>JANCRA010000005.1:2783525-3338525 GCA_024362935.1 Setophaga petechia
AGGTTTTTTTCCTTTTTTTATTTTTTCCTCTCTGCGTTTTCTCTTGCAGAGAGTCTCTAATTGCTTAGACACCTTTGAAGTTCAAGATATGTCATTATCACTCACTGGCATACAGTGCAACAGAAAATCCTGCATTTAAAACCCCAAATGTTCTGAGCTTGCACTCATCCAAATTTCTACAATTAATCAAATTAGGAAGGCAGCCAGTAGAACAAAGGTCCATCAAGAATATTTCAGTTCAAGAGGCATTCTTTTGTATTAGCTCTATATCAAGCCACATCTAAATTCTGCAAAAAGTGTCAGATTCCAGGACTTTATTTCCATCTCAGACATAGTTTTTTTGTGTGTGTGTTTTGGGAGGTTTCATGGGGTTTTTCCCTAAATTTTTCTTCTGAAATACAAATGAAAATATATTGGGGAGATTTTTGTGGGGTTTTTCCCAAAATTTTTCTTCTGAAATAGAAATGAACATATATTCTATAAAGTGGACGACCTATAAAAATCAAAATTAATTTTGCTCTTTTTTAAAATTATTTTCTGTGCTCCCACTTTCACTCCTCACAGTGCTGAAAGTTGTCACTTTCAGGTTCAGCACCGAGGAGAACAGGATGCCTCACATCCCAAGGCACAATTCATTCCGTACTCTCTGGGAGCTGGCAGATATCAATCCCTGTGTGATGCCCTTCACATTCTCCAGATTCTGTCTTGTAAGCAGAGAAACACAATTTAAAAACCCCAAAGTTGGAAATTCTTGTGTGCAGCCCTGCTCCACAGCCATTCATCGTGGCGAGTCCCAGATTGCAGCGCCGGGGTTCCGCAGGCTCCCGACACCCCGCGGAGCCTGGAACGCGCAGAGGAGCTGGGGAAGCCACAAGAACTCCGGGTGTTATTTCTTAGCAATGGTGTGATTTCCAATTTCACGTCTGTGTGCTATGGAACAGAACCACAGCAGAAAACCCCCCCAGATTAAACTGTTTATTGAGGCACCTGGGTCTGGGCGAAGAGGCCTCGGGAACCGCCTGACTTTTTTATGCAAAACTCAGTTTTCTGGGTCTTTGATCCTTGCAATTTAGTGCCAGACGCTCGCTCTCGTGCACCTTCTTTGGTTTCTCAGGATTTCTTTCTGGGTTAAATCAAAGAGATGCAAAGTGCCTCCAGCCCTGCTGCTCCCCGAGCGCTCCAGGCAGCGGGAGCAGCCGCGCACGCGATCCTGCGGGAGCAGCAAGGGTGGAGAAACTCTGCCATCCCCAAATACTCCAGAGAAATGCAGTCTTTTTGTCCATAGGTGGTGCTGCGTGAGCCTGGAAAAAGAGCTGCTTTTCCCATGGCTCCGTGGTCCCCAGCCTGGGCTTCGCTGGGTGGGGTAGGACCAGCCCTTGGTCTCTGCTGGCATCTCCCTTTCCTGTTCTCTGCCTTTAGGGACTCAAAAAAATTATGGTAGGAGCCCCACTCAGCTGTTTGGTGCTGGGCTTTCGAGCTCTTGAAGTTGTTTATGGTTACATATAAAGTTGTATGACTTTATAAATATATAAATATAAAGCAAGAGCAGGAGTGTTGAACGGTCATGAGGGCGATGCCAAGAGTTTTTAAGGGAGAAGCAGAACTGTGACACAGCCACGTCTCTCCTCTGGTTTGTTTAGGGTCAGGCATTTCAGTTCCCTTTGCAGCTTTGCCTATCATTTTGGGGCAGAAGTTCAAAGAATTGAGCGTTTTTCATTCTTTTCTCAATGCTTTTTTTGGAGTAGGATAGTGACCAAGGAACAGATACAGTAATGGTGTGCACTATCCCTTTCCAATTTTGTATTTTGTGTTGTCTATTTTAGCCTTGGAAATGTTAAAACACAGGCATTTTCTTAAGAACCATCCTGTAAAGCAAGAAGGGGTGTAACCAGAGTCCTGGGTCAGATACAGCAGTTTTATGTCAGAAAACATTACAGTAATTGTGGAATATACAGTTGCTGTGCTGACAAAAACAAAAAAGTGCTTTTCATCTAAACAAATTCGTTTGATTTATTGTGTTTTATACTTATGTTGTATTTAAAATTTTCATCCCTCTTAAACACTCGGTGGTTTTCCAAGAGCGTTGGAGAGCTACAAGGCCGTGTTTTTGGCATTGGGGGTGACCTCATTATTAATCAGAAAACATCTGGGCAGGCAGAGCAGTGCCTGTGTGTGTGAGTTCAGGGAGCTGGGGCTGGATTAGCAGCCCTTGCACGCACAGGCCACCAGACTTGTGTGTCTTGCTTGGAAAACTCCCTGCTGGCTCCTCGGCTCCAGACTTCACAGGAATTCCTGCAGGAAAATTTCCAGAAGTCAAGGAAGGCTTGGACAAGGCTTTAAGCAGAGTTTAAATGAGATGTTAGAAGGAAATTCCTCCCTGTGAGGGGGATGAGGCACCAGTGTGATGGTGTTCACAGGGATCTCAGGTTGAGAGGAGAGATGAGGATCTGACTCCATGTTTCAGAAGGCTGATTGATTATTTTATGATATATATTATATTAAAACTATACTAAAGGAATAGAAGAAATGGTTTCATCAGAAGGCTAGCTAAGAATAGAATAGCAAAGAATGATCACAAAAGCTTCTGTCTTGGACAGAGAGTCCGAGCCAGCTGACTGTGATTGGTCATTAATTAGAAACAAGCATATGAGACCAATCCCAGATGCACCTGTTGCATTCCACAGCAGCAGATAATCAATGTTTACATTTTGTTCCTGAGGCCTCTCAGCTTCTCAGGAGGAAAAATCCTAAGGAAAGGATTTTCTATAAAAGATGTCTGTGACACACCAGCACAGGGTGCCCAGAGCAGCTGTGGCTGTTCCATCCCTGGAGGTGTCCAAGGTGAGGTTGGACAGGGCTTGGAGCAGCCTGGGATGGTGGAAGATGTCCCTGCCCATGGAAAGGAGGTGGTTTTAAGGTCCCTTCCCACCCAAACCAGTCTGGGATTGTCTCTCAGTTCCTGCCTCAGGGTGGCAATGCCCCTGCAGGGCCAGGTTCAGGCTGTTGGTGAAGGAGATCCCCCACGTCCATCACTGGCCTGTGTTTGCCAGCCCTGTGCTGGCACAGATTTCATCAAGGCATTCTCAGAGTGTCCCTCCTCGAGCTCCAGTGTTCTCTCTTTGTTTTCACTTGCTCAGTGCACGCTCAGGTTGACAGATCCTGCAGATGAATTAAACTTTCATGTTGCATTTTCAGCAGAGACCCCACAATTTACTCAGTACACATCAGGACAGAAGATGTGTAATAAAAATCAGACAAGTGTACTTATTTTCCAGGATATAGACACTACCCTACCATTATGCTTTTTACATTTAACTGTATAAACAACAATTTAGTTTGCCCTTAATGTCCTAAATATGCTTAGATCCATCACGGTCAAAATTGAAGGGCAAGGCAAAAGGACAAAGAGAAAAGATGTGAAATGTTCCACAGAAATCACCCAAAATACACTTCTAACAGCACAAGCACATTGTTAAAAAATGAAGAAGCAATAGCACAGGAAAGGGTGTGTATTTATGGTGTCAGTGTGGAAACAAAGGCTGTCTCTGGTGTTGTTTAACCACCAATGGAAAAAGATTCCTTTGGACCACAGGGTTTTCCCCCCTGTAAACAATTGTTTTGTTTATAAAAATAGAGGAGGAACAGCCTGTGCTGCTGCCTGGAGGAGGGGAAGTTCTGGAGGGGCTCCACAGGTCCCTCTGCTGCTGGGGGAGCTGGCAGGGTTGGTGTCCTTTTGAGCCACACTGCGAGTTCATACTCAGAAGTGAAAATTCTAAGAAGAAAACTTGGGTTTTTTGTTTTTGGTTGGGTGTTTTTTGTTTGTTTGGTTTTTTTTTTTTTGGGTTTTTTTTTTTTTTTTGGTTGTTATTGGTTTTTTTGTTTGTTTTTTTTTTTTTTCTGCAGGTGAAGGTTTTTCCATGCAGAGAATCTATTTCAGAATAAGGCTGTGTGTGAGCTTAAAACAGGAGATTTTACTCGCTGCAGAGGAAGTTTAGCTCAGCAAGTGGTGAGGGGACAATGCCCATGTCAGGAGCTGTGGCTGAATGATTATTCTGATTTCAGACCTGTGTTTGGGCATTCAGAAAATTCCAGAATGATTTGGATTGAAAGGGACCTTAACACCCATCAAGTTCCACCCCCTGCCATGAGCAGGGGCCCCTTCCAGGGAGCTCAGATCTCCATCCAGCCTGGCCTAGGACACTTCCAGGGATGGGGAGTGTTCATAAAGAATTGGAATGATTTAGGCAAATACCTGAAATAATTATGAATTAGGTAATTTTCCTTTTTTTTTTTTTTTGGTATTATTTGCTTTGTTTCAGAGTAATTTACTAATGCTTCTCCATTTTACACAATTATAAAACCTTAAGTCCAAATGTGTGACCTGTCTTTTATGATGTGTAAATAAAATTTCCTTAGACTGCAAATATTTTATTATCTTGTCTCAGCTCAGAAGCCTGATAGGCTGCATCGAGGTGGAACAGCCATTTTTCCCATTTCTGAGGGATCAAATTATGTTAATGATGTCAGCAAAAATGTTTTCTCATACCTTTATATACAGCTTTTTAATACAATGCAGAACTATGAGTGTATTTGGTAGTATTTTTTCATAAAAGGTTTGAACTTTGTATAGTCAACCTATCAAAAATGTATAAATTATACAAGAAAAAAAACCCCTGCATCATTTTTTTTCCCTGGGAAGTGGAGCAGTTAATATTCAACATGAAATGTCTAATCTTTAAATACATTATAATCTAACTGCTTAGGATAATTTTTGCTTTAATACCTTAAGAGTCTGCAAAGCCTGAAGGATGGGATTATTAAAATGGAATTTTAATGTCAAAATTATCAGAGAAGAGAACATATTGCTAGTGTTCATAAAAAAAAAAAATGTATTCAATTTCTGTTTGATTTGTTCAAATAAGAGATGAGAATATATTTGATTATAGCTGGTAAGTATTCAGAAAGTTGATCAGATGACTGCAGGTCATTGCAACATAAGTGCTGTCAACTGTGGGGATTAGTGCATTGGAGGGGCTGAAATATAACATATAAACATACCTGGGCTGGTGGCTTGGCTTGCAGCTTCCCTGAAGATGCTGCACAGGGATCAATCAGGAATAAAAATCTCCTGGTGGCCTCACAGAGGATGTTCCCAACTGCCCAAGCGTTAAATAGAAAGGGAACAAGCTTAATGTGGTTTGCAGGTATAAATAAAAACCTCAGCTTTGCTCATAAGTTGAGTTTTAAGTTTCCCTCTCTGGCTGTCAGGGGTATTGGGTGGTGCCCAAGAGCCAAATCAGAGAATTGTGGAGGGTTCTGGGCTGGGCTGGACCTTTAAGGTCATCCCAATCCCCCCCTGCCATGGCAGGGACACCTTTCATCATCCCAGGCTGCTCCAAGCCCTGCCCAGCCTGGCCTTGGGCACTGCCAGGGATCCAGGGGCAGCCTCAGCTGCTCTGGGCACCTGTGACCAGCCAGGAATTCCTTCCCAATATCCAATATTCCCAATTTAAACCTACTGTCTTTCAGCTGGAGCCATTTCCCCTGTTGCTGTCACTCCAGGCCCCTCACAGCCATCAGCCAGCCTCAGGTGTTTCAGACCCTGTGAAGAACAAGCTCTGCAAGGTAACAGAAATAATGAAAACACCCCAGCAACCTTTCCACCTGCCTTCCCCAAATTATTCAATAATTGTTCAATAACCTGGACAGCCAGCACCTCTCTGTCCCCATGCTCCTACTGACAACGTTTCTTTTATTTCAGTGTAGTTTCTCAGAAAAGTTAATTGCTTCCCAGAACATGGACTTGAAGAGCAGCATAGTTTGGTCAGTTATTTTTATGTAAATTTCCCACAGATGGTCGGAAAATACTTGGATTTTACGACCTTAGATGTTTTTCCAACCTAAATGACTCTATGCAAGCCAGGAGGTTGCAGCTCCAATAAATAATAAACTTTTCAATAAATGTCTGTCAGGACTGCCAGGAAGGCACCTAAAAGGGATTTAACTCAAGGATAAGGGGGAAGGATTCATGTTGTGTAAAGGCAGGTGGAAGGACTTCAGGTTTGGATGTTTAAATCAGGTTTGGAAACCTTTTTTTGGGTGACTTCCTTCTTCTTGGAAGATGTGGCATCATTTGTCTGGAATTAGGGTAATATTGCATAAGCTAACAAGGTAAAAATTATGGTTGAAAAGTCGCCTGCTGTGTTCACAGGCTTCTCCTGTGATAAACTGTCTGGTGGGGATGCAAATTTGGCATGTTGGAGAAGAGGGAAGAGCAGGAAATGCAGGATTTGCCTGCAGGGAAAGAGCCCAGGGAAAATGGAAATGCAGCCCAGCTTGGAAACACCTACAAGAGGAAGGTGCTGCCACCGTGGTTTTTGTTTTTATCTCAACAATGCAGCTGAACAAATACTTTAGAGAGAGAGTGAAAGGTGATTTCACAGCTATTAATTAAGATATCAAAGCAACTCCCATATTCAAAAATCCTTATCTATTTACATGAATGGTTGTGCACAGTTTTTACCTTGATAAGAACACTCAGAGGGATTGACCATCCTACAGCCAGTATTAAGCATTTGTACAAATAATTTTCTCCTTTCTTTTTTCCTATTTGCAAAAGCTGACTTTTCTGGTCATAAAGTAATTTATTTTTTTTCCCTAAAGAATTTACATCATGAATAATACACCTAGGTCACCTGTCCAACCATTTTATTTTTTGTTTTACATTGGTAAGGATTTATTTGCATGAGGAGGCAATCTATCTCACAATGAATAGTTGAACATTGTAATAGAACAACAAAAAAAATACAAATAACCCAGAGGTTGCAATATGTTTGTATAAAGTATTCAAACAATTTCAAATAACAACTGAACTTGTAAAAATCAACATCTGTTCATGGATTATTCATGAACAAAAATGGTAAAATTCCTTCAATAAAAATAGTCTTCAATGAATAGTTTTTGCTGGTTGCTGAGAAAATGATGTTCTTGCAACTGAAATCTCAGCTCCAGGACTCTCCTGCAGTTTAGATTCATTAACACTAAAATTATCCTTTAGTACATAAATTGCAGCAACAGGAAGACTATACAAAATTCCAATTAAAAAAACAAAAAGACCAAAAAACCCCAGTGACAGGATAACACTGAACACTGTCTGAATCTAGGCAAGTGGGTGAGGATTTTTTCATAAAATTCCAAGTTTTTGATGTGCATCTGTGTTTGCCAGCTTGTGTAGGAGCATTATCCCTGTTGCAATACAAACTTTTCTTGTTGCTTTAACAGAGCCCTCCAGTGATGACTTCACAAATAATGATTTAAAACTATTAATAGTAACAACACTGAGAGATCAATAGTTGTTCAGACCTAAAAGTCTAATTTTTTTCCAGCTGAGGGAGAGGTTGGAAGGTACCCCGTGGTTTGACAGGCTGACACAAAAAACACAGTAGGTATCATTTTTCAGAACAATGCACATTTTTAATTTATGAATGTTCTTTTATAAACTTGTATGTACAGTCACTCTTTTTTTTTTTCTCCAGTGCTACATAATTATAACTTGCAAAATGTAAATATTTATGAATTCACAGGATGTTCGCTGGAAGAGAAGAATGTTATACTTGCAGATTTTTCTTGTACTTGCAGGATTCACATAATATTATTTGCCATCATGATGTACTGAAAAATGCAAAAAAATATAATATTCTACATTTGACTTTTCTGAAAAATACCATCTGGTGTTATTTTTTGAGAGTTGGAGATCAGCTCTCTAATTGCTTATAGTTAGAGATAGACATTACTACATTTATTGACAATTTTATTCTCTACAATAATCTTACATTTAAATAGTGACTTTGCTCCTGGAGGATGCCAAAGTGATTAAACTGATATTCAAACTTTGGATAGCATCACCCAGCACCGAAATGCAGCCATCTCTGGGGTGAGATACTGCAGCTGTTTAACAGCACTCAACAGCACTGCAGAACAGCTTTGGAAATGAAGAATTCTGATGAAAATGGGGACTTTTAGGTAGGCAAAATAATTATCCAAATTGATGTTTGGCCAGGGTGTTAGTGCTCACGTGTCTGTGCTTGGAAAATTATATTGGACCCTTAATATCCATAATTAGTCAGGACCTTGGGTCACCTGTTCCTATCAGAGAGGGCATTGCCCAAGTGAAGCCCAGCACTGTTCAGGAGGGATGTTGGGAAGCTTATTTGGAGTCTTTTGGAATTTTTTTTCCTGATTATGTGGATATCAGAGATCCACTCTTGTCAAGCCCCATTTGTGCAGAAGATTCCACTGTGGTGTCTGTGCAGGCTTGGAGGCTCTAAGTGGATCTAAGTTGTTGGTCAGATAACTTTAATTAGGAAATGGATCTTGGAATATTTATCTGATTTTTACCACACTTCAGAAGTGTGTGGGACAGCAGCTGAAGTCATGTTAAATATGTGAAAATAATTGTCGATGTCTTTGCTCTGTTGGCCGCCTCAGCTTTCACAATTTTCAGGAGACGGTGGTTGTGATGTACCTACCCATCACATCACCTTCTCCTCCTGGACTGGCTCTTTGTATTTCAGTTGGTGTATCCAAGCTGGGCAAAGTGTTTCAGGAAATATTTCCTCCACAGACTTTTGCTAAAAGTGCTGCTGCCACGAGATTTCCATCACACTCCCGCTGCTCGTGAGCTAAAAGGACAGCGCTGGAAATGTGAGCTGTCAATCTGGGTGTAACAATACATTTAGCTCGAGCACATCATCCACGTTGAAAGAAAACACTTGTCAAAGTTACAAACAAGCAGCTCCTGGGTAAGTCATCCTCCTCCACCACAGCTTCTGTGCTGGGCTATGCCAAGAGTTCCTCCTCACCCGCAGCTGCCAACCACAGTGTATTTTTGCACTGCTCCTCTGTTTATCATCTCCAGCGCTTGTTGATGTGCAATCACATCCAGGCACGTGCCCCAGGACTGCTCTGTCTCCTTCTCCAGTTGTCAGGGATGATCAGGGTATCCTGCCTTGCTCTGGATTTCTTCAATTCCCGTGCGGCAAACCTCGAGCGGAGCTGTGTCGCGTGGAGGAGCGCCGAGGAATCGTCACTCCTCATCAGATGCACAGATTCTCCTTCACCTGTTTGGAATTTTTCCAATTCCTCTTCTAACTTAGTTTTAACATCTTCCTGAACAGACTCCAGACCACGTAAAGTAAGTTTTTCTCTAGACTGCATAGCAAAAAGAAAAAAAAAAAAATCATCCCACTGTCACTATGAATGAGCAGGGATGACATGGAACATGGCAGGAGAATATCTTCTCAGTGACAGTCTGGAGCCTTGCAAACTGACATTGAAATGTGTTCTTGGCTTGGAAAGTTTTATATTTTACATGAGTGGAGAGTGCTCCATGGAAAATGATCAGGTATGGAAGCTGGACTTTGGTTATGGGAAGAGCTCACATGGCTTTTATAACATATACACCTAACCAAGCGTCTTAATCCAAGTTTTTTCACCCAGAAGTGATAATGGGATCAAAACTGAAATTCTGTGGCAAAGAATAATGATAGATTTTTCCAATATGCAAACGGCTTGAGAAATTAAATTTTAAAAAATAAACCGAGCCATTTTAATTTTTCTAAGAAAAATTTCAAGTTTGGGAACAGAAAACTTTCCAGTTGTCAGTATTTGGAAAGTACATGAGGTGTTAAGGGTCATCTTTAAAATTATGAAAGGATAATTGTTGAAACCCATGGTTTGTCCATATATGATTTTTGAGGTATATTTAACCTAATCAATTTATTTGGGGTAAAACCCAATCCCTTGTGTAGAACTGGAGTTGAAAATTATCCTCTGAAGTTTGGATGGTGATGTTTTGCACCTACTGTCCTTTCCCACCTAGAATTCGGATTTTTGTGCCCTCATTTGTAGAATGCACCCTGAACACGTGCTGCATCACACACATGGTGATTTGAGAGCAGAAAATTGTGATGTCTGAGTTCCAGCACAAAGATCTGCCTGAGAATGTGGATCCACGGCTGCAGAGAAAGTTGTTGAAAGAATTTACAATTTTTGAGATTAAACACTTCGAAGGACAATCAGGATCAACCCTTTTTCTTGCTTTGGTACTTTTCTTGGTGACATTTAGGGAAAACAATTTTTTTTTAAATGGAAAATAATGGAAGTGGTTTCACCTAACCCTGCTTCATGCCATTGTTTCAGGGCAAGATGCACTACTAAAAACTTTAAATATTTTTGTTAATTTTTACTTGGTTACTAATAAAAGCACTAAACCATGAAAGTATAAGAAGACACCATTAAGTAATATGGGGGAAAATAATTAGTATCTTATTTTGAGTCAGCTTTTTGTTGAATTTTTGGGAATTCTTGGGGAGAGTTTGAGGGTTCACGCCCCAGATCACTGCTTGGTGCTGCAGCACCAAGGAAGGGAGCTCTGGGGTAAAAATACAATGAGGGGATCCATGTTTGTGGCAAAAGTTGTTCAAAAAGCTCCTATTTTCTTTTCTGTAATAGGAACCAGTCTTAGTAATTAACTTTTCTTTGCTTTTGGTGCCTTTGGTGTGTTCCCAGCCTGGCATCTCCTCTGGGCAGGAGAGGTTTGTAGGAAAAAGAGATTTCACTGGTGGCTGCTGCAGATTCTGTCCCTGCTTGACTTTACAAAGTATCCACCATAATTCACTCCAGGACACCTAAACCATAGTAATAAAATAATAAATACCTTCCACAGGTAAACCAATGCAACTTCCTTTTTTCTCCACCCCTTTCTGTCTTCAGCTGTTGTTACTGCTTTATAATTATCAGTTAAATATGTGCAAAAGGATCATTTTACCCTGCAACTAGGAAATAGATGGAACTGTAAAAATTTTGTTTGTTTTCTAACAATTAGAAAGAGACTTTTCTAATGTTTGCTTCATTAAAACTTAAAAAAGAATATTTTGGAGCTAAAAAAATTAAGCCATAATTCTGGGTAAAGAGAAGATGTCATTCCACTCAAAATAAATGTCATCACTTGTGATGGGAGAGTGTTTTGGAAAGCTTTTCCCACATGTATTTGAATAATATTTTGAGTGAGTTGTCATTTTAAATTGAAAAAAAAATATTCTTCCCATTTGATATAAAATTGTTCACACTTCTTCATGCTGAAAAAAATCAGAAAACCTGGGGAAATTTTGGGATCATAGCTGTATTTGGGGATATGATGATGTCAGGCTCCAGATGTGGCAGTCTGGATGTTCAGGACACCAGGAGAAGACCAGGATGCCCATCAGGAGCCAGATTTTGACCTTTGGTGCTTTTTTTACAGATGAATATTAATCTGGAATTCAACTATCAATATCACACTGTGGAGATGATTATTCCCAATGAGCTGAGACATTATGGTGAGGTTTGAAGGAGGTTTTTGTCATTTAAAATCTATTATTTTGCCTTAATATTGTTCTACAGTAGCAGAAACATTTTAATATGGAAATAAGGAATTAATGTAAAGACAAAAGATATTTTAATTTTTCTGTGTTACAAAAAGAAAATCTGGAAACTGTTCTGCCTTGACAGAGAATGAGAAAGTCACTTCCATTCTGTATTTCTTAATGAAATTGCGAAAATATCCAGTGTTTAGATTAGACTTGATCCTGCATGAATGTATTGAAAATCTATAGAATAATTTGATAAAAAAGGAAGAATGAGTCACCTCTAGGGGTAAGAAACCCTCACGAGCACTTTAAACAAATTGAATACTTAGAATATATATTAAAGCATTTAATATTATAATTTCATTAAAACATAGTGGGTTTGCTTTTGGAGGGCAAAAAACCAAAAATATAATGGAGTTTGACAGAAACAAAGACCTACAGGTGCTTTTACAGGGAGATGTATTAAGAAACATTTTCAGCAGGTCAGTTGAAAATTTAGAATATATATAATATATATTGAATACTTAGAATATATAGAATATATATTGAATACTTGGAATATATATTAAAACATTTAGTATTATAATTTCATTAAAGCATAGTGGGTTTGCTTTTGGAGGGCAAAAGAGCAAAAATATAATGAAGTTTGACAGAAACAAAGACCTACAGGTGTTTTCAGAATTTAAACTATTTTAAAAAATACTACTGTATTCTTTTGAATGCTAAATCTACTAAAATATAAAGTCAGGAATTAATTTCTAAAGTAAAATGTCCTACAAATAAAGGTGTTGCTCAAAGTGAGAAGCTTTAGAAGTTGTTAAAATCAACAGGTTTTTGGGTCAAGAAAATCTCTGTGCAATCAGGTTTTACAGATGTAGAGGAAGGAGATGGGAGATGTTTTAAGAAACATTTTCAGCAGGTCAGTTGAATATTTAGAATATATATTATATATATTGAATACTTAGAATATGTAGAATATATATTGAACACTTGGAATATATATTAAAAAGTTTAGTATTATAATTTCATTAAAGCATAATGGGTTTGCTTTTAAAGGGCAAAAGAACAAAAATATAATGATGTTTACAGAAACAAAGACCTACAGGTGCTTTCAGAATTTAAACTATTTTTAAAAAATACCAATGTATTCTTATGAATACATCCACAAAAATGTCATCTCAGGAATTAACTTCTAAAATAAAATAACTTACAGATAAAAGTCTTCTCCAAAGTGAGAAATTTTAGAAGCTGTTAAAATCAGCATGTTGTTGGGTCAATAAAATCTTTGTGCAATCAGGTTTTAAAGATGTAGAGGAAGGAGATGGGAGATGTTTTAAGAAACATTTTCAGCAGGTCAGTTGAATATTTAGAATATATAGAATATATATTGAATACTTAGAATATGTAGAATATATGTTGAATACTTGGAATATATATTAAAAAAAATAGTATTATAATTTCATTAAAGCATAATGGGTTTGCTTTTAAAGGGCAAAAGAACAAAAATATAATGACGTTTACAGAAACAAAGACCTACAGGTGCTTTCAGAATTTAAACTATTTTAAAAAAATACCACTGTATTCTTATGAATACATCTACTAAAATGTCATCTCAGGAATTAATTTCTAAAATAAAATAACTTACAGATAAAAGTGTTCTCCAAAGTGAGAAATTTTAGAAGCTGTTAAAATCAGCATGTTGTTGGGTCAATAAAATCTTTGTGCAATCAGGTTTTGCAGATGTAGAGGAAGGAGATGGGAGATCTTTAAGATACATTTTCAGCAGGTCAGTTGAATATTTAGAATATATATTATATATATTGAATACTTAGAATATATAGATATATATTGAATACTTGGAATATATATTAAAAAGTTTAGTATTATAATTTCATTAAAGCATAATGGGTTTGCTTTTGGAGGGCAAAAGAACAAAAATATAATGACGTTTACAGAAACAAAGACCTACAGGTGCTTTCAGAATTTAAACTATTTTAAAAAATACTACTGTATTCTTATGAATACATCCACAAAAATGTCATCTCAGGAATTAATTTCTAAAATAAAATAACTTACAGATAAAAATGTTCTCCAAAGTGAGAAATTTTAGAAACTGTTAAAATCAGCCTGTTGTTGGGTCAATAAAATCTTTGTGCAATCAGGTTTTAAAGATGTAGAGGAAGGAAATGGGAGATCTTTAAGATACATTTTCAGCGGGTCAGGAAATTTCCCACAAGCCTGATGGACACTTGTTTATTTGATTTTTTTTTTCTAATGGCAACACTTAAATGAATTAAATTATTTGAGTCTGGAAAAGTGGGCAAATGCTGGAACTGGAGCTAGATAAATGATTTTCTTCACAGTGCTGGGTTTCAATGAGAGGTGACTGGATCCAGCACACCCAAAGGTTCACTGGTGCAGGACCTGACGAGGCAGAGGTGGATGGGGGACCTGCCTGTGGAGCAGAATCTGCTCCTTCTGGAGGTGCTCTAATCTCACACTGAAATCAGGCAGGAAATATCATCCCAAGGCTGAGGTGAGCCCAGGGATGAAGCATGAGCTGAAATCCCAGCACACCTACAACTCAGATTTATTCTTATGCAGGTTGAGTGATCGTTCACCTACACCAATTTTATTTCTGGATTGTGCTCACAGGGATGTGTTTGAGCCAAAAGGCAGCGTAGGCACAAAAAATGTGGAACAGATTTAAACAGATCACAAACAGAGTGAAAATCTTTTAGCCATTTGAAAGATGATGTTCCCAAAAACAAAAACATGGCTCTAAGGTGAACAAGGAGCAGTTTAGGAAAGCAATTACAAACTGAATTTGTAATTAGTGTGATGGATTTGATGACCCAGAAGATCCCTTTTGGTTTTGTTGCCTATGAAAATTGTAATAGATGAGGTAAGTGTGGTAACTATCTGATATGCTTTTGGAAATTGGTGTTTGCATTAATAGAAGTGTTTTGTGCAACATTTGCACTTAGAAATTTCACATCCGTGTAAGTGATGCTGGGGGGGAGGGCTTCTTCCATGATTGGTTTGCTATAGATATAAAACAATAATAAATATAATAGAGGTAAAATCCAACACCAAATCCAGGCATCTCTGCCACTACAGTATCTGCACTGATTCATGGGGAGCTGCCTGCAAACTCAGAATTATCCAGATTCAGTCTGTTTTCTTGCCTAAGGGTTACTAGTTGTGGTACTTCTCAGATCACTGGAGGTGCTAGAAACGCTTAAGGGCTTTGTTATACTGGTGTTAATTGCTAAACTGAAACCCAAATTTGAACTCTGAAGTGTTTTCCCAATGTATTGTGCCACTACAAATCTGGACAGGGAGACTGCTGCCAGCTGAAATAAATAAATGTGCAGTGGGAAAGCAGGATGCTGATGCAGTTACAAAGAGTGCCCCTAGTTTAAATCTCACCCTAGGACCTGCATGGGTGGCAATTGCTGTCAGCTCTGAAATGCAGATGAGTATTTCCTTCCCTGCAGGTGCACAGGGAGTGGGGAATTTAGGATACCTGTGGGCAGCTCCTGTGGCAAATATCTTGCTGCTCTGCTGTGCCTCCACCTTTCTGCTCGGTCTTTTTAGGTTTTAAGCCCCTGTTGGCACTTTTTAAGGGTTAGGACCATACCCACAGCTTGATCTGATTGATTGATATTGGTTTGATAACACAGTGTGAGTGTTTCAGAACCTGGTTTTGAATGGCTTTTTCACTGTGCTCTGCATTTCTGTTTAAACAAGAAACAGGGATTTGATTGTTCACCTCTTTGGGAAAATTTTGAAGTAGTTTTACCTTACAAGAAGATTGGAGAGGGACTTTTTGGCAATGGCCAAAAATAGTGATAGGACAGGAGTTATATATGGCCTTATATTGAAGGAGGATGGGGTTAGAGGGCGTATTAGGAAGAAATTCTTCCCTGTGAGGGTGGGCAGCCCTGGCACAGAGTGCCCAGAGAAGCTGTGGCTGCCCCTGGATCCCTGGGAGTGTCCAAGGACAGGTTGGACAGGGCTTGGAGCAGCCTGGGATGGTGGAAAATGCCCCTGCCTATTGCAGGGGTGGAGCAAGGTGATCTTTAAGGTCCTTCCAACCCAAAGCATTCCATGTTCCTCTGATAATTCTGTGATATCTGCACTGTTGGGTCACTGAAGCTGAACCTGTGGCTGGGCAGAGCCCCATGAGCTCAGAGCTCTTTGTGTGCAGCAGTAGCCCTGCCTGGGTGGACTTTACAGGGAAGCAGAGTGACATTAAATATTTAGTTTTCATATTCTGGCTTCCTTTGCATGTGGCCACCACCTAATTCAAAGGCTCCTTACTGGAGTCTTAAAATCAGAACAATGGAAGGCAGTAAAACAGTATAAGAAAAGTGAGATTCTAATAATAATAATAGTTTTTAATGCTCACTCTCACTGTTAGTCATTACATTGTTCTGTGGTACTTTTTCACATATGAATAGGATGTCTTGGAAATTGTTTGAAGTGTGTCAGATTTGAGAGACTTCAGAAACACTTTTGTGAGAGTTATAGGTAAACACAAAACCACTAAGATGCCCAATTCTGTGCTGTGGAAGATGTTTATATCTGTAATATTGCAGCATCCTCATTTCAGTGGGGCTTCACTTTGGTTTCTCATAGGATCAGGATCTGTGCAGGTCTGTTTAACTCATTATTTGTATTGTTGTACAGAGTTGGCTTTGTTCAGACAGTGTTGGCTTTGAAAGCAAAAAATCCAGCCCAGTATCACCGAGTTCCCGTGTGTGGCTTAAGGAATTACATATTCTGCCTTTTGAGAGGGTAAAATTATAGTTGTGTAAAATCACCTAGCAGTTCTTTATCCCGAGTTGCATTTTATTACCAATTTCAGATATAGCCATGAGGTAACAGCTAAAAAGGTCACGGTGCAAATGCATGTGCAGAATTTAAACGAGGACTTGTTCCTTCTCCAATAAACACACACCGGACGCAAAGGAGGGATTGGAACGCTTTCAGAAGGCAGCTCAGGCCAACCCAGCCCTCATCAGGGACCATTTCAAAGATTAGTTTCTGATGTCCACACAAGCATATTGTGAGAGCCTGTTTTTAGATAATGTGCTGCTCCTGGGCTCTGCCATCCCCTGCACAGGTCTGATTGCTGGATTTTGCTGCATCCTGTGAGAGCTGCAAAAGCCCTGGGCAGCCCGAGCGGCCTGGCTGCCTCTGTAAAGTGAGCCTGCAAAGCTTGGTGTCCTTCTGGGAAAGGAAACAGAGCTGCATATTGCCCACATTCCCAGCGACCTGCCCCAGGACTGAGCAGAGATTCAGTGGGAGAGGGAAGGGAAACGTTCCCAGCAATGAAACCTCAGGTGATCTGGTTTCTATTCTCAGCTCCAACACTCAGCTTTTTTTGTCAGCCCTGATAAGTGATTTAGCTGTGCTTTTCCCCTCTTCTTTCCAATAGGGATAACAGGAGCATTGTAAAGCCAAAATCAATATTGCTGAGGGTCATGCTTGCACAAAGGCCCACACAAGTGTGGATGTGCTGTTTAAGACATGAAAGACTGGGCAGTAAAACCCTCCACTGGGATCTGGTGTCCTTAACCCAGATCCAGAGGGTGGGGGCAGAAAACAACCATCAGTACATGAAATTTGCTTTAACAAATCTTGTAGAGCCCTTTTTTGGAGGGTTACACCAGACAGGGATAGGGGAGAAGGTCTCCCTACCCTGATAGGAGTCATAATCTTCCTGGCCCGTGAGTGGGACATGGCAAGGGCTTTTCCCAAAGGGTGTTAGCACAACATGGTTTTCTCAATAAGTATTAACAAGAATTAGCTGGAAGAGAGGTGAGAAAAATCCCACTTTGCTCTCTGTCCTGTTCTTGGGCTCAGTAGCTTGGGAATGTTTGGCTGAGTCTGCTGGTGTTGTAGATATGTTGCAGGAATCCTCAGAGCTGCATGTTCTCAGAATTACAGGATTCTTTGGGTTGGATAAGCCCTGTAAGACTGAGTCCAACTGTTTCCCCAGCACTGCCAATGCCACCATTGACCCGTGTCCCCAAGTGCCACATCTGCACATCTTTAAATCCCTCCAGGAATGGGAAGTCCAACACTGTGGCAGGACTTGACAACCCTTTTGGTGAAAAAATTTTCGCTAATATCCAACCTAAACCTCTCCTGGTGCAACTTGAAGCCATTTAGCCTTGTCCTAGAGCTTGATACTCAGTGGGGGAGTGCAGATTTACAGCAGCTTAAATGCTCCAGTGGGAACATGTTGGTTGTGGGCCTTCCCCATCAGCTCTCCATGGTCAACCCAAGGTTCCTGAGGGAATGTTTCAAAGACTGAGACTTTAGAGTAGAAAATAATGGTATTTTAATCACCGAAAATTATAATCTAGTTTAACTGCCAGACCACTTAAGGGCTGCCCAAGGGTTAAAGCATGTTTTTAAGTGCATTATCCAAATGCCTTTTAAACACTGACCAGCATGGAGCATCTTTAAGATCCTTCTCAAACTTTCTTTAGGTTTGACCTAGAGATTAATTTCCAAAAGCCCAAACCTGTGGCTGTGAGAATCTCTGTTTTATAAGCTGTCTGTTCCAGTTCCTCAGAGCTGAGTGACTGCTTTATTGGGACGACGTGTCAGTCCTGATTACATTTGCATGTTGGTTTAAACATAGCACTACATGCCAGAGCTTCCTAACTGGATGTGATGCAGCATCAAAGTGATGTTTCATGCTCTGGGAACTTTAAAAACTCATTGAAGGGAGAAAAGAGAGATGCCTATGGGAGAAATGACAGAAATTTGGGTTTGATTCTCCACGTATCAAGGTAAATAGCAAAACATATGTTGACTGAGTTGGAAGCAAGATGGGCTCACAATGACTCTGACAAGGTGGGTGGTGCCTTAGTGCCTTAGGATTGTCTCTCCTAAACTTCTGAGGACTGGGATGTCCTTCTACTGTTTTTCAGAATTGCCTTTTTTTTTTGTAAATACATAGTGGAATAATAACTCCTGGTGTTTTATTTATAAAAATGCTGGTGGAGGTATTTATTATAAATGAAATTAATTTTGAATTAGCCTCCTTTTCCGTTCAGGAATGATTTTTGCAAACAATGCTCTTCTCTTATTATTTACTGTACAATGTGGAAGGACACAGCTTATGTCTCCTCTATCTCCCCTTGCCACTGTTCCTTCAAATCCTTCCAAGCAAGGGCACAATGTTTGGCAGAAATTGCTCTAATACCCCTGAATCCACTTTATCTTCTCCAGACTGCTTTTTGAAGGCCTGGAGGAGTCTGTGAAATTTATGGAGTGGTGGTAACACAGGCTGGGTGAAGGTCTGCTGCTGCATATAGGCTGAGTGGGTTATTCCTCAAAACATCTTGGATTCTCTGCCAAAAAATGGGTACCCTACTCCTCCATTCTCAACCTCTAATGTGCAATAAACCCTCCAGATTTTCTATGAACTTTGTGAATACAAAGCTTGTAAAACTATCCAACATTTCACCTTATAGAAAATCATGGAAAATTACATGTTCCCTATGTTAGAGCTGAGTGGGCTGCAGTAAATAAGGTCTGGGGACATGGGAGAATATAAAACACCAGTATCTGATGATGTGTAAAGGGTCTTTAACTAAAATTTGTCAAACGCTGTAACAAAAAGTGCATCCAGTCAGCCAGGGCAGGCTAGCTGTGGGGAAAGAGAAGGTACAGAAGGGGGCAAGAGTCCAGCAGACTCCTCTCACTAATTTTGGGTTATTTCATTCCTGATTTTGCTTTTCCTTTTTTTTTTTTTTTTTTCATTCTTTTCTTTTTTTTTTTTTTTTTTAATTTTTCAACATCTGCTTGTTGTATGTAACTAGTGGACACTGTTCTCAAGATTCAAGGTAAATGTTTGACTTAATAAAACCTTATTTTTCTTCTCTAATCTGGCAGAAGTAGAATTTACTGTTTGAAATCCTGCTTGGATTCAAATATACATCAAAAGTAGAAATCAGTCTCTGCTACACCCCCCACTTTTTTTTTTTTTTTTTTATCAGAACAAATGTTTTCATACTCTGTTGTAAATACCATGATTTGCTTTATGTTTTCCCACATAAAGGGGCCAAATTCTGGCTCATCATTACTGTGTCCATTAGATCATAATTTTGGAAAGCACATTTATTAACATTGAGTGTACGAGTCGAGCCATAGGATCACCTCTGGAATCAGCACTGGACTGAGAAGTTTGTGCAAAGAGGAAATTAAAGTGAAAGCTTCATATCCAGGTTTGGGTCAGAAGTTCGTGGTTGCCTCATTCTGGCAGATCAGCAGCATCCTCCAGGAATGAAAGGCATCACTGGAGTGAGAGATGAAATCATGAGCTGTCCCGTTGGATTTCTGTGTGAGACGACTGAAGTGTTGTCAGGGACTCGGGGAGAGGATGGGGTTTGGAAAGGCAGGAAGAGAATGGACTGGGGTACAAGATCCCTGTGAGAAGTGTGTTTTTATCAGTGCAGGCTCTGCTCTGTCTTTGGGGACTCCTTGCTATCAAAGAAACCCCTGGTGGTCATGGACTTTTTCTACCAAGAGCTGAGGATAATCTGTAGCTAAGGAGAAAACAAGGAATTGGAGATATTCCTGTGGATTCATGGAAATGTTGGCATATCCTGGAGAAGGACAACGTCCCACCAAAGGGTGGATGGCTCCTGGACCTTCATTCCCAGGAACAACTCTCATGGTGAGATCTGTGTGCTGGGTGTGCCACTGCCCGCTCCATCGCAGTCTGAAACATCACAGTACAGAATCATCACCATGGAAAAAATGCCCAAGTCCAACCTTCAGCTGAACACCTCCATGGCCACTAAACCATGTGCCAGACTGCCACATCCACTCGTTTCTTGAGCACTTCCAGGAATGGTGACTCCACCACCTCCCTGAGCAGCCTGTGCCAGTGCTGAGGTATGTCACAGACGTCTTTTCATGAAAATCCTTTCCTTAGGATTTTTTTCCTCCTGAGAAGCTGAGAGGCCCCAGGAACAAAATGTAAACATTGATTATCTGCTGCTGTGGAATGTAACAGGTGGATCTTTGATTGGCCCATCTTGGACGTTTATAATTAATGGTCAATCACGAGCCACAAACCTTTGTTTTTCATTCCATTCTATTCTTAGCTTAGCCAGCCTTCTGAGGAGAACCTTTTCTTTTATTCTTTTAGTATAGTTTTAATGTAATACATATCATAAAATAATAAATCAAGCCTTCTGAAACATGGAGTCAGATCCTTGTCTTTTCCCTCATCCTAAGGCCCTGCGAACATCATCACAGAGGGAACCTTTCACTGGAAAAGTTTTCTCCTCATGTCCACCCTGAGCCTTCCCTGGTGCAGTCTGAGCTCATTTCACCTTGTTCTGTCCCTGGGAGGAGAGGCCAGTCCCCACCTTGCCCCAGCCTCCACCGTGCCCTGACGTCCAGCCCCACACACGGCATTTGTGCGTGTGCGTAAACACGCGCGCTCGATGTTCCTCTCCATTCTCATCACATGTTTCATTCAACAGACTTATTAATCAACCATAAGAAATGAGTTAAGATGTTGAAACAGTCATGGCCTTTGTTCTGTGTCAGTTTTGTTGGCTTAGCTGACATATAGCTACAAGGCATGACGGATCAAAGTAATTAAAGTTCCAATCATTTACCTTTCTATGTTCAGTGTCAAGACAGCTCGCCTTCACCCCGGGTTCAGAGCATTTTCATATTTTTTTAACATGTTAGAGCTGTGCCATTTGCCTTGCTGTACTTAAGCATTTGACAGCATTTCCATTATAAAGTTTATATACGAAGGCTTGAGATTCCCTCTGGATTCCAACTTTGCACATAAAATTGCAGACCACAGGCAATCCAAGACCAGTCTGGTAGCTTGGGGATATTTTTTTGTTTTTTGTTTCTTGTTCATTTACTTTAAGGTAACATAGGTTTTTACCATCAAAGAACAAAAGAAATCCTGTTCTGTTTCACTTAGTTTCAAGGTGCATTTTTGTGTTTATGAAAGTTTAATGGGACTTATTTTTGTTCTGGTCATGAAATATGGTGGACAATTAGTTCTAATTTTTACTCCTCCTTCATACACATTAACTGACGGTAACTAGGAAATCACATGTGTATCAGATTTAAAATTAAAATATTTCCATTTTAAAAAAAGATTGTTTTACAGCAATTGCACCAGAAATATGGATAAGGAGGAAACATTGTGCTGGACACATCCCAGTCAGATGTGCCAAACAGGGATTTGACACACTGTGCTCTGACTCCATCCCTCCACCTGTGAGAGCCATCCTTCAGGCAATTTCGGGCTTGAAATTTGCAGAAATCTTTTGCAAAAAGTAAGTAATAATTCTCACTCTTAAAGTGTACCTTGGATTGCAGAATCAGCATTTGAGTTGTGTTTTTTTCCTATTCTTTTAAAGTTAATTTTTATAGGAAGTCCCTTCGAGATGAAGTTTAAATAGTCCACATTGGATTTCTCACAACTAATTTAATGCCATCTTCCAGTCAGCACAACTGGTTCAAGACCCCTCTCTTGCATCATTTGAAGCTCTGGAACATTAAACACTGTCTTGTGTTGTAGTTTGAATATGAGATTACTTAACTAGCAGTGAATATCTCTGCAACATATCTGCTCTACAAAGGGAGCTCACATTTGGATGCTGCCTGAAATGCTAATATTTTACAGAAAATTATATATAAAGCTGTTCATTAACCAGCTATTTTTTCCTTTGTGCAACATTTTAAAAAAATTTGATTTTAAACTTCAGTTCAGCAACTAAACCAGTGATTTTATTTGAAGAGAAGGACTAAAGAGCTGGCATTAAAAACATTTAACTCTGGTTTTGCATTTTAAAAGTATGCTAATATCGTGAAGGATCAAATTGCCAGAATATTTTTATGAAATCAGATTTTTTTTTTCTCAAAGTTTACAGAGTAAAGTTGGGTATAAATGGGCAGAAATCAATTAATTCTTTTGAGCTAATTTACAGATTTGAGTAAAGTTCATGTCCCACAGAAGTTTATAGGAGTCCTTTTGCTTGGATTTCAATGCTGTCCAGGTATAATCTCCTGAATTTGGCACATTTTTATTGCATGTTCTAGTGCACAAAATTGTCTTGTGGAACCTCTGCAATTTCTTCCAATATTTTCTTACAAGGGTGTGCATTTTTTTGAGTGCAGTGTTATGGTGTGTATGTACACGTACTTCAAACTGGTTTGATATTTGAATGCATTCTTATTTTTAGGGCAGCCTATCATTACTCAGTGAAATAGGTTGTTAATTTGGTATAAAATAGAGGAAGTAAAATCCCCACATGACTCCTTGATTCAGGCTTCCTACCCAGTGAGTAATGGCAGAGCAACCTGATAGCAAGGTAGGTGTTTTGCATTTAAATAGCCTCTAGTAAGGACATAAATAATAAGGGTACTTTTGTTATGCACAAACAGAGCTGGAATTTGTCTGTATTAAATGTGATCTTTGTGGCCTGCTCTGATTTTCATGTTCTGTCATTGTGGAAAGTTAATCCAGATGATGCATTGGTTAAATCTTTGCTAATGGAATAGATAATTTCAGGATAACTGAGGTTGGAAAAGCCCTCCAGGACCATGGAATCCCAGCTGTGCCCCATCCCCACCCTGTCCCCAGCCCAGAGCTCTGAGTGCCATCTCCAAGAATTCCTTGGACACCTCCAGGGATGGGCACTCCAAACCTCCCAGCAGCCCCTGCCAAGACCTGACCACCCTTTCCATGGAGAAATTCCTGCTGATGTTCAACCTAAGCCTCACCTGCTGCAGTTTGAGGCCATTTCTCTCATCCTGTCCCTGTTCCCTGGCTGCTCCCTTCTGTCAGGGACTTGTGGATGTCCCCCTTGAACCTCCTTTTCTGCAGCTCCTTCTCATGGGACTGACTCCCCAGATCCTTCACCACCCTCAGAAATAACACATTCCTAATATCACACGTTGCTAATGACTGACATCAGCTGAGCATTTTTATCTTAAAAAAAATAAAGTGAATGTATCAATAGGAAATATTTGGATGTATATTTGGACATATCCAAATTGTACACTGTTGCCGGTGTACACAGGGGTTTATTAGAGGATGGAGGAGACAGGATCTTGATTCCATGATCAGAAGGCAAGATTTATTATGTTGTGATATATATACAGCATTATAACTATGCTACATAAAGATAGAAAGGCAAGAGGCTTCTTCAGAAGCTGCTAAGCTAAGAAAGAGATAGCAAGGAAGGAAAAACAAGGCTCTGTGTGTCTGCAGAGACGACAGCAGCTCCACCATGAGTGGTCAGTAAATCCAAACATCTACAGGGACCAACCACGGGTGGACCTGTTGCATTCCACAGCAGCAGATAATAATTGTTTACATTGCTGCTGAAACCTTTCAGCTCCAGCAAGGAAAAATCCTAAGAAAGGATCTTTCAAGAAGAATGTCTGTGACAGTACACCAATGAGTGATGAGGCAGAAAGGTCTGTGAGTGGCAGGCTGAAGGAGAACTCAAGGAAATTTCTGTTCCCTTTGTGCCCCTGGCCTGCTGCTTCCCTTGAGCAAGTTACATCAGGAGTCTGTATCTCAGTGGGATCACACGGTGCAAGACGTGTGTCACCCTGATTTTTTAAGATTTTCTAAGCCTTCTGATGTTTACATTCTCATAATGAACTTTCTCTCACACTTTCTGTAAACAACTTATTGTTTTGGATTCATTTATGGAGGAGGAGAAATTTTATGGACTGTTGGTTGTCCAGCGTCATTGGAGAGGTGGCACTGTCACCCTCCAATCCACTGGCACTTTTGGAAATCTGTAAATGTGGGAGTGAGAATTAAATACTCTCTTTTTGCCTTGGGAGAGCTGCATGTCCATGTCCTGTTGTTTGGTGTCCTGTAGTGACAGATGTGGCTTCCTTGGAGAAGTGCTTTAAGACTGGCAAATGAAAACCTACTACATAATGCACCATCAAATGTGATTATTATTGAGTTACCAGTTACCATTATCGAGTTATTAACTTGGCAAAAATGTGTCTGGAGCAAAAAGAGCAGCCAGATAAAAGCAAATGCTGATAAAGTTTCTGTTCTTCCCTCTCTGTAGACATGGGATGGTGAAAGAAAGAAAATATTTGTGTGTTGTCTCAGGCCAGCAGGGAAATAGAAATGCTTTCCAAAATGAGAAGCCAAAAAACAAATTAAAGCAAAAAATTCCTAAACTTTTATATTTATCTAAGAACTCCTGAACTCCATTTAGACAGGTATATTCTTTCTTGAGGCAAATGAATTAATTTAAATTAATGTTATATGATCTATAAAAATATTGTTTCAGGTCTCTTGGCCTTTCCAAATGAAAATTGAACCTTCTAAGTTCATTCTCCATAACATAGTAAACCTATTTTTAGTGTCAAGAATGTCTAGGAAAGAATGTTTTATCCACCTGTAAGAAAGTTTGATATTCAAACCTTGAAGAAAACACAGCAAAATATTCTATATGGCACCAGTGTGCTTCAGTAAAATATAAACATTGCTAAAAGTTATTCAGTGATTTTGAAGACAGGAAAGCTAGAAAATGAAAAGAGAAGAGATAAATATCTGCTGCTAATCCTTAAGGATGAAAAATATATCTTTGTAAGCAGTAAAAACTTTGTAACTGTGATATTCTTTTATTTTTGATGAGCATAATGAGTAAAAGGCAGCTGATATCTTTAGATTAAGAGCATCTATACCTGTTTCTTTTGAAAATGATGCCAAGCTGATTTGAAAGACAGAGGTGGTTTTGTAAATGGAGTGTTGAGTGATGCTGGGAGTTTCTTTCTTTTTATCCCAAGTGTTGTTTGTGGCTCCAATCTATCCTCCACCACAACGTCACTGCAGTGAGTGAGGAGTGATTCACATATGTTGAGTGTTTTTATTAGGAATTTGTTTTGATTAGGGCTGCAGTTGATTCCTCGAGCCAACTGCCTGCATGAAGAGAAAGCATTAACTGTGGGGATCAGATTGATCAGTGAACATTCCTGTCAGGTAGCATAAGGAAAGGCATCAAGGAGGTGGGAAGGAAAGATGTGAATCAGCAATCAAAGAGGAGGCAGAAAAAGAGAGGTCACTTAATGCACCCCTGCCTCCAGGTAAGATCAACAGTGCCTATATTGGTCTCAGCAGATGTTTGATTAATTCTATTTAAATGCCTGCAGTAACAGAGATTTCCAAACTTCCTTGTAATATTATTTCAGTTGGGAACTTTCCTAACTGTCCAAAAGTTTTCCCTGACTCCTTATTTTACCTTTCTTTTTTTCTGCAAAAAAACCAAAATTTTGTTTTCTCTTATATTAATAAGAAGTATGGAAAAGTCACTTCAGTGGCATCACAGATACCTTTTGTCATTTCTGAAAATTGCTGCCACATCTTCTGGGTGAAGCAGCTCCTCTCCTTGCCATTCATTCTTTTTCCACTAAGAGTGACCACAGAAGTTCTGCAAAGAAAAGTTTCCTCCTCCTTGTAGAGACAGAGAAAGTTCAGGTTTATCCCTCATCTTCTCCAGATTCCAAATGAAGCCCCAGGAGATCTCATGAAAGCAAATTTTCACCTTTACCTGAGGAGGTTTCCTATGATTGTTTACTGATTATGGTTAATATTGGTTAATTTGCAAATTTGAGGGTAAAACTGGTTTTAGAATCTCTGCCCAGAGCAGCTGTGGCTGCCCCTGGATCCCTGGCAGTGCCCAAAGCCAGGCTGGATGGGGCTTGGAGCAGCCTGGGACAGTGGACGGTGTCCCTGTCCATGGCAGGGGTGGGATGGGATGGGCTGTGAGGTCTCTTTTAACCCAAACCAGTCTGGAATGGAATGATTTTATGAAATAGTTTCAGTGGCAGCCAAGATTTGGGTTATACCTCATAGATATATGATTTATATAAATATATATGTATGTATATAACTACTATTAAGTTGAGCTGAAGACACTTGTCAGTGACTATTTTATACTGAACTGCAGAAAAATTGCAGCCAAAAGTGACAGAGTGGAACATTGCACTCAACTCAGTTGTTGCAAACTTAAGTTCAGCATTTGTGTAGATCACAATTTACACCAATATTAACCTGTTTCATTAATTGAAGATAAAACCCAATGTTTATTGTCACAACCATTTTTTCTACCATCTAAACAAATAACTTTTGGTTTCTTTATGCTCTTTACTTTGTTTCTCACAGCCAGCTGTATATTAGTATGTCAAGGCAAGCCATGCCACTTTTCAGGCCTCACAGTGCTTTTCCTTCAGTTGTAATTTAAAAGTTTGAATATTCAGCTGCCCATATGACCACATGAAAATATTAACCACTAAAAATGTCTGTACATTGCCAAAGGTGGAACTAAACCTGTGTTTCACACAATGTACAGGTAATAAAGACAATAAATTACACTTAAATAAAGGAAATGTTCTGCAAGGTGAAATATTTCTGCAAACCTATAGCAGGTTTCATAGACAAGTGAAAGTAATGTGGAATAATTTCACCTAAACTGCTGCAAGAGATTACTAATTATCTTTAGTTTAATGAATTCTTTATGAAGGGGACAATCCTATCGAATCACACAAAATTTGCTACCAGGAGATGCCAAACTTTTCCAGGGTAGGAATCTCTTACTTCCTGGACATCACCTGTTGGTTTTCCCAGCTTTTACAGAGATGGGACAGCTTAGAGGGGTTTTGAAAGATTTGTTTCCATTATCAGTCTCGATGAAGGGTGAGACACAAGAGATGTAAAACTCAACACCAAACTCAGAACCATTCCACCAGAACCCACCCTATTTCCTGGTAATAATCCCTTAGAAATGTTTTTCAGCCCATTAGCTTTTGCCACACAATGCTGATAATACTTCTAACACTAATTACCTATTATTATACCCCACGTGATCCTGCTTCAGTGCATTTTTCACAGTTCTGATTCTCCAAAATATCTGGTCATAGTTTGAAACTTGTTGAAACTTGTTTCTGGTTCAATTTCTCTCTCACCAATGCCATCTCCATCCCATTCCTTCCTAAGTCAGCACACCTCATCTCAGAGTTTGCATACGAGGCTGTGTGAGATTTCAGTCAGGTTTTGAGAATCCTTCACAAACCCATTTCCCACATCCCCCCACATAATATTTCCTAAGCAACCCATAAATAATTCTCTCCTGAAGAATTACGGGCAAAATTGACCCTGGTGGAAATCTCAGCTGTAGAAAAACCTCCTGCAAGAAAAGCTGGGGTGGTTTTGGGAGGCGAGGATGTTTTATTTTGAGGAGGGTTGAGCAGGAAAGCCAAAGGCTGTGCTCAGGTGTGGGATGACCAGGAGGAACTCCACTGGCAGATTCCCACGTTTTGGCTCCCAAGGGATTCACTGACCCCCCCATGACCCTCACATCCATGGGATGCACAACAGCAGGAGCAGAAATCTCAGCTGCCCCATCCTCAGAGGTTCTCCTGGGACACAATAGATCTTCCTCATGGAGACAGGACCCATTTTCAGGTCATTGCACCAACCCCAAATTTGTTTTTTGGTTTTTTTTAGCTCCCCTGCATTATCAGATATCAATTAAGGCATAAATAAGACTCTTCTCCTCTTTTCCAGAATTTTTTTTTTTTTATTGGGTGTTTAAAGCTTTATTCACACAACAACATTTCTGACCTGTACCTCAGCCCTAGACCTGGAGGACAATCAAATTGATTTTCAGCTAATTGCTTCTATTTCATTTGTGGTGTTTCATTTCTAAACTGTCACAATGTTCTGTCATTTTTCTTGGGTTTTATTTATTTATTTAATGAATTTATGCAAAAAGCAACCAATTCTTTATTTGTTAAAATTATTAAATTTTACCTTCAGGATCAATGAACAAAATAAGTGCATATTCAATTTATTTGGAATTAGTTTCTTGCCATCTTTGACAGAAACCTTGATGCTTTAAAAATTTTCCCCCTGAAAATATACACAAACAATTTCTCTTTCAAATGCCATTTTATTTTGGGACATAACTTCTCTTGAATTATATTATTCCCTAGAATGCAATGTATTCCTTAAGAAAAGAAAAAAAATCCAAATAATTTTCTTAAAGGACTGATTAAAGATTTTATTTTTAACATGAATATTGGTATAACTCAATTATGAAAAATATCCATGATACCTAGTGATATATATTGTATATACAATATATAGTATATAATGTACAATATATTGCTTTTCTCCTGCTACAGATTAGACCATTTTTGGTGAACTCACATTTCAGGAATTCTGGATTCAGGAAAATTTCATTTCAAGGTATGATTCCCATTCCTTCATCTCTTTCAGCTTTTCATCTTGTTTTCTTGAAATGATAAGGTAAAATATCTCTGAATTTTCTTCCTCTTAAAAAAAAAATTCTCTTATTAGTATCACACATATTTCTGTTTTTTACATTTTCAGGGGTTTTTGAGAAAAAAAAATATTTTCAGTTCTTTAAAATATACGTGGAAAACTCTATTTATTTGGCAATATTTGGCTCTCTGTTGCTGTTTTTCTTTTCCCATTACCATCCTACTTATTTCTACTTAATTTTAGTCAAGCACATAACACAGAACAGAGGGGAGAAGAAATATTTTTGGCTGAAGACATCGGAGTAAATCACAGCTCTTGTGAGAAAATGTCATGAGTATCTACGTAGAACAGACAGAGCTCAGATTTTATGAGAGAGAGATAGGGAGAAAAGTGCAAGGACTCAATTTATCTGCATCTGAATGATAAAGAACTGGCTGAACCCTTCTGGTATTGAAATCTAGGCTTTTGCAAAGAGTATTTTTAATTTTTTTAAGATAGTGCTTTGGTCACTAAACCATTTATTAATCTAATTTAGAAGGAGCCATTGCAGAGATAGTGTGACCTGTACAGACCATAGGGCTCCATAAATTAATTCCCACTCAAAAACAATGTTTATTTTTAAAAAACATAACTTTAATTTGAGCATGTGTTGATGGTAAACCCACAACCCTGGTAAACTGCCACAAAAATTTTGTTATTTTGACTTTAAAAAAAAAATATTTTTACCTTATTCACATAAAGTGAATATAATTATTTTTCCTTGTTTATCTACATTACCCAAACATTTTCAATCTTATGTAGCTATAATAATTATAAATAAAACAAATGATACCTGTGTAAGGAGCATGCAGGGCACACTTTTAGGAGGACATCACTGTGCCAGAGTAGTTTTTAATAGTTTGCAACTTAATGTTTATGAAACACTGTGAAGTTGGGAAATCCAGTGTAAGAACTGGTAAAGCACAATCTTCAGGAACTGGGAAATTAGGATTTGTTTGTCTCAGTCCTACCTTGACTTCTCTTATTGTTTTTTGATGTAGGATAGAGGGAATTTTTTCCCCTATATGGTGGAAATGGGAATATCTAGCACACATTTAGTTTAGGTGCCTGGAATATGTTCATTTGAGCATTTGCCCATTTTGAGGATTGTGCCCATTCAGCCCTCCATTTCCACTTGGACAGGTTTTTGTGGAAATAGTTCTATTTCCTTTTTCTTTTTCCCAGGTTGTGAGAGTGCCCTGCAAAGGGAGGGTTTGAAGGGAAGCTCAGAGGGAACAGCAGGGCTGAGGCACCGTCACCATCCCAGAAACCTCCCTAAGCTGGGTAATTTGTCCATCCCGAGACAAGCCTGGCTGTAGGGAGGGGATTAGTGGGGCTGGTGCTGCAGGCACTGCTTGCTGCCACATCTCCTGTGCCATCCCTGCTTTGTTCCTGCCCTGCTGCTGGAGGGCTCCAGCTCTCCCTGTGCTGCCCCTACAGAGCTTCCCCCTGCTCTGCACCAGCTCCTACAAGAGATGTAGGATCTGTCCAAAAAAGACAGATCTGCCTGTCCTAAAAATGACCCACAGAGGATCCAACACCACCCCTTCCCTACTGGTTTCAGTGGGAATAATAGTGAGCACCACCTTGATTTCATATCTGTTTCCTTAATGGTTTTCCTTGGAAAATGAGATTTGTTTCACTGTGGCATCACACCTGACAGCAGGTTACCTACTCCATTTATTTGCTGATTTCATATCTGTTTCCTTAATGGTTTTCCTTGGAAAAGGAGATTTGTTTCACTGTGGCATCTCACCTGAAAGCAGGTTGCCTACTCTATTTATTTGCTGATTTCATGTCTGTTTCCTTAATGCTTTTCCTTGGAAAATGGGGTTTGTTTCACTGTGGCATCTCACCTGAAAGCAGGTTGCCTACTCCATTTATTTGCCTGGTCTACACATGGGTCTGCATGCTGGAAAGTTCTCCTTCTTCCTCAGGAAGAATCCTAATTTTTGTGTCAGTGGCTTTAGTCTTCTTATAGCCAGGCTAACTCTGAAATTCTATTCCTTTATCTGTTTTTCAGCAGAATGTCCACCAAAAAGTGTCTCAAAATCTCCTTTTCCACCACACCAGGCAGAAAACTCGTGGTTGTAAGAAAAATCAATGTTTTTTGCCTGATGTGGAGGATTTGAGCTTTCCAGAAACACCTTGAGTTAACAGTGTGCTGTACATAACCACCCATCCTTATTCTGTATGAGTGAGTCTTTGCTCCCTGCATTTGCCATGGGCATCCTGGTGCTTCAACTTTATCTCTGACATATCACTGAGATGCTGTTCTTTTGCTGACAGGTTTGAAAAAACACAAACTAGCCACCAACAACCCACAAACCAAAAGCAGAAACTCCTCTAATGTGTGTATCCCCTCAGCTGTTTCAAAAAAAGTGTGTGAATTACATTTTAATGCTCATTAAGGGTTTTGCCAGCTTCAGATATGTGGCATCTTTTTAGATTAAATATTATTTGCTCATTTAATTAATACACTACTCTGTACTCTGGACTTTTTAACTTAAAATCATTAGGAAATAAGTTGGCTTTTCTGTGCTTTCTGGATGCTACAAATGCTCATAGTTTTCTCCTCAGGTTTCTCCTTTTGGCTCTCTTTGAAGTGGGTGGGATGGTTTTAATGTTGACCCACACTGAATTGGTTACAGCAGATAAGGAAAACATTTAAATATAAATAGTGCATAGACAGAGATGATAAAGACAATTTCAGGCATATAGAAAAGGCAGACAAGGAAACTGAAATCAAGCAATTTCTGCATGAGCTTGGTAGATGACTGATTTCACACGCTTTTCAGCAGAGGAGTGTGGATGTTCATGAAAACTTGATCAAGAGCCATATCCAAAAGAGCATTTGCATATCTGAAGTCGAGTGCACAAAGATTTTAAAGGCCTACATCCAAGATTGTCATCCAAAAGTGCCTTTGTTCAGACACACTCAAGCCTGGAAGCACTGCTGAACTTGGGGGGAAAGGGAATTCTCTGTGAGAAGCTGCTGACCTGTCCCAGCCAGCTGCAGGGACAGTGTCCCATGGGGACATCTGTGCCTGGCACTTGTCACACAGAACAGCTCCTAATTGCTTGCAGAAGGGAAAACCACCAGAGAAATGAGACAGTGAGTGTGCTGCTCCCCACCTGAACTGCAGCAACTGCTGAGGAGGAGTGGAAATGTGGTTTTATATGATAACTTCTATGTATTAAAGCTCTAAGAGGCTGCACTCAGCAATTATTGATGAGCAGGAGCAAGGAAAGCAGGCTCCAGAAGCTGAGGGGTTTGAGTGGAAGCAGCTCAAAGGAAGTAAGTGCTGCGTTGTCTGGGGAAGCAGTGGAGCGAGGAGGTTGTGTTCAATAAAACATTGGGTGCTGAGGATGGGAGCCATGGAATTCAAGCACTGGAGGGTTCAGATTAGATGGGAATTAGCTGCTGTTAGGAGTGCAAGTTTTTTAACTAATATAGAAACTGCCTGGTCACAGCTGACATAGTCTGAAAGTTGATTTTCAGCCTTATTAATCATCTCATTGGAGCTTTGGATGAGGAATAGGTGGGATGGAGCTGGGATTTGTGACTGATCATGGGTTAATGGAAACAGCAAACCATGGGTTTTTTTTTTGGTTTTTTTTTTTTTTTTCCTTGGAAATAATCTTGCTTTTTCCAGGTTTTTGATCTTTAGGAAGCTCACAAATCAAGCCATCATTCATTTGGCTTTATTCCATACTGGGCATTCCTTGGAAGTAGGCAGCCCTGAATCCTAGAGACCCAAAGCACCCCAGTGCCTTTCCCCATGGAAAGTGGATTGCAGTGGCTGATTTTCCCCATGGTTTCTCCAGGCCATCCCAGATGCTGTTTATTTGCAGCAGATGAAGGAGGAGGGTATTTGAACAGGTCAACGTGATTCCAAGTTGGTTCCCACATTCCCATTTGTAGGAATTTCCCTGCAGTCAGGAGGAATTGTGACCTGGGAGGGTGGGCAGGCCCTGGCACAGGGTGCACAGATAAGCTGTGGCTGTCCCTGGATCCCTGGAAGTGTCCAAGGCCAGGTTGGAAATTGGGACTTGGAGCAACCCAAACCTTTCTCAACCTAAACCATTCCCAACCCAAGCCATTCCCGACCCAAACCTTTCCCAACCCAAACCTTTCCCAACCCAAACCATTCCCGACCCAAACCATTCCAACCCAAACCATTCCCGACCCAAACCATTCCCAACCCAAACCATTCCCGACCTAAGCCATTCCCGACCCAAGCCATTCCCGACGCAAACCATTCCCAACCCAAGCCTTTCCCAACCCAAGCCATCCTCAACCTAAATCATTCTCAACCTAAATCATTCCCAACCCAAGCCATTCCAACCCAAACCATTCCCATCCCAAACCATTCCCAACCCAAACCATTCCCAACCCAAGCCATTCCCAACCCAAACTCTTCTCAACCCAAACCATTCCCATCCCAAACCATTCCCATCCCAAACCATTCCCAACCCAAGCCATTCCCAACCCAAGCCATCCTCAACCCAAACCATTCTCAACCCAAACCATTCCCGACCCAAACCATTCTCAACCTTAACCATTCCCAACCCAAACCATTCTCAACCTAAACAATTTCCAACCCAAGTCATTCCCAACCCAGACCATTCCCAACCCAAGCCATTCCCAATCCAAGACATTCCCAACCCAAGCCATTCCCAACCCAAGCCATCCCCAACCCAAGCCATCCCCAACCCAAATCATTCCCGACCCAAACCATTCTGTTTTTTCTGTGAATCTCTTTGTTTTGTAGTTTCTCCTACAGTTACTGTCCCACAAATTAACCCCCAAGAACTGGAAAGCTGAAGGGAATCCACAGCACTCTTGCAGATTTGTTTCACTTGGATTTACACCTCATTCCTTTGCCATACAGTCAGCACAAGGCAAGATCTCCCTGGGATGATCATTTAAGCAGGAAAACTCCAACAATTATTTTAGGTTGATTTGCACTGTCCATGTAAAACCAAGAGATAGAGTTACTCGTGCATTCAAAAATGGGTTGCTTTTGATTTTGCTTTTTTCATTTTTTTCTTCCATGCAATTCTTTTCTGATTGGTCAGGGATGGTAAACCTTGGGTCTAGAAAAAAGTTTAGTATGTGGTCAATACTGCTGCTGAGCTTACTGGTCTTTTTTCCTCAAAATTGAGAATTAAAATGAAGAAAAAACTTGCATGGCAAGCTTAAAAATTCCAACCAGAGCTGCGTGTATCCCACGTGGCTGCATGTACTGAAGTTAGATGAGGCCTTGTCTGCCATCTCACAGCTCCTGACAGCACTGCAGATCTGCTTTTCAGTGGAAATTCTGAAAACTTGTGAAATCTCCTGTTTGTCCTTTTTTCTTTTTTTTTTGCCTCTGCTGCTAAGTCATTATTGTCTCATCTCTCACAAAACATACCATCCAATTTCAGAAGCAGAACTTCATATCCATTTTTCCGAGGAGGGATAGACAGTTTTGATTGCATTTTGTGTTATAAACAGCAAAGTGACTGTAGAAATGGCTGGACTTATTGCACTGCAAACCCCTCTGTGCTGAGGGCACTGTTTGCATGAAAAGCCTTCTCTGTGTAATGTGAAAGTTTCTACGAATGAGAACTGCACAGTAGTAGTAGTTAGGGCTTTATTACTTAGTTCTAATTTGTATTGATGGCCTAAAAAAAGTAGCATGCTTTGCAGTTCTATGAAAGAAAAGATTATAAATGGAGATTAATTATAATTTTGCTAGCTCAGTACTTGTAAAACTAAAGCAATTTATATTCTTTCTCTTAATGATCTCCATTCCTGATTGCAGTAATGTAATCTAATTGTGATTATGATAGTATCTGAATCATGTGGGCCTCTATGTGATTGGAACTACTCTTTGCATTAAAAAGTAATTTTGGAGTAATGATGAAAAGTTACTGTGGAAAATTGGCAAGTAATATATTTTACTCTGTATCTTAAGTTTCTGCTTTCATTTTTGATTATATCTTATAGAAAGGATAAGTATGATACTATATCAAGGATTTATTACATCAAAGACTTATCAATGATAACTCCGAGTATCGAGGATAAGCATGATATTATTGGAAAAGCACAGATATGGTCGAGGCAAGAAATTGAGGTTTTAGATACTGGGCTGGGGTTTGTGGAGAGGAAGGGTAGGTGGAGGAGGAGCCCTATCAGTATTCCTGGGAGATGAGTGTCTTCAGAGGGAAGTGCTGCCAGTGTTTTGGCTGACATAGCAATGTCAACGCTGATAAAAGTTAGGCACAATAAAGGTAGTCAGGTGGCTTTCTGAAGGCTTCTTTGAACTTTTAGGTCTTTGCTTGCAGATGAGAGAGGCCTTCAAGAGCGTCAGAACTTTGATAAGATGGCTTTTAATTACTCCTTTATTGACTGTGAGAAGGTGGAACCAGGGAGGGAATACTCACATCTCTAAAGCCAGCGCAGGATTGCCTCCAGTTCCTTGTGGGCCTTATTGAATTGTCTTTCAGAAACTATTTGAATTAATTCAAGGGTTTGAGCCAAGGGTAATAAAGGGTGTTGAACTGCAGAGGTATGAAAGATGCAGTGATCTTGACATCATTTGATTTAAAGTATTTGTTGAGGAGCAAAAAGCAATGCAGGCCTCACGGCAGGCTGACTTCCAGGGAGTGCAGAGTGTGCTAAGGAATTTTTATCAGGATTTTATTATAATGTATGGTAAATCTACTGAAGAAAATTGGAATATATTTCAGAAACAGTTGGAGGACATTTGAAATTCATCCTGGTTTAAGTCTAAAGAAGGATAAAGGTAACAATGCCCAATGTGGCTAAGTAGAGTTGTATAGTAAAGAGTAAGATAAGCAGTAAGCACAAGGTGTTGGGGAAAAAAAAGGACCAAATCTGGTAAGGTGGAGCAGTTGAAAGGCTACAGAAAATAAGCAGAAGCAAACTGAAAGGCTAATTAGAAAAGCAAAGAGAAAATGCTGAATGCTAACTGCAGAAATAAAAAAAAAAGTTGAGATGATAATAATATCCTGTGAATATTCTCCAGCAAACTGAAAGGAAAAATAGATCCAAAAATCACTGTAGTGTGGACAAAGGCATGGCGGATTTGTTCAGCAGGTTTTATTTTTGTGTGTGAATACACAGAGGCAGATGGGTGGATGGCTGGGCAGATGGAGAGCTGCTGAACAAAGGAGGAGTGCTCTTCCTTTCTGTGGCAACACGTGCAGCCTCACCTGAGGAACAGACAGACACGACAGATATCACAATATCCAGCTCAGAATCGTTTAACGTGGCCTGATTGGCAATAAGAGGTGCAAAAAATCTGATATCCAAGAGTCAGTGAAACTTTGAAGAAAAGCAGAGCTGTGGGTAGCACTGCTTTTGGCCATAGCCACGAAATCCATCAGGGTAGCCCAGAACTCTGAAAGCGTGAGCAGAAGGAAGTGTGGATATATTTCAGTGTGGGAAATGAATTTGTGGAGAAATTATAACTCTTACAAAATAAAACAATTGAATTTCTACCCTCCTCATTAAATCAATCAAAAGAAAAACACTTATAATGTATTGTAATTAGGAAATAGTTGGCTTCTAATTGTGATGGTGTGAATTATAACATCTGCATTGTCTTAACCCTTCACATGAGACTGAAAATGTTAAAAAGTTTTTAAAATGCCGCTCAGTTGCCCCATCTCTGGGTCAGAAAATGGCTTAATCTGACATCCCAGGATATAAATATTAACTTAATCACATAACTGATTGAGTCTCATATCATTTGCTCCTGGGACTGTATTTGGGCCAGGGTTGTGGCACCACCAGTGCCCTTTCTGACCTTAAATCTGTGAGGGGGAAGCACCAGAGGCCTCCTGGCACGGGGTGGGCTGCAGTTTAAATAAAAATAAAAGACAAGCTGAAGACATTCCCCGTCCCTTTTTTCCTTCCAGAGGGAGTTCCGGCACTCCCCTCACGAGTTAAAAATATCCCAGCTCTCTCCTGACTTCTGTCTCAAACTTTTAATTACTTCTCGCTGGTGTTTGCTGCTGCTGAAGGTTTGCCCTGCAAAGGTTGGGGTAACCCCGCAGCTCGAGTTTGGCTGGAGATTACAGACTCACACAAGAGCTGTTTTCTGCAGAAAGTGTCTGTTTCTTTGCAGAAGTGAGTTTTTAAGAGGCAGGATCGCTGTGAATTCCCCCCGACGCAGTGATTTTTGCTCCCCCTGCTGTCACGACAGCAGCAGATTAACCAACCCTTTTTGCCCACTCAGACGTGTGTTGATAATGTGGATGCACGGGATGCTTTTGTTAAAATAACAAACACTTGCAGCAAAGGGAGGGGGGAACTGTGCAGTATTTAAATAAAAAGCCAGCGCAGGGAATATTCTACATTTAAGACTGTGCTGAGCGAAAAATTACGAGAATTGATGAACTTGAAAGATTATTTGCTTCTCTGAAAGACTACTCCAAACAAGAGAGAGTTACTGGAAAAATAAATAAAGGGTTACACTGCTAAAGCTCTTTGTGTCTGGGAATGCTTAAATTCAGGCTGTGGAATAACTTGGAATTCCTGCCCTGAAATTATTATTTACACTGAGTCCCTTTCAGAGGTGTTGCTGTAACCAATTTTTTTTTTCCTTTCCAGGAATCAAATCTGCTTTTTTTCCCAAATTAATTAATTTACCTGCTCCTGAAATGCTCATGGAGATGCCTTGAGGCTGTGGGGTGGCCCCAGTGTGGGAGGTGCAGCCTCTGACCCACCTGCCCACCAGGAACCAAATTTTTGGGAGTTGAAGCCTCTCTCTGCAAAGGGATTTTCATTTCCTGCAGTTATCAGCTCTGCCTTTTGCTGCAACCACCTGTGTCATTTAAAGAATGGGGTATGCACTAAATATATAGATATTAAAGATCTAAAGTTGTATTATATATAGGTAGTATATTAGTTATTATATACTGTATATATATTAATAGTATAATGTATATATATACACAGTACACAATATATTACATGCATCATATCTATATTACATTTAGTATTTGTATATTATAAATACTATTATATGTTGTATATACAGACACTGTATAGGAAATATAGTGTACATATACACAAGAAATACTATATATACTATAACATATGCTATTATAAACATATAACAAATATATATGTATATATACTTATATAAACATTATACAGATGCATACTATATATAGATGCATAATGTATAATATAGTATATATACATACCAATATATACTCTATTGGTATATATATTATAAATATAGAATATATGTACACATGCTATATGTAAAATATAGTTAAATATTATCTATATGATGTATATATATAGTAAAGTAGATATGGTTTATAAGTTTATATACTAATCGATATTGATATATACTAATATGGAGGTATATATGAAAACAGAAATTGAATAGATATTATATGTTTTTATACTTCTGTATAATGGAGGTACAAAACCTCTATTATACATTTTTATACCTCTGTTTTATATTTTTTGTATCTATCTATTTATCTATTTTTATATCTATCTATCTGCATATATCTACACATTTATTTCTTTCTCAGTTGAAAATCTTTATTCTCTTTGCATCCCAATTTCCCTGACTACCTGCCCACTGATTTTTGAGGTTTGTGGGGCGTTGCCATGAATTATTTGCCCGGTGCTGAGCATTCCCAGGGCATGGGGGGCACAGTCCCATTGTCCCTGTGACCACCTGGTGCTGGGCCCCAGCCAGGAGCATCCCTGCTTCCAAGGGGTGCCCCAGCCAGGCTGTGTTTCCCAAATAAAAGGAGAAGGGAGGTTCTGGGCAGGAGGCAGGAAGGTTTTTCTGTCGGGGGAAGTGTCCTGCTGGACACTGAGCGCTTTGTGCGGGCCTGGGGCCGGCTGTCTGCCCGCTCCCTTAAGGGAACTTGACAGATCTTAAAAAAAAATCAATTTTAAGCTCACATGCCCCAGTGGGTGCCAAAGCCACTTCAGAGAGGCTGAGAGATGGCTGAGTCGACAGGATTTGACTTCCCGAGGTAGAAAGGTGACAAACTCCATCATGAGAAAGGGGCAGCTCGGGGCCTCCAAGGCCGAACCTGCTCCCAGGATCCGGGGCCCGGCGCCGTATTGAACCTATTTATCTCTTTCATGGGCCCAAGGTACCACGGGGAAAGAAAAGTTGTTCAAAAAAACGCTGGCAGAATTCAAGGGTGTAAATGATGAATTACTTTTCATCAGCTGAAAGGAAACATACTCCGGAACAATACTGAAAGGGAGCAGGAGCATCTGACCTCCTGCTTCAGAGCAGCCAATATCTTCATTCAAGAAGACAACCATGAAATTACACAGAAAATGGGATTGTCATGAACAGCCCCTTGAAATCTCAGTATACAGTCATTACTGCATGGGAAAAAGCCTTCATCCACACATCATAACTTGTAACAGACAAGGGAGGGAAAGAAAAAAACCCACCCTGAAAACCGGCCTTGGAGTTACCAGTAGGAATGTAGAAAATATTTGTTGATTCAAACTTTTCCCCTCTAGTCTCCCAAATCGCTGTAAACAGACATAACAACGTCCTAACCCCGGTGTAAGCCCAGTTTTCTGGCCACAGACAGCTCGTTGGAGCTGTTTTGTAAATCAGAGGAAAGGAAGAGAGAGGGAAAGCCAGCCTATCACTTTATTTATATTATCTGTCCTTGGTGATTGATTTATCATTTAAGTGCTTTGAGAAGAGAGTCCAGAAACCGTTGTCCAATTAGTGCTGCCCTCTGAAACCACGCACTATAAATATTCGTAATTATCAGAATAGCAAAACAATCTTCATCAGAGCTCCACTGTCAGAGTAACAACTGGTTTTCTGGGTTTGCCTAGCAAAGTTTATATTTATCCAAATTAGGCAGAGAATAAAAAGCAAACAAGAGGCTGTTGCTTTATATGAGAATGAAACCAATCACAGAGAATGAGCAGCCAGGAATATGGGGATAAAAATAACACATTTAACTGTTTATTTCTTGATTCTTGCAGATTTCTACATTGACTTTAATTAAGCTAGCCCTGGGCTAGTGGGCACGGAGAGGGGTGGGTTTTTTTATTCCTCTTTTATTTTTTTAATTCCTCATTAGGCTGTTTTTTCCTTGGCTCTTGTGGCTTTAATGACTAGTCCCATTAAATAGGTCAATGGGCTGCTTTTATTTCAAGTTTTATATAGACTCATATTCCACTGAATCTTAAGCACGGAACACCCAAAGCCTTTCCAGGCAAATTCCTGCATTCCTGCAGACAGAGATGCGTTTCTTTCTCTTTTCCCTTCCCTCCACAGCAGCTGACCTTTCTCTGTGATGCAGCTGGGGAAAGATCTGGAAGGTTGGTGCCATTCTGGGCCTGCCAGGTACAAAAATAACTCCCAGGTAAGTGCTTGGCTGAGGTTTGTGGGCAGCAAGGAGAAGGAAGAGGAGTGGGAACACCTTCATTCTCTTCCATCACCTTCCATGACCTTTCCCTCTTTCCCACCATGGGCTGGACCAGGGAGTGATGGATGAAGCCAACCTGAAGAGTGCAGGGGGCTGCCTGGAGCAAGGGTGGTGCACAGAAAGGACCTCAGGGACATCACCCAGGGACAAATCTCCTCTCCTGTGGGCCTGGACCAGCCCTTTGCAGGGCTCTGACCAAAGCAAAGAGAAACATGAAAAGGAAATTGCTTTGTGAGAGGGTCAGAAAGACTTTTTTTTACCTGGGAAAAAGAACAAGTCTTGAGGTCTGAGAGTGAGGAGAGAGATAATCCTCTGAACTAATAATTTTTTTATTCATTTTCAGGAGTGAAAATGTTTTTAAATGACTTACCTGATGTTGGTCTAGAACAAAAATTGATGCTCCAGCATTGCCCATGAGATGCTCCCAGCTCTATTTCTGTGTTTCCTGTGTTATTCTGTAAGCCTACAACATGATTTTCTGTGTGTAGGTGTTTTGGGAACATGCCTAGGAAGCTGCTGCTCTTCTGGCCAGAGGTCTCCATGGAATTCCTCCTTCTGAGACATGAGGTTGGTGCCATGGGTTTCTCTGCAGGAAAGCAGGGTTTCCCCTTCTTGAAAATATTTCACAAACAACACAGGATCAACATTGTTGGTGTCTCTGAATGCTCCCAGCCTGCCTGAGCTGCTGCATCACAACCATGTTAATCCAAAAAATGTCCTGTGCTGGGAATTATAACTCTTCACCTTCTCCCAGGTTTTTATGAGGCCCTTGAAATGCATTTTTTCATGCAGTCTTTTAGCAATGTAGCCCATTCTAGCACCGAATTGGCAGCACAAAATAACAAATCTCACTAATGTACCAGACAAAAACCTGGCAGAAAGGTGCCTAGGAAAATCTATGGGCTTCATTGGTTGCCACAGGTAGAAACACAGCTCTGGTGCAGCAAATTAGGTGATTATTAGCTACTTAAAGATTCAAATTCACACAGCCCTTCAGACACAATTTAAACCATTATTTTAAGTGCAAACTGGGCTAAAAATAATTGGATTCTCAGCTCATACCTCCTAAGCCTGTACCCAAGGAGAAATGGAGAATGAATCAGCCCATTTGGGGTTGTGAGTCCCGGGCTGGAGGTGTCTGTGTCTCTGCTGCCCCTGAAAGGACTCTGTTCAGATTTTTCCCCCTTCTTGAGGCTTTCCTCCCCAGCCCAGTGCCCCAAGCAAGGGGAGATGGATCTTATCATCAGGCTGCAATTTGTAGAATAATTAGGACCTTGACTGTGACAACCTTTAGCCTGTCAGCAGTTGTGGTTTAGCTCATAGTTAAAATGACAGTGGAAACTCTATTGCAGCTACTCTAAATATATCCATATTTTAACTAGATGAGGTGATATGTGGGTTTGCAGTGATTTGTTTAGATGTGCAGGGGAGTGTCAAAGGACTCTTTAAGCTGGGACTGAATCCATTTGATTGTCTGAAAGGTGATTTTGATTGCCTTTTCCTCCTGTAGAGCTGGATGGTGATGAGAGCAGCTGCCCTGCAATGGGAAAGCAGGGAATCCCCAAAGTACAACCAAAGAGTGGGTACAAACCTGTCACATGCTCTATTCCACATCAAAAGATGCCTTTTATTCGGATTTAACAAATTAGGCAGGTAGGGCTAATCAAGCAATTTGACCACTGAGCAATTTTTAATGCTCCAACAAACTGACCTCAAACTACACAAAGGCTGTGCAGCTGAAATTTAAACTTCTTTTATATACATAGAATTTTTTTCTATCCCGCCTACATTTCAGCACACTTTTAAGGAGTTGTCATTATCCTAATTATAATTAAGCCACTTGAAATAAATTCAGAGATAGTAAACAGTGTAAAAATATCTAAATGGGGGAGCTGGTCCATTGATTTTATGGCTAAGTTATCACCTCATGTATAAATGCTACAATTGATAAACAATACCTTTAATTCAGCAGTCAAAATGATGCTATTAACTTGGAAAACAGATGAAAAAAAATGCTAATGTGAATACCTCTGTTTCTAAGCAGAGTGACAAGAATCACTGCTCCATACAAGCCAATCCAATTGGATTTGAACTTTTGGCACACAAATCAGTGGTGGAGAGGAGGAATTTCCTTCTTGGAAATTGTTGGTAATGCTGAGTTGTTCCTCCTGGAGCAGGGAGCATTCTATTGAAATCACAATATCTAAAGTATTAACACCAGAGGCAATTAATGGGATTTCCAAGAGTGTCTGGGCCCTGGATGCCAGTCGAGTTTCTAGGTGATTTTTAAATGATGTCTAGAACCCATCTGCATCCTTTGGCACCCACAGCCCTTCAAACTGTCGGGTTTTGATGCCTGCCTTGATTTGTGATGGATCTGGTCTGGAGCAAAACTAATTGTGACTGGCAGCACAAAAAGACAGGTGCAGAATTGAAGCACAGGTCTAAAGCCTTGGGCTCGTGGAGCTGATGGACTTTTAGTGTATTTTTAATGTTTCACTTTCACTGGCTCCTTAATTAAATAAAAATATTTTCGATACAGCAGCAGAAATCAACTTCTTTGACTGATATGAATCCTGTTTACTCTCCAACTCTGAACTCAGCAGGTTAAGTAATTGGGAGACAGAAAAGTTCCTATATTTCTATTTCCAGCTGGTGGTACACAAAAGGCAGGAAGTTATCTCATTAATGGGGCACCAGCTTTATGCAAATTATAGTAACAAAAAGGCTTCCCTTCATACTTTTCATAAATTACCTAATAAAGTAGGAATAAATGGCCATATTCAAGAGCCTTTGTTGTATTTTTAGCACAAGACTCTTTCTGTTACTGCAAATATGACTAAATGCGCCTTGTTCAAAAGGGGTGTTTATGAAATAAGGCCACTCAAAAGCTTTTATTCCTTAACAGCCTTCAGTTACTTTTATGGCACAAAATTAACATAATTAGTCACAGAGAATAGATGACATAAGCAGCGTGCCATGCACAAAAGGGGAAACCAGTATCTAAGGAAGGTATTTTGAGAGATCAAAAATTTTCAAAGTGCTCAATACTAGAAGGTCCTTTTTATTTGTGCACAGCCTTAAGATACTTTCTTACTCCGTGAAATTCCCATAATGAGATGCAGCAGACAGATGACATTAGCGATGAGCCATTAGAAAGAGGTCAGTTTCCTCTGAAAGATAGTCACTGTTCCTGCTCGTCATTAATTTGCAGCTTCAAAGCAGCGAGCATATGATAGTCTGGCATGTTAAGCAAGTTGCAGTTATCTTTAAATAACCATTTTTTTCCAGTTATTAGAAGCTAAAGTTTTTAAACTTCTGACTGAAAGCAAAATTAAAGCACGCAGCAGTGTAAAAAGGCTATGGAGAGATTAGAAAAAGGAAATCAAATGGGTTTTAGAAATGAAGTTAGCTTTTCCCCAGGGAAAGGCTGCCTTAACTTTTAGTCCGAGAATTTGGGGTTGCATATCAACCTCAGAGACTTGATTGCTTGCTGGTGGAGGAGAGAAACTCACTATTTTTAGCTGTTATCTCCTTGTTGGTTAACACGGCCCGATGCAAAGGGCAGAAATGCACAATTATGGAAATAACATTTACCAGAAGCAAAGATACCTGAGGCTCTTGAGCAAGGTGGGGGAAGATAAATGTATCTGCTGTGCTTGTGGTTTGGTGGGAGCTTTGGTTACACCTCTGCTTTGGCAGTGAGGTGTATTTGGATGTTAGCAAAAGCTCAGGAGGCTCAGATCATCTCTTTTCCATGAATCTTTAAGTGCAGTGCAACAGGGAGGAGACAACTGCAATGTGTGGCACGGAAATCTTGGTGCAAAATGTCTTGTCAGAGCTCTAAATCCTGTCCCATGTCCCAATGGGCACTAAAAAACCCTCCTGTTTGGGTGAATTACCTGATCATGTTGAGGCATAAACCCCAGTGAATTAAATTCTAATTTATAATAATGTTCATAGGGCCAATTAATACTTCTGCTTTCCTCAAACTGGTGTTGACTCCAGTAACTCTGGCACAGCACGAATCCACTGGCAGTGCTCTCCTCTATTCAGCATTGTCCAGGCAGCAGGACCAATCCTTGGCTTGAGGAATCAGCCAGGATTGCTTAAACCAGAATCCTTCTGAGGCTTCACCCCTGACAGACTCGGCACTAAGCATGAAGACCAGAAATTGAATGTATTGTTGGCTGCTCAGAATTCAAATCCTCGAGTTTTGTCATTTCCAAGACCTGTGTCTACCATTATCAATGATTTCTATCAATACCAAAATGCAAGTTTGGAAGATGGATACAAAGGGGATGTAGTTCAAATTAAAACTGAAAGCTACAAGTTATTCCCTGAGATTCCTGTAGTAAAAGGAAGCCAATGGTAAGGAAAGGAATACAGGAAAAGGAGCTGCTGGTAATTTCTGTGTGCCACATTCCAGAATGGATTATATCTGCTTTAACTAATAAGAATCTATAGAACAGAATGAGAGAATTATGAATTAGATGTTCTTGTTAAGGTCTAGTTCAGTTTTAATTAAAACACGAGCAATATATATGTGCATTTGTGCACACAAATTCTGGGTTATGCATCACACACACACACACACCAATATATAAAATACAGACACCCTTGTTCATTATACCTAAAGTTTTGCTTTAAACACAGAGCTTTATACATTATTTTAAACACATTTTTAACACATGTTAATAATATTCATGCTGGTGCTTTGAAAAATCTGCGAGATGTGGTTAATGAAGAGAAACTGCAGCATAAATTGCATGTAAAATATGCAATCCACAACAACATATTTTTTCTCAAGCTGCAGTTTTTTTTACATTAAACATCTTTTAGCTTGTTTAAATTTATTCCCTATTGTTTATAAAGAGCATCATCAGCCACCACTGCTTGAAACAATTGCAAGTAGTAAACCAGGCAATCTTCTTACTTTAATAAGATTCTTTGGTTAAAAATAGATTTTAAGTCCATCTCACATTAAAGGGTGTAAATCCCAATGAAATTGCACAAAATGTTTCCATTTTCAAGGGATGTTTTCCATACAGAAAAATATTTTTTTTTTAATTTTTCCTGAAATTTCACCAAATAAAATAGCCAGAAGGTTTTTTTTGTTTGTTTGTTTGTATTTTTATTCCTTTTGTATTTTCCCCCAGACTCTTCTTTAATAGACCAAGCAATTCTAATCCCCTTTATTTTTTCCCCTTGAAATTCTGATTTTCTATATATTTATCATTCCCAGTCTTCTCTTTTAGTTTTTGTCTCAGATTTTTGGACCTGGGTATTTCATGACAGTTTATAGCACTATGGTTGGGTCAAGTATTATCAAGACCAAGGAATGCAGAAGGATATTCCACATTATTTCCAGTTGTATCCACAGCCTTCCTGAGGTTTTTTGCATCCTTTTTCTACGCTATCATAACATTTAAGATTCTGATTTTTGGATCTGTCCTACAGTGCTGTTGCCTTACCAGAACATCCCCAGTTCTGCATTTAACAGCCTGGTGATTCCTAACTAACCATAAAAGGTGTATTTTTCCTTCTTTAATTAAATAGGAATTTTAAGCCTTTTCTCCAATTTGACATGGCCTTTTGAATTTTAATACTACAATATAATGTAATTTTGTTGTCCAGCTCTGGGGTCCTCAGCACAGGAGAGACATGGATCTGCTGGAAAAAGTCCCAAGGAGGAGCAAGGAGGTGATTTCCTCTTCTGAGGAAAAGCTGAGAGAGATAAATGGGATATTGGGAAGGAATTCCTCCCTTTGAGGGCACAAATCACCCAGAGGAGCTGGGGCTGCCCCTGGATCCCTGGCAGTGCCCAAGGCCAGGCTGGATGGAGCTTGGAGCACCCTGGGATGGTGGAAGTTGTCCCTGTCGGTTGCAGATGACCTTTAACAAACCCACATAATCTGGGAATTCCATGTACTGGAATTCCACTCTGCTTGGAGAGTGGGTCAGGAGTTTTCAATTTCAGTTTTTACTCTTGGTGTCCAGAAATCTGTTCAGTCCTTCTCATCCACAGGAGATGAGGCAGTACTCGGAAATCAATCCAGGCTTTTACAGCTTAAAAGATTAGCCTACCACAAGGAATTGTTTTCCTTTATTACTGTTGTTTTTATTAACAAAATTGCTGGTGATCCAAAGACTATAATTTATATCAGAATCCTATTGTGGCAAAACCTTCAAAACCACACATGAAGACAGGCAACCAGACTCAAACAATTTGGTGAAAAACTATGCACAATATCAAACATGACAAGGAATGAGTGGTGACTTGGATTTGTTGATCATCCAGTCAATCATTCAATCGTGCTATATTCATATCACATGTCAAGATTTCTATTCATTTTAACAGGTCTCAATTATTTAAAGATATGGGCCAATAAATGAATACATCTCTCAAGGAAGCTGATTTCTTACTGCCACCGTGGAAGTCACAGATGTGGAAAAATTGGAAAAACGGCCTTGGACTAGATGTGATGTAAGTATGGATGAGGGGAGGAGTGGCAGGGAGGAGGTGGATGTCACCTGGAGGACCCTCTTTATTTTCCATTGCAGAAGGAACATTGGAAAATAAAGAGAGAGAGGTGAAATACTCTGAAGGTAAAGCTGGAAAAGGGTGTAAGGATAGGCAGAAAGGGATGGTCAGCACTCAGGATTTACACAGGTCCTACAGAAAATGAGAAAGAGACAATTCCACGGGTGAGAATGTCACCAAAAATTTCATTGAATTGACCTGGAAGCCTGAAAATATAAATTGGTAAAGAAGCATAAGCAACTTTATTTCTGTAGGTTTTAGCTCATAAAATTGTTCATTTCCATATCTCCATTAACACAAGCCACGGATTTTCCAAATCCATATCAAATTTATGTTTCACCCAAACACCTCAGAGTGCGTGAAAGGACAGAGGGTTAAAGAATAATTTTAGATTTGAGTTGGGCCTATCCAGGGTGAAATTTTACTGTAGTCTTGCATTACTTCTTTCAATGATTCCTTGGTTGAACTTGTGCTTGCTTTTCCTTTCAGTGTGAGTTTCACTGTATTAACGTCACTCAGAGGAGCAACAAGCTGCACCACCTTACTCAGCCACAGATTTTTTTCTTCTGCAAACCAATCTCTTGTTGCATTTGCTATTTCACTTGCTCATTTATTTGGAATCATTAAAATTTCTGGGGACATCCCTGAATCTTGTAGCTATTAGCATAGAACCATGGAATGATTTTGGATGCAAGAAACCTTAAAACTCATGCCATAGCAAGCCCCTGCCATGGGCAGGAACACCTTCCACTGTGCCAGGGTGCTCCAACCTGGCCTTGGGCACTTCCAGGGATCCAGGGGCAGCCACAGCTGCTCTGGGCACCCTTACCACCTTCACAGGGTAAAACTTCATCCTAATATCCAGTCTAAACCTATTCTGGGCAGCCTTACCACCTTCACAGGGTAACATTTCATCCTAATATCCAGTCTAAACCTACTCTGGGCACCCTTACCACCTTCACAGGGTAACATTTCATCCTAATATCCAGTCTAAACCTACTCTTTGTCAGCTTGAAGCCATTCCCCCTTTCTTATCCCTCCAACCCCTTGTGAATTGTCTCTCCTCACCTTTCTTGCAGGCTCCCTTCAGGTCCTGGAAGGCCACAATTGCTCACCCCAAAGCTCCTCCTCTCCAATTCCAGCTCTCCCAGCCTTTCCTCCCAGCAGAGCTGCTCCATCCCTTGGTGCCTCCTCTGGATGCTCCAGCAGCTCCAGGTTCCTCCTGGTCTGGGGAAGCCCAGAGCTGGATTACTGCTCAGCTCCACATCCAGCAAGGCAGTTTGCTGCCCAGCAGGGATGGAGATACAGCTGATTTTGAGGTTGCAGGAGATCTTAGGCTCTACACCTTCCTCAGGTTCATATCTGAGCTGTTTTGGCCCATTTTTACTATTTTTATAGAGTTGTAGAATATGCTGTCAGCTTCCAAATTATTGCTTTGTGAAGGAAAGAAAATTAGTCTTATTTTTTCATCTCAATTACAGAAGGGAAAGAGTGTTAAATGCCACAATTCATAAATAGGTGGAAAAAATTGTTCCTAAGTGTCCCAACTTTGGGCTTTAGCTCAGTGAAGCATAAACATGCCCAGCTGTGAGTATGTTTATGTTTTAATGGGCCTTGGCATCAACCACAACCTGAGCAGGTCAGAATTCCACGTTTCCCCCACTCATGGTTGGAGTTTGGTGCTACAGCAGAAACAAAGGAATTGGAAGAAGAATCCTATTAATTCTGGCTGCTCTAATGCAAAACTGTGTTTCATTTTTAGACTTCTATTTTCTACTTTAATTATATAAATCTGAACATACTTTCGAGATTATGAAATAAGAGCCGGGAAGCCAGTTATTTTTCATCATTTATTTTTAAAGCAAATTTATCTTTGAATTGTCATCTGTTAAAATTCCTGAGAAGCAGACCACAAATGAATACAATATGAACATGATTTTCCATGCCAGCCCAATTCGAGTAAAAGATGTAAAGATTTTTATTTTTTTTTTTTAGGTTTTCCTTTGAACACTTCAGCTGAACACAAAGTGTGACCAGTTCCACCTCAGCAAGCCTTGGGTCCCTTTCCAGGTTGACAGTGTGTATGTGCACCCTTGCACATGTACATGCAAATAATACCAAGGCAAGCCATGTATTGGCAACATCAACTCAATTAAATCTTCAGTTTAATGGATTATGAAAACTTGAAATGTTCTGCAAAGGGAGCAGCAATGGGAACACAGGAAAGAGCTGAAAAATGCTGCCTTGGAAATCACTCAGAGGAGGATCCTAAGTGCTTCCTTTCCTTTGTGGTAATGGTCTAACATGAAATGCCTTGATAAGAAAAATTGAAATTCTGTTTCATATTTTGGATTTCTAAGAATTTTGGATTTCTGGGTGCTTTGCTTTGTGCCTACAGGATCCTTTTCTGTCTGAAAGCCATCCAAGCTGTTTTTTTTAATTCTCTCAAGTTCTGGCCATCAACATGTCACATATCAGGTCCTGATTGCCCTACGTGGACAAGTCCTTTCTTCGGAAGGTGCTGAAAACTGAAATGTGGGAAATTCCATCCTCAAAAGTGGTTCCTTAACTAGAAACTTGAAGGACACTTTGGTTAAGAATGGAAATGTTTGTCTTCACGTGTTGTTCACTTTATTCTGCTGAGAAGCTTTGGAGCCAACCTCTTTTAGCCAAGGTTTATCATGTCTGGGCTTTGACTATGAGCACAACCATGAAGCTCTTTTCCTACACAGATTGTCAATAATATCTGTGTAAAATATCTATTTTTAATAATCCTTTTTGCATTAATAAGGCAAACCTAGAAGTATCTCACCAAGCCAAGGATTTTCAAATGCAAATTCAGTTATCCTGGAATTTTGCTCTGCCCAGGCAAAAGGTTTCCTCATCTTTGGATCTGCTTTAACCTAATTCTGTGAAATAATATGATATTTCTAGTCAAGTGTGTCTTCTCCAAGGATACTTTGCTTCTTTTCAGGCCATTTAAAGTGCTTTTTCTTTCTCTCTGACAGAGAAAGAATTACTGTAACTATAAAGTATATCCTCGTTCTTCCTTTGTAACTTGCAAATTTGGCATCTAAACTACGCCAAAAATGATTGCTTTTGGGGCTTTGGTGAAGGATTCTGACTGTGATAGAAAGAGGAAGGAATATAAGTAAAACAAACATTTATCACTCTGCAATTTGCATACCATGCTTAGCTCAGCTATGATTTAAACCAGCACATAAAGCCCCAAAATTGGTCTTTGAACAGCAAAGTTGAGCTTAACTGCAGCAATGCTGTAAGCATTCTTAGGATATATTGGAACAAAAGGACTTAACATTCATTCTTGGCTCCTTTTTCAAATTTATTGACTTCTTGGTATATTTTTGCATGAACTCTGATGGACTGAGCCATCCATATCTATCTCCAAAGGGTTTACAGTGACAACTTAGTGCTTTGAAATTGTTTCAGTGTTTATTTAGTTGCTTTTATTGGGCTTTGGATTCTCTGCTGCTAAGTATCTTCCCTTGAAGCCAGAATCCATATTTTCAGGTCTCCATCTTACCAACCTTTTGGGACAAAGTAAAGTTCCTGAAAGCTTAAGCCCAATATGCTGCAGCACAATTATGAATTGAACAGGGAAAGGAAATTGGAAGGAGCAACTGATGATATTTTACTCTTATGAATTAGTACACAAATACAGATTTATAGCCTGCATGTGTGTTTTGTTTTGGCTGATGGCTGTAACTAAGGACACCTGTAAGCCAGGGGAAAGGGAGAGAATGAAAAATAAAGGGAGGGAAAATGTCATGGTATGTAGCATTTCAGAGCTGATTTGGAGTCCGTTATGTGAGCCTTAAAAACTTGTTTTTCTTCTCCTGGAAAACCTGTACCGTTTAGCTGGTGTGCCTTAGTGCAAAGTATGAAATATAGTGATTTTTTTAAAGATTCTTACAGCATTTCCAAAGGAAATGTTGAGCTAAGTGTAGAATTTGTGGAATCAGTTAGCTTATAAATAATGATCCTTTATGCTGGCATTGGGAAATCCACGTTCCCACAGCTAGTTCAATAAAGCAATTAATATCAATGAATGCTGAAGAAAGCAAATCTCCGTTCACTTTTGTCTGGATTAGTTAACATAAGAAAAATCCCATCCCTCTCCTGGAATATTTAACCTTCTCCTAGGAAGACATGCTAATGAAAGGTAAATAAAATGTGCTGCTTGACATGTGCTTGCCATTCCTCCCTGTTCCTCCTGTCACACACTTTCCTCTTACAAGACAATCCACATTTTTTTTCCTCTGGAAATCTTCACTGCGGTTATTTTGTTTCATGCATCCCTCTGTGCCAAACCTGTCTTGTCATTCTCCCTCGGCGTTCCTGCTGGTGATTCTGGGCTATTCCTGCTCAGCTGAATTTCATTAAAGAGGGACTTCACCTCCAGAACTCACAGATAATGTGTCTCAAGCACACTCGGAGCTGAAATCCGCCACGTAGAGAATTCCTGATTTATTTGGCACCGCCTTCAATCCAGGGGCAAGTGCTTCTCCTCATTCAGGGCATATTTCTGTAGCCTACATAAAATTGTCCACTAAAGGAGAAGGAAGGTCTGTCGAGGGAATGGGTGTGGTTTCACTGACCTCATCCCACAGCCACGAATTTGTGCGTTTGGGCTTTGGAGATCAAAATTTTTGATAAAACAGAGTTGTAAAACCGCCCTGAACTTTCCCTGCGTTTGGCTCCGCTATCTGAGATTTCACACACGAGCAGTAAAAAAAAAAAAAAAAAAAAAAAAAGAGAGCTTAAAAGATTTTTATCTCAGAGCAGCCAAGAATTGTGGTAATAAGGTAAAGGTTGAGAAGCATTGTTGGCATAAGAAATCCCCTCCTTCCCCTGGATTTATAACACACCCAGTTTAGTAAGAACTGGCGCTGCCGAGCATTTTCTGACAGTGCTGGGATAATATATTGCAAAAGGCAGAGGGGCCAAGTCTCACACCTGAGGAGCAAGACACACTTCATCCTGCCCATGGAGAAACCTAAATCAAACCTTAACGTTACTACAATGCAATTACTCCTCTCCTAGGAGCTCCAACTGCTCAGGGTTGATGTGTAAAACTTGTGATTTTGCTATACTGGAAGAGTTTATTAACCCCTTAAGTATTTGCATGGCCTCTGCTTTTGGAGGGCTAGGCTTTTAAACTGTACTAGAAGAGTTTCAAAGAGAAGCAATAGAGTGTGATGCCTTGGGTGTGAGGCCAAAGCAGCTTTGCAATGGAGTTTAATTTTTTAAAAAGTAAATAAAACAATATGTGGAGCTGTGGATTGCTTTTCCCGTCATCAGTGAGTGCTCTGAGACCTCCCTCACGCTTCAGTAAGGAATTCTGTTTAATGGTGAAATAGACTTTCCACATTTGGGAGATTCTGTGGAAGGCTGGGGTTGCTCTTTTGCAGAATCACAGAATTATTAAGGTTGGGAAAGACCTTCAAGATCATCAAGTCCAGGCTGTGACAGATCCCCACCAGAGCAATGAGTGCCACTTCCAGTCATTCCTTGAACACCTCCAGGGATGGAGACCCCACCACATTTTCCATTTTGCATTCCTCTTTCCATATGTGAAACTCTGTATCTTGCCCCAATCACTTCTCCTTTCTCCTTGCTGTTATTAATAACCCCCCCTATTTTTATAAAAAATCCTATGCTAAAGTTACACAAATAGAAGGAAAATTTTGGTGTGAGATGTGGCAGAGTCTCACAAGAAAGGAGCGTGGAGTATGAACGTGCAATGCTGCTACTTTTGCATGCTGCCTTTTTCTGCACATATACTCTTTCAAGAGATCATATTTCACCCCACACATATTCCAGAATCTCTCTCTCTAGTTCTTATCATGACTTTAATAGTTCATTTCCATTCCATACTCTGTGTTTTGTTACTTTTCTCATGTACCCTGTTTGATACTTCCAGTGAAAGCAGAAGAGGAAAAACAGAGACACTGAGTTCAAGCCTCATGTTCCATTTATTATTATGACTGTGGGAAGTTTAACTCCAAAAAGAGAATTTTATCAGGAGATAAGAAATAGAAGCAGACATAGTAAGGCAAGAGTTAAACTGAAAAACTGATAACTGCTCTTGTAGTTTTGTGGTATCATTCACATGAAGACTGATACAGCAGCTCAATAATTTTATTCTTCTATTTCTTTATAAAATTGGTGGGTTTTTTTGCTTTGATTTTTTGGTGTTTTTTGTTTTTATGATATTAGTATTGTAGAATAGGGAACACAAGATTCAAACCCCCACAATATTTGCTTGTGATTTGGTCAAACCCCATAAAAATTTCAGTCTGTCATCATCAATAGGAATATTTCATTTCATATCAGTTGACAGTCTTATGTGCTGGCTTATGGTGATCCTTTTACAGACTTGTAGCTGAAGCTCCTCAGCCTTCCCTTTCCTGGTAAAAGCTAAAATTTGATGTTGGGTTATAACTTTTTTTATGATGATCAGCCCAGCAGAGTTATTTTATCATAGAATGGAGGTTCTGTTATTTTAGGGCAACTTAGTGGTGTCTGACATGTTGGCCTACAGGAAAAAGCTGGGTCATGAAACTGCCATCAGATTTTCAGTGATTTTCTCCTGACAGCTCCAGGGAGAGGTTTAATGTGGTCTCTCCTTTCCTGTTGCACAGAGAATTAAACTCATTCTTCTCTCATGGACATGGACATGGTGTGTCTTTGGCCAGGAAAGAGCCCCCATCTTGGACAGGTAACTCTAAGTGGTCCCTAAGAGCTCAGCTGAGGTATCATTTAGGAACTGGATGATTATTTGCACCTTTTGAGCCACACCTGACAGCACTGATGATTTAGGGCGAGCAAAAATGCTCCAAGTGCTGGAAAAGTCTTCATGTTCTCCTTTGTCAAACTGGGAGTAACCTCTTCAGTAATGCACAGGACAGTGAAGGGTATGAACATGGCTCAGTTTGCCAGCTCTTGACTTGGGACATGTCTCAAAAAAGATCCTTATTTCTTTTAGCCAGCAGGCATTTGTATTTCCAACCCTGCTGGAAATCAGGGAACAGGTTTGGCTGGAGTGCAGACAGAAACAAACACCATGTACCATTTTCTCCTTGCCCTGTGACAGCTCCTGCCTCATGGAACGAGTTTAATCTCAAACAGAAATGAACAAAAAAAACCCTTTTAAAATTGCCTACTGTAAAAAGAGTATCCTGCTGCACTAAACATATTTTTAAAGATTCATTTATGCTGATTTCAGATAAATACGTGCCAGTAGAAGTAAAATATCCTCCTGCAGATAGTACAGGTAGCCACAAACTTTGGCTGTCCTCTAATTCCCAAACACTTATCCCCACATACACTTCCTGTTCCCTGACTCTCATCAGCTGGAAAAGTCATTATCTGAAGGGAGAGCTTTGCATCTGTCAGCTGGGAAAGTGATTACTTAAATTGATAGCAATAGCAGTTGTTTTAGTTTGAAATGGCCATTTCAAACATTCATTTTTCTTTATTTCTAGGGGGGGGAAGTTGTTATTATTATTTGGTCATTTTATTGTTGTGAACATCAAAGAATTAAACAACATGAACATCTCAGCTTCTTGCTGATACAGATGGGCAAACTTTGGAGATAAACTGGTCTGGACACAATAGATGGGAATGACTTTTGGAGAGTGTTTGAATTTGAGCAATCACATCATTAAGAGAAATTTTTTTTTGCTGCCCTTCCTTTTGCGCCTCCTCTGTAAATTGTCTCTTCTCCATCATTTTTTATCCTGACAAGTAGGTGGGAATCAAATACCATCCTGGGGACCCTCTCCTTGTCCTTTAGAGTCCTCCTCAGAGTCAAAATTGGTAAGAACTGGGATCACCCTAATTAAGCTGAGTTGATTGCAAATTGATATTTCTTTACAGGAATTGAAGCCACCTTCCCCCTCCCCATGCCCAAATAATCTTTTCATTCTGTGAATTGCTTTAATTGCTATGAAGGACATCATAAATATCTGGTTCTTCCAAAAAGTTATTGGAAGTCTCAAAGTTTTCTTTAAAAATGTAGGCCAGCTCCAAAATGCTCAGAAGTGTGACTTCATTGAATGCTCTTAACATCCATATTTAGTTCCCAAATAAGTAGCCTAATTTTCCGTAACACTGTGCAATCAGTAAGTCTCATTGACCTCACTGAGTGTCTGCCTTCTCAGCAATTCCAAAAAAGAAAGCAATTTATTTAGAAGTCAAATATACTCAGAGAGTCTTCACTTGTTCATATTTTCTAAAGAATGTATTTTTAAAAAATGTATTGAACTTTCTGTGTTCATGTGCTCTTTGAGGGGCAGAGACAGGGTGAATAGTTTTTATGTGTTTATCTTCAGACACTTTAATATTATTTTAGTCTAAAAGGATATGAATCTTTTATTAGATTTGAATAACATGAGAAGATTGAGATGTCTTGGGCTGTGTCGGAAATAAAAGAACAGTTGTGTCCTCTATCCTGTTGGCTTGGAAAATGCTTTATGTGGAAATTTCCACCCTCTTATTTCAAATGGTTTCAGAATTCAAATGATGGAGCAACCTGGCTTTGGACTCCAATGTTGTCTGAATGTCTGATCCTTTGAGTTTTGTTATTTTGACTCTTATCTCCCATATTTTTATAACCTGAATAACTTGTTGTCAGTTCATTATTGAACAAACCATTTATTATCCTGAGACCTGCTATACAAACACCGTTAACAATCCTGTTATTTATCCTGTGAAATATCACAAACTGTTATGAGTATTTTATTAAACATGAGGCACCTCAATAAATCTCATGATGGATCTAATTCGTAACAAAAAATGAACCATGCAAAGTTCAGAATATATTCCTGTAATACTTTTTCCAGACAGGAGACCTGAATTTTAACTCCTCCTGGCAATCAGAGGACAGAGTTATCTGGAATTTAAACTTGTGTGCTGGGGTCTTTTGTTTCACTAATACTTGTCAAAATTCACACTTAATGAGTCCTTCCTCCCTCCTATATTTCTTGTTAAAGGTCTGTTTAAGGTATTTTTTTTTCCATTACAACCATGGTGAATTTTCATTAAAACAATAAAGAAAAGCTTTTCAAAAGTGAGCTGCCCAGGCTCAGAGCCAGCACTGGTGGAACTCATGCAAGATGATGGTGCAGACTGGAGGGTTGTCTGCCCTGGTGTTCATTTTACATTTCCAGTGTCTTCTGTCTCCTGTCACACATCTCTCCAAGTTTCAAATGTTTCACCAGGAAAAACATTTAACAGCTTTAACACACACTGAACCAACCAGGGCTTCCCTTCCATTTTGGCTGATTTTTATTTTATGGTCTCTAGAAAGCTGTATACAATTACCCACTAAATGCTGAGACCTCTCTTTAGTTTTTCTCTGATTGTGTCTTTGTTACTGCAAATATTTTTATGACAACAGGAGTGGACAACTCTGATGTGCTGCTGTAAATTTCCCTAATGAGTGTCTTCTTTACAGCCTTTCATCTTTCCCATATTTCCTTCTCATCCAAAGCATTCCAGGATGACACCAAACCAGGACACTTATGTTTGTGTCCTCTTTGCACAGATGAAAATGATTTCCTTCAGTGCGAGAGCTGGAAGATCCAGGGAATGTGGAATATGGAAACACACAGCATCATGAAACACCTGCTTGTTTTACACCTAGACTTCGCTGCAGAAACCAGTTTGTCAAAAAAACCTTCTTGTATGTTTGTTTGTACTGTTTAAACTCATAGTTTTGTGGAAGAATTCATAGTGTCGTGGAAGAATTTTTGGGCAAGGAGTTGGGAATGGAGCTCCTTTATAGAACATGGTCTAGGGTGAGATTAAGTCAGATGAGACAACAGCACATCTGAGAGCCATTTATTGGGAAGGAAAAGGGAGCTGCCCCACAACTGAGGAAGGGTAGAAAAGACAGAGAAGGAGGAAGGAAAATGCAGAAGGACACACAGGGCTCAGAGGGCAGCGGTGTCCAGCCAGGTGCTTGGCCAGAGGGTGAGCGAGGAGTGGCAGTACAGAAAGGACAAAACCCAAATGCCACATTGGTTAGAGCCAAGGCAAAACCACAAGACCTAAAAATCCCCAAATCTTACGTCACAGTTACTTCTGTACCCCCTGACCCCTCCCAAAGTCCTCCTGCTGGCAGGAGAGCATCGTGGCTGCCCCACAACTTTTTCCATCCGATTGGAAAAGCTCTCTGGAGGGTACAGTGTCCTTGGTGTTCTCCTGCTGGCTCCTTGTCCCATGCAAGGCATGAAATGTTTGCCAGCAAAGCCTTCCCAGAGCCAGGGCTTTCTCCATCCTCTGGAGAGGATTCTTTACAGGGTTCTTCACATCCCTGGCTGCCTCCTGCCCGCGGCACACGTACATCCCTCTCCTCCATGCCCCTGACAAGAGGTGCTGAGACACATCAGAATCACCCCAGTTCACCTGGTGTGACAGGTGTGCCCCATCCCAACAGCTATTTAAACCTCCCACTCCCAGGAAATGGGAACATGGCTTTCAAAACCTGTTTTCACACAGGGGATGTCACAGAATAAAAGAGTATTTTCTCCCTAATGCTCCCGGAGGTATGTCAATTTCTCTGTGTCAGGAAGAGATTATATTGCCTATAATAAACAAATTTAATATTTCTAGTAAATTCAAAATTATATTGAAATGGAAACAGCTTCAGGAGGGAGAGCAAAGAGATGCTCCAGGTGAGATAAAATTTCTTTCTATGGCTCTTCAATAGTTTATTGGTTATTTGCAACCATGTGGTTTGGATTGGACATTTTTTTTAGGAATTCAGGTGAACACAAATATAACTGCCAAGTTTTATTCTCTTTCTTTTTGTGGTACCTGAATGTTGCTTAAGTTCTATGCTTTAATGAAAATCCTTCTTTTCCTGGACTCTTTAGTCTTCAAGTGTTAGAGGGTAAGTAGTTTTTTATATGCCACAAGGAAAACTCCTTAATTTTACTCATGCAAATGTATACATTTTATATCATGTAAACTTTTTGGAAGATAGTACACTGAACAGGGAGAGCAGACTGGATTGGGGATTAATTAAAAGGGCATCAAAAACAGCTACTTTAAATTGAAGGACAGAAAGCAAACAGGTTTCCCACCTCAACAGTTTTGACAAGTGGTAAAGTGCAAAAATGGACAAAAAAGTGTTTCTTTTTCATATACATCTAGTTTTCAGAACTTAATAGTTCATCTTTATGATTTAATCCCTCGTTTAATGGATGATCTCTGCAATTTGTGAGCCTCTGCTGCAGTTCAGGACTGCAGACATGCTCAGGGAGGGCAGGGCCAGGAATTGTGATGGGCATGCCATGGAAGGGCTGGCAAATGCTGTGCAATGAAGTGATTACAGCATCTCGTACATCTTCTGATTAATAAGACAAAATTCAGTTGCCCAAACGAAGATCGGTCCTGACCAGACAAGAAAGCTGCATGGGGTTGTTCCTTCTATCAGCTCAAATAGGAGTTGCCCTGTGATCAGAGGGAGTTTGCAGCAGATAACTCCTGCTCCATGTGGCATCGCTGCTCTTGGCATCTCACCATGAAATGCAGTCCTGGACTCGGGCCAGATTAAACAGCTGAGTAGCTCTGCCTTCACATCCAGAGGCACGGGAGAGCAGGAAAATAATTCTCCAATGTCAAAATCTATTTTCTTACTTTTAGCAGTAGCTAACATTTTGTGATATATATACACAAGCCCATATAATGAAGCAGTTTGTTTTATGAGGCTACAAGGACATATGTGGGGAAAGAAATACGATGCATTTTAAAAATTTGTAGCAATGGAGATTATTCACACTTTATGTGGTGTTGGAAGTTAATATTTGTGATCTTTGTTGCTGTTGTGCTGTGCAAAATGAACATTGCTATTACCTAAGTGACACATCACCGTGGGTCAGAGACATCAACTCCCAGAATTTCTGATTTTTGTCCTCTCTAGTTCTACCACAAGTAGAACTAGAGATGTGGCTGTGGGAGTTGAGAGCTTGTTCTGGGTTTTGGGGAGGTACTTTGAGACATTTCTTGCCTTAATGTTTTGCAATGTAATTAAGGGAGGTTCAGAAGATTAAGGGACTTGGTAAAGCCACCAGTGCAATGATTTACCAACAAATTTTTCAAAGCCTTCATTTTTCAGCCATTGTCACCCCACAGAAAGTACACTTTTTAAAAAATTCAAATTAGTTGAGAAGCAAGTTGAGGTTTTTATTGAATCAGGCTGTAGCTTCAGAACTTTTTCACACATCCCTTAGTTTTTGGTTTTCCTTTTGATACTGCTCAGGTGCAAAATGTTGCCATCCAATGGACTATGGCCATGTAGGCATACAAAACCTTGAAGTTTATTCCCTACCTCATTTTTTGGTGTGAACTGAAGCTGTACTCCTGAAGTTTATTTTTTACAAAACTTTGAAAGTTATTTCCTACCTAATTTTCTGGAGTGAACTGAAGCTCTATCCATGAGCTACACCTGAACATTCTGAATTTCCTATAGCTGGGAAAACCTGGCTACAGGAGTTTCTGAGCTAAATTCTCAATGACAAATCAAATGGAGAGAAATTTTGTTTAAAAATAATGTGTGCTTAAATAAAACAGGCATCCAGTAATGCCTGGTAAATCACACACTGCATTAAAACCCTACCAAAAAAAAAATCAAGACAGCTATAAAATAATTGGGAGGTTCTCTTTCTTCCTGTGAAGATCATCAGTATACAGTAAGTCTCTTAAAGACCAGTGTTTAAATTATTAAGGCTGCCAGTTTAATGAAAAAGCAACAGCTCAATTCAATAATTCATGACAACAATTTGAGGCAAAGCACACAAAATATTTTTAGCATGTGTCTCAAGAACAGTTAGACACAGGATCAAAATATGCAATGTTACACACAGTATGTTCTTATCTGTTAGCTCTGGTAGAGGGAATAAACATTTTTTCCTGATGAGAAAATCAAAGTTTTGTGCCATTTCAGTGAAGTCAAGTTGACACCTGCAGAGAAGCAAGTCATGACATTTTAGCAGACTGGGTTTCCCCCACCCCCCTTCTAGTTATGGTTTGTTTCTTCATTTTATTTACCCTGACAGACAAAAGAAAAATTTTGAGATGAGGATTTGGCACATTTTCTAATAATTATTCTTCTTTTTTTCCCCTTTTTTTTCCTCTTACTTTTTTTTCCCCCTTCATTAAATAAGTAGCCTATACATTCTGGGCTAGGGCAGTTCTACTGAGGAGGAAAACACTTGAACATATTAATATTAAAACAGTGTCCCTCCTTTCTTGTTGCACCCCCCACCCTCAGATTGCTCAAACATTGCTACATTTATCAAGATAATAAGCTTCAGATTTCATAATAGATCTATTTTCGTGTCATCCTGGCATAGACTTGCCTGACTGAGCCAGGAAGATCCTTAAAAAAATATGAATTTAAGATCGATAATATTTATAGCTCCATTTATAAAGCTGAAGTCAAAGGCACGGATAATGCAGAATTTATTAAGGGAAATTACACTGGGGATTTTGTTTACTGGCCTCTAATCCTGCACCGACTTTTTAGCATCTCATTTTGTCAGGAAAACATAAGTTGCAGGTGTTCATAAATGTAAACTGGCACATAAAGAAGCTCACAAATTATATCTGTTGTGACCTAATATTGCAGTATAGGGTGCTCTTCAATGGTGTTCTTCCTGGCTGCGTGCTATTTTTGTTAACTCTGGGTGCCATTAAAGTCTATGATAAAGTTATTGTAATGGAATTGAAATACATTTTATTACACCAATATAAGTTCCATTTACTGTGCAATATGACAGTGCTTAATAATTTTATATTACAAGCGTAATTATGACATCAAATTAGTAATTTTCACAAAGTACTTGCATTAGACACTCATATGATACCATGCAGTGTATTTTAATTCTCTGGGGTGCCTGAAAACACACATTTTAGCAGGGGAAAAGCAGAAATATGAAAGGAAGCACCTCGTAAGTCCTTTGAGCAATTTCCTACGGATATTTACCTTCCACTGGGGTACAGGTATTATCAAGATTGTTTTTAGATTCCAATACACTGTTGATAAAGCCAGGAAGTTACTGAAGTCTAAAAATCATGATAAATCTTCCTCTTTGGTGATCATGCCAAAGGTCCCCAAAGCCACTGCCTCGTTATTCTGAGCAGCCTCTTGGTTTGATCAATTCCACTGGACCAGTGAGGCTGTTCCTGGTGGATTGGGTGGTGGGGAGGATTAGAAACTCCAGAGTCTGAAATTGGGAGCTGGTGGAGCTGCAGAGCCCCCTTGGAAAAAGGAATGAGTTTGTGTCCCAGGGAAATGCAATTCCCTCCAAGGTAGAGCACAGTGGACTTGGCAGTGCTGAGCCACACTGGTTTTGAGGCAGGAACTCAAGATTTGTATCCAAGTGATGTAACTGTGGAATCTTTGTTTTTTTCCCCCCTCTCCTTGGGGTATTCACATGGAATTAATTTTCTGTTCAGGTGCTGAAAACTTTTGCATTGCAAATTCGTCTGAGGGTTTGGCTTTTATCTGCTAAAATAAATGACAGAATGCGATGAAGGTTCACGAGCATCTTAATAAACCTTTAAGAGTCTGCCTTAAATACCAGTTTTCTATACCAGAAAGCTCATCAATATCTAGACAGCCATGCAAACAGCGAGGAGGCCAGTCCATTAATGAAATGTTAATGACTGAATTAGACCTGTAATAACAGAAGTAGAATGCACTGCTGTGAGTCCATTAACATCAGCAGACCCTGCTGGGAAACAAGTAAACACAACATACAAAGGGAAAACTTGTGCTAATAAACAGTTTTTGTGCAGTAAAGGTGCTCGGAAGCTCAGGCTGTAAATCCCATTCATTGCTGCTCTGGTGGGGATTTTTTTGCAGAAGTTTATCCAAGCCCCATACCCAATATGCATTTCGCAGTGACATGAAAAGAAAATGCTCCACAGCAAAGTCCTTGCCATGGAAATTAGCCAAAGACTGATGGGATATATATCCTGACAAACATCCCTATTTGATATATGGTAAGAATAAGCAATTCAATGGCAAGTGCAGATTCATCTTTGTCTTTGGAAAGAAATTCTTCCCTGTGAGGGTGCTGAGGTTCTGGCACAGGCTAGCTGGAGAACTGTGGCTGCCCCATTCCTGGAAGTTTTCCAGGCCATGTTGGATGGGGCTTGGAACAACCTGGGATAGTGAAGGTGTCCCTGCCCACGGAATGAGGTGGCACTGGAAGATCTTTAATAATGTCCCTTCCAACCAAACCCTTCCACATCTCTCTGTGCAGGCAGCCCAGGTGGGTGGCAGGGAGCAGCAGTTGTCACCTGATGGATGGCTGACCCCAGTGAAATGGAGTTTATGGGCCCTCACTGCAGCCATCACAGAAACTGCCCCTGTTGGCACTAATTAGGAGCACTGTTAAAATTTTATCTTGTGCCTTAAAAGTTGATTGTGCTTTGCAGAAGGTGTTAACCCCAGCAAAGGGGATGGGAAATACAACACTGCCAGGGGCTTTGTGGCTGACCCTGTAACCCTCCACGTGAGAGTTCTTGCCTTGGGGTGGAGGAATTAATGACTTGACTTCTTGGAATGAGAGCTTCTTCTTTCCTCTTCCAAAATATATATAACCTCTTTATTTTTTTCAGTAAAAGAGACATAAAAGTAGGTGAATTCTGGTCTTGAAAACCTCAGCAATTTCCTTACATAGGAAAAGCCAACATGTGTGGATCTTATCTAAACCTCTTCCTTTTTGGCAAGATTGAGAAATTTATGTGAAGCTAAATTTCTTCTTCCTACTCCTGGAAATCTCAGAGTATCTCACAAGGGGCTGCTTTTCACCCACTTTGCCCTCACCTGTGTGCAGGAGTTTGGTTTGTATTTTACTCTTTTTACTCTTTTATTATGTAGAAATACTTGTATTTTCCCTGAATTTGCCCATGCCATTAGAAAGGATCCCCTATGGTGTTTCCAAGAAGGATTTACTGCACTGAGGACAGCTGGTGCTGAGTTACCCAGAACCTGTTACTGCACTGAGGGCAGGAAGTCCTCCTTGGAAACTCCCTAATTTTAACACTTTGAAAGTTTACATTTTATATCATCTAATCTTTTTGGAAGATAATACACTGAACAGGGACAGCAGACTGGACTGGGGATTAATTAAAAGGGCATCACATACAGCTACTTTAAACTGAAGGACAGAAGGCAAACAGGTTTTCCCACCTCAATGGTTTTGACAAGTGGTAAAGTACAGAAATGGACTGTGGTCAGATCCTGGAGGAAAATGGGAATATCAGTTCCCAGATCCCAAGGCTGGCACAGACTCCATGTGTCACCTCAAGTGAACCAACTGCATCCTGTGCTTTGGGTTTGTATCCCTAAATTAGGGGTAATTTCACCTCAGTATCCTACAGAGCTGCCTCGAGGGTAAAACCATCAAAGAAAACCACACTGGGGAGGGCAGATAAACCCTAAAATTGAAATAATACAGATTATTACCTTCCTGTTAGTACCACTGAAATTTAAATTTAGGCAACTCTGTAAGAGTCTGAGCCCTTTGGTTTTATGGCCCTGTCTTTGTTTCTTAGGATGAAACTAAAGGGCTGTATAGAGGAAATTAATTGAATTAGAAAGAATGCAGTGATCTGATTATGTGCATTGGAGAAATAAATACAATATCTGAGTACTGAAGGAAATGGTAGAATTAGCTGTAAATGATGTGAACCACCCACTACTCTTCCCTCTGCAAAAAACCACTGAGCTAAACTGGACTTTTGAGCCACCTTGCCAAATAAAAGTAACAAAATAATAGTTACAAATAAAAGTAACAAATAAAAGTTTATTTTCAGGAAAAGCAAATTCTGATAGAAAATTTGAGCAAGTTGCACTGTGTGTAGTTGACTTCTCAGCAGAACAGATGTTGCCATTTTCACTTGTGTTCTGATCATTTTTATTGCAATACAAAGTTTTAAAAGTCATTACTAATACAGGATGGTGCATGGGATACTTTGCCTGTGTTAACAGTCTGGGCAAAGTGAGGAACTCTCAAAAAAACCCTTTAGTTATATATTTTTGCTTTGTAATCCTCAAGTGAGTCACACCAATTTCAAATTAGATGTGATACAGAAGGAAGGGAAACAGCAAAACAGATGTAAGATAATGTAACAGGCTAAAAGGAATAATTGGGAAACAATTTGTAGCTAATAGAGGTGAATCAAAGAAAAAAAAAAAAGTCTGTGTTTTCCCATAGACATAATGAAAAATCTGTTCTCCTGAGAAGGGCTTTGTCCAGTGGTTGGAAGTGAGGACAGAAGTTTAAAAATCAGGTGGAAGTAGGGGAGGGGACATGAAAAGCAGAAGTTTCTGAAGTAGGGAGAGGTGCTTGAGAAGCCAGATCTGGAATGGAACAACATCAAGGATCTTGAATGCAGTGTGGGAGAGGCAGAAGGAGATCAGCAGAACAGGGAGGGTGTGGGGAGGCTTCCTGGGCTTCTCAAGGATGATCAGTGGCTGCAGCTTTATCCAGAGTGTTGCAGACATTTGGGCTGAGGGGTAGAGCAGCCACCAGGAGCACAGCTGGAAACCTCTGGAACAAGAGGTTTCACCTTTGGGTGCAGACAGAAAGGGCTGTAGGGGTGCAGGTGGGAATTCAGCACCCAGGGGCTCCTGGCTCCATTGCAACATCTCACCTCTCACCTCTGAAGAGCTGGATTAATATTCTAAGCCCACCTGCTGCTGAGGGTTGTGGAGTGAATATAAAGAATTGATTTCAGCTTGTTTAGAATAAAATTGCATTTGGGTTTCCTTTTTTCCTTTGTCCAGGAATTCCTTGATGCTGCTGGGAACCTCCCTGGTAAACCAGCCTGCCCTGAAACCCCACTGAGTGAAAACTGTTGCTTTCTGCCCACTTTTGACAAACTTCAGAGGGTAGAATGATTTCAGCAGATGCATTTATTTGTCTGACTTTGCTGCCTGGTGTCACACAGTGAGGTTTTCTGAGGTATTAACTATCACTTTAAATTCTTCTCGCTTTGAGTCATCCCATCCTGTATATAATTTGAACAGGTTTTTGTGTAATTATTTCTCTCAATAATTACCATTATACAATTGCTATAGCTGCCAGTTTTGTTTTTCTCTCCTGCCAGAGAACAGCAGAAATGTATTACACGTTAGTGTAACTTATGATCTTGGATTCATGTTTAAAATGCATGGAATATTTTTCATCTTCTGTTTGAGGCAATACCTCATCTGGGATCATATCTCACAGTGTAAGTTTACACTGAGTAAATGGATGCCTTGTACTGCAAATACAGTGAAAGAGAGAAGGATGCAAGAAATAAATAAAATCTAAATTTCAAAGGCATTGGAGGGCCAGTGAATATTAATGGCTACAGGTAGTGACCTGGCACATCTGGACAGCTGTGCAGAGAGGTTTGTGTATGGTCCCTTTTCCCTCTTAAATAAATTGGATTTGGCCATCATTGCAGCCCTTTGTTGTTGCCTTTTGATGAGGATTCTAGGAAATTGGTTTGCTGGCATGTGTGGTTTGCTGGCAGGGAGAGCAAACTGGAATTTTCAGGCACAAGTGCTCCTAGTGGGTATCAAATTCCAGAAGTTGGGCTCTCCAAGAAAAAGTTCCTTACCTTTGAGACTTCTGTGTGTGTTTGGTTTTACCCCCAGAGTAGGTGGGAATAGGTACAGTAGGATGGAGGAAAGGGGTGGGAGACTTTTAAAGTTTGGGAGAATAAAATTTTTGGTACCTAATCCACCTGTAAAAAGCCAATGTTCAGTTGGGTACACAGAAGACAGGAGGGGAACCCTTGTAAGGAGCAGTGAAATAAAAAATGATGGCTCATTGTTCTAAATGAATGCATGCTGCTTTTTAAAAACTGATTTATGGCTATCTCCTGACAAGTGTAATAAGAGATAAAACAATTTAATCTCATGATTCACGCTGAAATTTTCTTTCAGCTTTTTCTTTCAATTTTAAGTGTCTTTCAGACACTTAAAATTGGAATGCAAAATAAAAGAGAGAGAAAGAAAAAAAAAAACCCCAGAATATTTGGTGTATGTAGGTATGAACATTTTAAAGAGATGCAGGTTTGCATAATGCCAAACAATTAATAATTTCAGGTATCACAGGGTGATTGGAGGAGAGCAATCAGGTCCTCTGTGTCCATTTTTTGTGTCAGGATGTGGGAACTTGGGCACCAAGCTCTTCTTTGCCTTTTAATGTTTGAAGTCAGCAAACAGGCTGAGTGTGCAGATGCATTTGATTACTCATGGCCATTATGACATGAGCAGCACCATGATTTATTAGAATGGCTGTTGACTGGGATTCCTAGAAAAGGTAATTGTTTCAGAGTTATCCCCACAATTAATTTCACATGTGTGAAATCCATTAACTGCAACTCCGGGCCATGGGATCCATGGGATGGAAATGTTCACAGCAAGAGCTGAGGTTTGAGGTGGGAAGGACTGGCCTCCAAATTTCGGGGGAATCTGAGAGTGGATTGGGTTTTTTCTGGCTCTTTCTGACTTCCCCCAAACCCATAACTGATAATTCCATTCCCCTGAAATGCCAGTGTGCATCAGTGGATGGAATGCTGATGAAATGGACACATCAGTGATGCAAAGGTGCTTGGACTGTGCCAAGAGCAGCTTTTTGAACATGGTGGGATGTGTTCTAACACATTATCATCATTGATCCTTAGTCATCCTTGTGTTTTAATGCTACTGCTCGACAGTGGAACAGGGATGAGGTGTCAGACTATTGTAGGAAATCTGTGTTAGCAGAGCTGCTGCCTGTGCTGTGCCATGAAATGCTCACAAACTCCATGGGCAGTTTGCACCCTCAGCAAACACAAAATACGACTCGTGACACGATGAGTTTTGAGCAGAATTAATCCTTACTCAATCATTCAGCAATGAGAAATATTGAGTTGTTTTTCTTAAGGATTAGGAAAATTCTTTTGGAAGGAGACAAACATTTGTCCCTGCTGGAAGCTCCTTCAGATGTAATGCATCATTGTGCCTGACCAGCCCTAGAAACCTTGGAAAGACAAAATATGTACAAGCTGGTTGTTAAGCATATGTGATATGTTTTGCCTCGTCACCTGGCAACGAAAAGGTTTTTCTAAACAAATTTCACACTTTGCCAAAATTCCAACTTTTTTGAAACACGTAAGCTGCTTATTTTTTATTTATTTATTTCCCCTTTGTCAAATGCAGCCCAAGGTACATCTCTCTCAGAAGAGCAAATGTTAGTATTTCTACCAGGGAAGGAAATAACTTTTGTGAATTTAATTCACTCAGCATTACACACTTCATGTAACAGCATTGAGACTGTATGAAAAGATAGAAAATACACTGTCTGTGGAGTGATTCATAGTCTGTCCTACAAGTGTTTTAAAATTAACAAACAAATCGACACCAAGAAACCTTTGATTGACCTGAATTCAGCAAATGAGCATAAAATTAAAAGAAACAAGCCTGGCTCACTATAAAGTTTAAATAACAAATAAAAGATAAAAGCTATGAGGATAGTGAAGGCCCTTGAGGGGAAGTTGTATGATGACTAGCTGAGGCCACTTGGTCTGTTCACCTGGAGGAGACTGAGGGAGGACCTGTCCAGTCTTCAGCTTCCTCACGAGGTGAAGAGGAAGAGCAGACAGTGATCCCTTTTCTCTGGTGATCAGTGACAATATCCAAGGGAATGGCTGGAGCTGTGCCAGGGGAGGGTTTATGCTGGATTTTGGAAAAATCCACCGAAAGGTTCTTCCCCCAGAGGGTGCTGGGCACTGCCCAGGCTCCCCAGGGAATGAGCACATTCCCAAAGCTGCCAGAGCTCCAGGAGCATTTGGACACCACTCCAGGGATGCCCAGGGTGGGATTGTTGGGGTGTCTGTGCAGGGCCAGGCTGATCTTGCTGATCCTTGTGGGTCCCTCCAACTCAGGATATTCCATGATTCATAATCTCTGTATCTATCTATTGTTTTGAAGGAATATGAAGAGAAGTGAAAGTTAGTAATTTTTCACGTTGCAGAACATTTAGCCTAGAAAGGATCACATCACTGGCTGACACAGCTCAAAGTGTTTAGGTTGGAGGGTGGAAAAACCCACTGAGATATCATTTCTAAAGTTTGAATGAAAGGTTTTAGGGACAATACTTCAAACTGCAGTGGGAAAGCTGCATTGCTGCACTCGGGCAGGCTTTAATAACCTCATACATTTGGGTGCCTCCTTAATCTGCCAGCTGCTTTCTCTTATCAATGTATTTATCTTGTGCCATCTTCCTCCCCTGTGCCTGGCAGGGTCAGTGCTGATCCAAGCCAGTGCTGATGGGATTCCAGCCCATTACCACGCCGAGGGGGGCTGGGATTTGGGTGCACAATGGGGTGTGACACCTCTGAGTGAGGGGAAGGGGAGGCAGCTCCTCGTAAATGACAACGCTCCGGTAATGACACGCGGAGTTTGGGAGCCTGCCCTGCTGAGGAGATGTCTTAGCTGGGAGGTAGAAAGGTGATGCCCAGGAAATAAAGATGGATGGTTTCCATGTGGTTCATGCAGGATTTCACCAGTTCCATGCCACCACCACTGGCACCAGCATGACAACAATGATGGGTTGTCACTGGTTGGGCGCTCCACGATGTAGCCACAAGCACTGTTGGTGTTGTGCTGCCAGGAAAAGTGTTGAGATTTTTAATTACCTTAATGGTGAAATAAAAAGTGCCCATGTTTCTAGTGCCATGAAGAGTGCAGGAAAGGGCTGTAAAATGCTAAAACAATGGCAGGCTCCTCGCTGAAGGATGCAGCACGTTGCAATAATGCGGCGCGTTTCGAAAAGATCTGTATTTTTTCAAAGACAAACATCAAACAGAAGGAAAAAGGTTATGTCACCTTCACCCTCACAGTACTGTCATTTATATGCTATCAGCTCATTAAATTCACATTAAGATACTCCATGGGACTTTAGGAGCTATTAGTGCACCTAAAATGGCATAACAAAATCTCAGTTCACTTTAAGAGAGATGGCATTGCGACATTTTGTATTTCATCACTGAATTATTATAGTCTCAGATGCATTCTGCTGTGATGGTAATGGAAGGAGGAATACTAGAGAGGAAAGCTGTCCATTTGTTTATCCCCAGGGAGAGAAAAAAGAAAGTTTGATAAAAAACTAGAGTGAAAGTAAAGCATTAACAATTTAACCCCTGTAGCAATGCTAAAGAACACGCAGGATTTTTTGTATTCTGCTTTTCAGGAGGTTTGAAATAAAGAAAGAAGGAAAATTTTGTGTGTAGGGAGCTGCTCCAGGCAATGGAAGGTGCAGCAAATGTACTGCATGAATGCAGACATCCGAGTCCTTTATAGGTGAAATCTCTCCTGACAGCCATAAAATACCTTCCTTCGAATCAATTCTCATGATAAAAATGGTTATTATGGTTAAAGTTGATGTTCTTGTTAGTTTGCTGTTGCTTTTCCCCCTTTGCTTTCATCAGAAAATAAGTGGGCTCTTTTAGGTAAATCTACAACCTCGTGTTTATAAATCCCACGTGGGATAATTCCCAGGCTCAGGAAAGAATAAGGAAAAGTGAAGCCATACCAAGTTATCATTAAGGAGTTAATATATATTTATTCATAAATACGAAGGAAACAGTATATTGCTTGATAAATAATAATTAAAAAAGGATATCTGAATTAATGAATACATTTTTATATGTTGGATCTGGAAAATACTTTGATCTGAGAATACTTTTTCTGCACAGTAACAGGCAGCTGTACTTGAAATACATGAATAATTATATATTGAAGGGTAGAGAATAAGTAAATTCACTTTTTGAGGCAAAGGTAATTATCTTATAAGTTTGTGAATAACCAAAGAAGTCAGAAGTGAGATGAAGAATGTTCAGTTATTTTATGTAACATATTTTTCCTAATACCTATTCGGAATTACTTAGACAGCATAATAATTCCTTACAAGTGCTTCCTTCCCTCTCCAGTCAAAAAAAAAAAAATTCCATGAGCTTAGCCTCACATGCAATAAAAGGCATCAGAAGAGGAGGGAAATTCGAGAGTCCAAAGCCTTGTGGAGCCTCCAAATGTGCACAATCACTGAGGGTGAAACTCATCCCTGTGCGAGAGCCAGGACCAGCCCAACTGAAAACTTCCAAAATCCCTTTGAACTGCAAGGAATTGACACAGAGCAGAAGGGAAGAGCAGAATGGGTGGAGCAGAAGGGAATCTCTTCAGTGGAGAGGGAGCTCAAAGACCTTGGGAGAGCATTGCAGGAGAAAGCTCAAGGTTTTGAAAATAGAGGAAAGAAGAAAGGGAATAATAATGAAATCACTGAATAACTGCACACTGAGCACCTGCTAAATTTAATTTTTGCTATATTAAGAGCATAATCTTTTTAATGCAGTGATTTTGCTGCTTATTAGATAATTCACCTGTTGGAAAGCACGAGAGGCTCCAGTTTTATCATCAGGGAACACCTCTGGAGTGGTGAATCTGCAGGCTGAAACCAGACCTTGGAGAGAGTTTTCTGTCAGACAGGAAGGATGTGTTGCACTTAAACTCTTGGGTTTTACCAGCTCTTGTTGGTTTCCCTTCCCTGATGTTGTGGGATCCTGATGGTGTTGGATGCTGACCTGAGCACTGGGAATCTTGGGAAGCAGCACAATTTGTTCCTGTTCATTAACACAGAGGAATTAATAAGGAATTTTGTCCAGCCTGGAATTTTTAAAGGTCTGGTGAAGATTTACAGTCCCAGTGTTATTGCTAAAGAGCACTAAATTTCACCATCTCTTCAGGCAGTGGTAAAGTTGAAGCCATTGGGAGTTGTTGCACATAAACAGGGGAATTTAACATTTAGGACCATTTGGGGCAAAAATCAGGAGTAGTTGTGCAATTTTTGGGGAGATTTTGGGACATGCTGAGGGAAGATGTCAAACCCAAAGAATGTAAGTAAGGTGACTGATAGATCCGTCTGGTGAAGGTGGCTGAAAATGTCTGTATTTTAAGTGCTCTGCTCTAGCTTTAAATTAATTGGAATAGTTGGACAAAAAGACAACAATATCAGGTTTATTTATATATTTATTTCCAAAAAAAAAAGACTCAAAGTGTGAAGAAAACACAAAGTTAAACTTTTTTTGGTACTTGCCATATTCCCGGTGACATATTCAAAGATGAATATTTAGAAGTCAATTCTGTTTTTTTCCAAGGGAAATCTCCATGGTCAGGAGAAGAAATTCAAGCCTGGGAGTTGAGGCCAATTTAATCCAAACACTGCAGGAGCAGTTGCACCAAAATCACAAAACCCACACATTTTAAGCTCTAAGACCTATTTTATGACCCCTTTGTCATGGATTATGGGCATTCACTGGCTGAATGCATTAAAACTTGACCATCTTCGTAGGAATTTTTTTTTACACCATTTACCTAATTTTAAAGCTAGATTTAGATCATATATCAATTTAGATTTTGTTCACATATATTTATTTAGATAGAAGTAGTTCTTGCTGCTCTTCAGAGGCAATGTGGTTGTGTAGAAGCCATTCTTGCCATCAAAGGAAGAATTAAAGCTTGGCTCCATGTGCTGGCTCAGATGGAGGATTGCTTTGGACCCACACAGCTTTAAATCCAGAAAATATTTTCTTCCTAGAAGTGCATGTCTTGGCAGGGAATATCCTGCAGCAAAGCAGCTCCAGCACAGCAAATTTGGAGCAGAAGAGCCCCCAGTGCTGTTGAGAAGACTGGGAGAAATCTTTGTTGTGTTTTTTTCCCCAAACCCAGCCTAGCAGTCAGGTTACTGAGAATCACATTGGGTCCAAAATTGATCAGAGTTGACTCAAATTGTCCCTTCCAAAGGAAAAGCCAAGGGCAGAAGGACCCACTGCTGCTCCAGGCTGAGGGCACAAGGCTGAGTGCTGTGGATGAGGACATGGCAGAATTGTTGTTTTCCATCCTGTCACCCTTCAAAACCCCAGTGTGAGCCTTTTATCAGCTGAAATAAATAAATAAGATAAACTTAGACATCATTGCCCTAAACCAGAGTGGCTGATTTTACACCAAGAGATCCCGTGACTGTGATATTTAATAGCATTCAGGGATATCTAATTTGCAATCTTTTCATCAGGCCCAAATAATTCATGTTGTTTGTTTGCTATTATAAAGCAGCTTTTATTTCACATCTCTCTTGCCCACCCAGGCCCTGTTAAATGTCTTGCACTGTGTCTTACTGATCTTTAATATTAATTTTTTAAGGTGAAGCACAGTCTATCCTCTATTCTTGCTTAACCACCTAAGCCAAAAATCCCCTTCAGTTGGTAAAGAGCTTAATTTTGCACCTTAGTTTTTTTGTCACACCTCATGACAGGGAGTAGATAATCATTACTGCCACTAATGGCCCTGGTAATCCTCTCACAGGTATTCACTGAAACTGCTGGAAGTAACTGTTGCTGTGGCTGATCTAGGGCTCAGTAGCTGGGTATTATGTGGTGTGTCAAGGGAAAAAATGTGGGATGTTCTTGCTGTAAATTGTTCTTACAGAGCTGCACATCTCCAGGACCCACTGGGCTCTCAAAAACTGAAGTTAAACCTGAAGTTAAAGCAGGACTTGCTGGGCTGTTTTGCAGAATCCACTCCACTATCCCACTCCCATAATGTTTTAATTTCCTCAGTCAGCAGTTGGAGAGAACTGGAACAGGATAAATTGAGCTGAATAAATTAATGCTTTTTTAGAAGAGTCACATAGTCATAGAACAGCCTTGGTAAGAAGGGCCCAGAGAGGTCATTTCATGGGCAGGGACCCCTTCCACTGTCCCAGGTTACTCAGAGCCCCATCCAGCCTGGCCTTGGGCACTTCCACGGGTGCAGGGACAGCCACAGCTGCTCTGAGCCTCCCAGGCAAGGATTTTTCCTAGTACCTCACCTAATATCTAATCTGCTGTCAATGTGAAGCCATTCCCCCTTGTCCTGTCCCTCCAGCCCCTTGTAAATCGTCTCTCCCCACCTTTCTTGCAGGGTCCTGGAAGGTCACAATGATCTCACCCCAAAGTTTCTCTTTTCCAGGCTGAACAATCCCAGCCTTCCCAGCCCTTTTTCCCAGCAGAGCTGCTCCATCCCTCTGCCCATCTCTGAATTCCTCCTCTCCAGGATGGTGATGGTGAACCCCCGGGCTGGGGCAGCTCTGCAGGTGGGGTCTCACCTGAGCAGGGCAGAGTTCCCTGCCAATTCCCAATCCCCCTTCCCTGTTTCCCTGGCTCTGGTTATCCTTTCCTGCTCCATGTCCAGCCCCAGTGTCAGGGCACAGCAATGTTTTGGGCTGTTTTTGGCACTGACACTCCTTCAGCAGGCAGGAGAGATCCTGACCTGCCCTCCTCCTGTGGCTGCTCCCAAGGTTCTGTATCAAAAAGAAAATTATTTGTGTTATCTCTGTCAGTTAAGGAGGGTATTTAGAAATAATGAGGTGAAGCCCAGAGCTGGAAGGTGTGGTGTGTGCTTTAACAAAGCAAACAAACAAATAATAGGGATGGGAAATTCATCCCAGCCTGAATGATGAATAGCAACTTTAGTTAAATATGTAAGCAGTAATATTCTATGAAATGTAGAGTAAAATTAAAAAAGAGAACCCCATCTCAGAGTGAACCTCAAATTAAACCAGAAAGGGAAAAAATCGAGATTTGTGGGTTTTTTTCTGGGGGGAAAATAAATATAAAAGGTCACAGAGTGTCTCTAACTTATGTGGACATGGCTGGAGGGAAATGCTGTGTGCAGAGCTCTCCCATGGGCTGCAGGCTGCAGCTCGAAGCAGGGATTGTGAGTGATCAGCCAGTGCACTTGTCTGAGGCAGAAGATCCTGGATGTTGGGATTCCTGGGGGAAAATCACTGCCCTTGGTGCTGAGATGCAGCTCTGGATTGTGGCCAAATCCCCAGCTGGACCCTGCACCATCACGAGAGTTCTGTGACATTTTCTGGTGTTTGATAAGGCACATTAACATCTTTAGCCATGGCTGAGTCTTGCTTGGGGTTTGGCTGTGGGAGTGAGTTACTGTGGCTTGAAAAATTAACAGACATCAGATGAACCCCAGAAACCAATTTGGGGCACCCTCATGGCCTGGGGCAATGGGAAGGTAAAATACATTATGAGGAGAAAGAGAGAAAAAGTGGGAAATAGAAAGAAATAGAGAGAGAAAGAGGGAAATAGAAAGAGAGAAAGAGAGCAAGAGAGAAAGAGAGAAATAGAAAGAAAGAAATAAAGAGAAAGAGGGAAACGGAGAGAAAGAGAGAGAGAGAAAAAGAGGGAAATAGAAAGAAAGAGAGAGAGAGAGAAAGAGGGAAATAGAGAGAAAGAGAAAGAGAGAGAGTAAAAGAGGGAAATAGAGAGAGAGAGAAAGAGAAAGAGGGAAATAGAAAGAAAGAGAGAAGGAGAGAGAGTAAAAGAGGGAAATAGAAAGAGAGAAAGAGAAAGAGCAAGAGAGAAAGAGAGAAATAGAAAGAAAGAAATAGAGAGAGAGATAGAGGGAAACAGAGAGAAAGAGAGAGAGAAAAAGAGGGAAATAGAAAGAAAGAGAGAGAGAGAGAGAAAGAGGGAAATAGAAAGAGAGAGAAAGAGGGAAATAGAAAGAAAGAGAGAGAGAGAGGGAAATAATAGAGAAAGAAAGGAAGGAAGAGGGGAATAACAGAGAGAAAGAGAAAGAAAGAGGGAAATAGAGAGAAAGAGAGAAAGAGGTATATTGGCATCTGGAGTGTGAGTGCTGTAATGGTCTGTAACTGGGCAAGACAATTTATGAAATTTATGTCTAAAACTCTGCCACTATAAACATGGACTGCAGGGCCATAAGGGCAAGACCACTTGGAATAAAATCTTGGCTTAATACAGTATCTGTATTCTGCAGATAGCAGAAAACATCTGAATCTAGAAGAGGTCAAAATCCATAAGAGCAATAAAAGGAATGATTACAAATCAATGCAATAAAAGAGACACATTGGAATAAAATAACACAGAAAAGTTAGAGAAAATCATGTAATAAAATTGTATAAACCAAGAGTTGACCAGGGTGGCCACAGGTCCAACAGTGGTTTCAGGTCTTGCTGGTTGCACTCACTGCTGGATCAGATTTCAAAACATTTATTTGTCCTTGACAAAACCCACCCTGGTCCATGTTTACTTGTATGAACATTTATTAAGCCATAAAAAGCAAAAACCTGCTGTCCTGAACTCAGTCCTGATTCCCAGTGAGGAATTGAAGTTGCAGGGATGAGATATGGCCCTGGGGTGCTTTGGAAATATTGTTTTATCATTGGTGATATGTTGGGAAAAGATGGTTTGGGTGGTATTTAACAAACCTGCATGTGAAGGAAAACACTGTATTTGTTGGGGTTTTAACTGCATGTGTACATTTTAATTTTATTTCTTTTAAAATAATGGGACATTTCAGTATCTGACACAAATGTGTATGATCTGCTTTTAACTTAAATCTGTTCTAACCACAAATAAATGGTGCAGTCAAGATAAAGTGATATTTAAAGCTAGACCAGAGTCCTATACACTCCACCACCTACCCTTATAACTATAAAATTATAAATAAATCTGATAGTGGTTAATTGAGGGATGGGGACAGTCCTACTCACAGCCTGAAACGTTGACCTGGTGCTGAGGTGGCAATATCTGAGCCCTGTCAGGTGGGAGGGATTCAGGCAAGCCAGGTCACCCCGGCTGTGTCTCATTTAACCCATAAAATAGAAATAATTAACTATGCATGTGTCCTCTAGGAAATCTTGGGATTTGCTGCTGAGCAGGATATCCCTGTTTTATAGGAAACCAGCCAGGTTTATAACTCTGGCTTGTAACTTAGGAAAATATGTAACAAAATAAGAAGAACAAACAGTGTAGAACACCGATAACCACTCTAATAAGTACTTTTATTTTTAATAAAATAAAAGAACAAGCAGGAACATTTCAGAGTTTCACTAGGGCTGTCTGTTATTCCTATTATTTAGTTACATGTCAGACTTAAATCAAGACCCACACCAGACAAAACCTGCTGTCTGCTGTCCCTGCCTGACAATATTTTTTTGATGAGAACTTGGACTCTCCCTGGTGATGAGAGGAGCTGTTCCTGAGCTCATCTGTCGGTGCAAGAACTGCCTCAAGAGCATCCAGCAGCTCTGCAAGGTCTGAAATGAATCTGTCAGTGCACTGACCTTGCCTCTGCCCTTACTCCAAGTCTATGCATTGCTAGATATCAACAATCTAAACAGAGCTAAAACCCTGAGCAACCAAAACATAAACAATCAAAACAACAAATGCATTTGTTGCATTAGCTGACAGCACCCATAATGTCACTGGACAAATATGTAAATACTGACCTAAATCCCTTCTGCTGGAGACTTCTGGGCTCGCTTTAAACGTTGGAACAGGCAGCAGCTCCAGCATGGATAGCCCTGGGTCTGACCAGGAACCCCAGTGCCCACATGGGCACTCCACAGGGCTTCAGGGAACCCTGCTGGAAGGAGGATTTCATTCTTGTGGATTTTGGCACCACTCGTTAGCATTCAATTAATTAAAACCAAACTTCTGATATCTCTTGGCCAGGTTCAAAAAAATAGACATCTGAATGTGCAGAAAGCTGGAGTGCTGGCCCAATCCATCAATTAGTTGGACATTAATTGCATTTTTTCCCACTGACTTCAGGAGCTGTGGATCAAACTAAGTGTGGTAGTCTGGGTGGAATCATATTTTTGCTGCTGAGCCCAAAAGGCTTTCCTAGGTGTTTCCTGGAGTGGGGTGATGAACATGAATGTTCCTTTCCATCAGGAAGCAGGAGAACAATGCCTTGGTGGTGCCTGAGCAGGGCATTCCAGCCTCTCCAAGCTCAGATTTTGCAGCACCTTGGAAATTGATATCAATTGATATCAATTGAAATCTCATTTTCAGCCTTTTGGCTGAGCAGGGGGTGCTCAGTTTTCCCAGCATTGCCTCTTCCCCAAAAAGCAGGAAGGGTTGATGTTATGGGTCAAGATGAAACTGAAAGGCTGGATGGATTTTAAAATTTTTAAACATCCAAGGAAGGGGTTTTGGCAGTAATAATAAAATATCTGCACTGTTCAGTTAATTGGGACACGTTCATCAGCACTGTCCATGTTAGTTTATAATTACCTGTGTCCACATCAATGGAAAAAAAGTAGCCAGTTCATCAAAATCTTTAAGCATTCAACCAATTCTGTCTTTATATTGCAATAACTCATATAAAACAGACTTAAAATAGTTTAAAAAGTTTCTTCCCCCTCAGATAACAGATTTTTTGATAAGGATTAGCCAACTGCTGATGTTGATAACTCTGAATGACTTTTTCACTGATTCTGGAGCTCCTTTTCCCCACCAAGGTGGTGCTCACCTCGAGGGAGGCAGCATTCCCTGGCTGCTGGAGATCTGGGATCTGCTCTATGCACAATATTGAGTACTTGTGGTATTTCCAAACATTTAACTCAGACTGATTTCAGCAGGAGCCAGGCAGCTCGCTGCCTTCTGGGGTCCCTGATGCAATTTTCTGTGTATAAAACAGCCATAATGCCATTTACCTGCCTCAGTGAGATTTTATGGGGATAAAACTAAAGCTGGGATTGTCCTTACGAGTGTTTCTGACAGCACACTCTTCAACAGCTTTTTTGGGAAAGTATTTTTAGTTTCTGTGCTGTGAGGACATGTGGAGGGAAACAATTTATTGTGATTTTAAGAGAGGTGAAAACCAGAATTAAATATTCTCTATTGATGTTTGCCGTGTTTAGCATTTCTGTGGGCGGTATTTCTATTTGGAATAATTTTTAACAGCAATCTGGATGATTCTAAACATGATTGGGAGTGATCATTGAATTCTAGACTGGGTTGGGTTGGAAGGGACCTTAAAGTTCATCCAGTTCCATGGGCAGGGACACCTTCCACTATCCCAGCTTGTTCCACTCTTATTTTGGTTTATGATTGTGAAAATAGAATAAAATCCTTTTTACTGTGTTACAGGGAGACTCTCCAGGGTCTTGTGCAGATTAATTTTTGGAACTTTGCTGTCAGTTCTGTGATTTCACCTCAATTCTCCTCATTTTCAGCATCAACACATGAAGGAAAAAAAAAAAAAAAAGATTGCTTAAACACACATTTTCCCCCACTGAAATGACAGGTACTTATAAACACAATGAAATACCTGAGAAAGCAAATAATGTTTGAACTCTTCAAATATTTGGTTTCTCATACGATTATGGGAGTGCAGCAAGTCGCTGCTTCTCTATAATGCTGAAAGTAACATTTTTAATAGAAAGTTCTGTTATCTGCTCTTGTGTAATTTCTTCTAAAATACTAAATAACCAAGGAAATTTTTCATTTGTACTGTAATTTAATTCTGGATTTTATTTTTGATTCTGGTCGAGGTTAACTTTGATGTTTTCAAAATGAATTTCAAAGACCATTTATTCAGCTAATTTTGAAGGCAAAACCAGACTGAAACTTTTATCCCAGTTGGTAAGCAGCTATCCCCTAGTTTTATTCAAGTTTTCACATAAAAATGCCAGTCGGGAATAAAACTGACAAATATATTCAATCAAAGATGGAATATTTTTTTTCCTCTTAAGTTGCAAATGGCTTCATTAAAATAAAAGCACCACCTTAGGGATTGCATAAAGCAGAATATTGGTACCTAAATGGTATTTATGACTCGGCTAAATGTAAAGTGAATTAAAATTTAAAGGATTATAGTCAGGTAGGCCAGAGAGGGATGTCCATTAAGGAGATGAAAGGACCTGCTGTCCCCAGTGACAGGCACACGTCGAGCTGCTGGTCAGGCACCTCCACACTCAGTGCCACTGGAAATGGAAATATCCTGGCTGAACCCTGAGCTGCTTGGGGGGGTTTACTGCAGGCAGAGAGAGCAAAATCCTCCTGCAAACATTCAGGGATGTGCTTAATTTTATGTGCATTTTGTGTGTATGAAGTGTAGACTTATGTGAGTGCAGGTAGAAGTATATTTGTATATGAAATATGTATAACCTCTATCATAATATATATTATTAATATATAATCATCACTAATAATTATATAATAAATAGAATTTCTATATTTATATAAATATAAAATATATGCAAATATACATAATTATATATAATATATATAATTTATATATATTAGTATATAAATACAATTATATCATATATAATTATATATAACTATATATTATTTATGATAAATACTATAGAATATATTATAGACATTACAATACTATAATAACTCTATTGCAAATAATCTCTATATTTTATATGGAGATAATATATTGCAATATATTATCTATTTTATCTATTTATTATATATGTATAATACATAATATATGTATATATGTATATGCATGCATATACAATATATGTATAATAATATTATAGCTCTATAGTCAATAATCTCTATATTTTATATAGAGATTAATGATTGTAATATATTATACATTATATCTATTTATTATATATGTATAATATAAAAAATATATATGTATATATGTACATATATATGCATATATATACAATATATGTATAATAATATAATAACTCTATAGTCAAGAATCTCTATATTTTATGTAGAGAAAATATTTTGCAATATATTATCTATTATATCTATTTATTATATATGTATTTTAAATCTAGATATATGTAACATATATTTTATGTAATACAGAGTTATCTACATCATATAAATAGATATCATATCAAATTATATACAGATATGTATTATATTTAGATATAAAGTAGTACTCGTAGTACCAGGAAATTGCTGATGAAGAAGAAAAAACACAGTTAATGATTTAAATTGTAACCTATTTCAGGTTAAATTCATTAAAATAAATTTGTTTTACACATACCATGACAAACTCTGCTGCTTCCCCCTCATAGTAAAAAGCCCAAACTGCATTTTAAGGGGTTCATCAGATGCAGAGGGACAAGGGCTTTCACTGTTAATCTGCCAAAGCACACGTGGAATTTTTGATGTGGGCAGAGAGCTGCTGGGTTTGCACTTCCTTGCACACACTGGCATGGATGTGTTGCAATTCCACATTTTCTATCTTTAAGAATGAAATGATCACAGATGGTTTGGGTTGGAAGAACCTTAAAGCCCATCCTGTGCCCTGTCATGGGCAGGGACCCCTCCCACTGTCCCAGGGTGCTCCAAGCCCCAATGGCCAACCTGGCCTTGGACACTTACAGGGATCTGGGGCAGCCCCATGGATTGCTTTGGGAAATCCATTCCAGCTCCTACCCACCTTCACAGCCAGGAATTCCTTCCCAGTATTCCATTTAACCAGACAACATTTGACTCCACAATCAGCAAGTGACTGGCAGAAATTCTTGGAAGATTTCTATTCTTCCCTGTGATGCCTTGTTCAGGCTGCCCCAGAGCAGGGGCTGGGCAGAGTCCCAGAATAAAGCAGGGATTGATTCCCAGCATCTCCTGCATGGATCCACCTTGGGCAGCACCAGAGCCCAGCCAGGGCTGCACCCAAGATGAACCAAAACGGCCCCAAAATGCACGAGCACCCACGGGGTCTGTCCCTGGGATCAGTTCTGCTCCATTTGCATCTTGCAGTTCATTGTCCCAGCCCAGCTTTAGCCCAGGCACTCCCACCCTGCTTGTTTTTCTCTCTGCAGCCCACGGGGTTTGTGCTCTTGGGCTGAGATTTGGATCATTTGTCCTTGGTGCCCAGCTGGAGCAGGAATTGTTTTGTCTCCCTGCTCTGTGCACAGAGCTCAGCATCCCCTAACACGAAGCCCAGACTTGCACACTAAAGCAGCACAGAGCCTGAAACATTGAAAAACCAAACCAGAAGCATCACCTGCATCCTGGTTTCTTCATGGAGTAGCCATTGTTGAGTTACTGAACAATGCGCAGCTGCTGAGGAGGCAGTTCCTCATTACTCAAAATGGTTGTGACCAAACAATAATAGTTCTTCAAGATGTGTGCTTCTAATTTACAAATACATTTTATGAAAACCAATATTTTCAGTTACAGTTTTGAAAAAGCAGTTGAAAAAAATACCCAACCCTCTTTAAAGTACTGTCACTGTCTGACACCTGTCTGTGCATGCCCTTAGCCGTATTGATGTGGGGTTTTGCTCCAAGTATTGGTCTTGTTGCCCTGGAAAATCCCCTTACATCCTAGATTCAGCCAAAATGCTCAGTCCTGAAGCTTATTCACCACCCTCTGAATATTGTACACCCAGGATCATGACAACTGTTGGTGTGGAGAAACAGGTACCATTGAATTCATCACCTTTTTTAAAAGATGTGGCTAATTTTCATAGCATTCATTTGCATATTTTTGTTTATTTCCTGTAGCTTCTGTCCAGCTACTTACTAGGGCATTCTGGAATGCTGTTGTGATATTAGCAATTGTATTTTAAGTGCTTCTACAGAGAGTTTGTAGAGGAATGAACAAAAGAAAAAGGGGTTCTGGTGGGCAAAGGCAGAGGGAGATGCATCACCAAATAACAAACCTCTTCCAGGTGAGTGACCCAGAGTGGTCACTGAACATTGCTTGGAATAAAGGAATGTAGGGGAAAAGGAAGTGAACCAAACCCACTCCATTTATGAGGATAAATTCTGAAATACTTCACTTTCAGTTGGTTTGCAGGATGATAACCATAAAACTGTGCTGCAGAGATTTGAATATAACATGCCATGTAAAAAAGAGAGAGTGTATGAGAAACATGTCTTTAATCTGAGGCACGAAAACGAAACAAAGCTATGGATGAACTGTGCTAATTGCCTCTTGCAATTATGGGGAGCTGACTCATAAAAGTACCAGACTGACACCAGCCGAAATCACACGCAAAAAAAGCAAACAGAACATTTGGAAGTAACTTTTGAAAAGGTTAATATTTGCTAAGGAAGGGGAATCATATCCTGGGGGAAGGATGTGCAAACTGCTCTTGGAGCAGAGAGAGCTCCACTCACGGGTGGGGCCAGGACAGAAATGTGGAGTTTGTGCAGAATGGGGTGGCAATCCCTGCAGGAGGATGCCAGGGACACAGCAGGGACACTGGATGGAGACTCATGAAAATCACATTTTTATTTCAAAGCAGTGTGTTATGGGAGGCTTGTTTGAAAATGATCAATTCTGCCCAGCTCAAGAGGAAACCGCTTTATTAAGTTTGACTTGAGTAAACCCTGTGTTTAGAGGAGGTTTTGGTGTTATAAATATTTTATAAAACAACTTTTTTAGAAAGCTTTTGATAGTAAAACTCAGGACCTGTGGAAGTTAGGAGGTTGGTTTTCCTGAACGTATCAACACATTTTGAATCAGTGAATTAACTTTTTAAGGAGTTGTTTGTCAGAAAGTTCCAAAATTCATCAACAGCATGTGCTGGGAAAAGGCAGAGGTGTGAAAAACTCCAACCAGAGATGAAAGCTGAACTCCTGCAGCCAGGGATGCTCTGGACAGAGCTTTAAAAGGAGCTGGGAAAGCTCTGCCTCCCCCAATATCCTAAAAAGGTTTACTTCAAGGTAGAGGCTAACACTTGGACTGTGATAGGCTCATTTGTTTCTCTGGGAAAGAGAATGGGAAGCACAACAGGCACTGCAGGAAAACACCCAGCAGATTGGGGGGCACAAGGGAAAATGGATACAGGAAACAAGTTCCATTGCCTGGAAGGACAGAAACACCTGGGGATGGCGATGTCAGACACTTCTCTGCTGCTGGATGCCCCAGAAGGGATCTGGCAGGTCACTGGGTACTTGTTCACATTTAGCAGGCCCATTATTAGAGAGTTTGCACAAAAATATCAGTTGGGCAGTGACTCAGCACTTGAGGTGGGTGGCAAAGGGAAATAAAATACATCTTTAACCCCTGGAGGTGTTATAAAGTGTGATGTTTATAGAAGGCATGGGGATGATGCTGGTGTATTTTACAAAAATATTTCTTTATCATGAAGAAGTTCACAGGACTTAAGGAGGAGAATGTAAAGAACCCAGGAGTTAGGCTGGGGTGGAAACTGTTGAAGTGAATTCTGCACAGAGAAGCAGTGGGTGAGACTGCAGCCTGTGTGATCCCCTACCATGAGGAAAAGAGAATTTTGCCTGCACGGAAAAATTCTGTTTTCCCTCCTTACTTAAGGTAAATCCCAAGGGATGTGCCCAGAGAAAACTCCTCTCAGTCCAAGCTTTACTGCATCACTTTCAGCCACTCCATTTGCTGGGCAGGCTGTGCCTCCACGCTCCCAGACAGATTTAATGCATGGATCTGCAGTGCTCTCCTCCCCTCCCACCCCAGAGACACTGAGCTCCTGCAGGTGCAGCTCTGGGTCATTTCTGGGGCCATCTCAAGCTGATCACCATGTCCTTGCAGGTGTGTGTGTGAAAGCTTTTTTGGGGTCATTTTTGGGGCCATCTCAAGCTGATTGCCATGTCCTTGCAGGGTGTGTGTGTGAAAGCTTTTTTGGGGTCATTTTTGGGACCATCTCAAGCTGATTGCCATGTCCTTGCAGGGTGTGGTGTGGCAGAAAGCTCTGTCCAGGGTTATGCAGGGAGAGGAGTCACTCCAACAGCTGTGCTTTGTACAGATGAGGAGTCAGGGTAGCAATGCATAGGAAAAGCTTTTGGTTTTGTTTATTTGGTAATAAAGGAAAAAATAAAACAATTCTTGCTTTGAAGCAGGTCATTGTTAGAGGAAAAGTTTTGTTTTTTGAGTGAGGGTAATTAATGCCCTCTCAAGGCTGAGACACACCTGAAGGACATTTGCTAATGGGATTCAAAAAGTGGTTGGTGCAGCCTGGTGTTTCAAATTAAGGTCATCAAAGGTAAAAGCTGGGGTGGGGTCAGGCTGATGCTGCTCACCTGGGGCAGTGATGGCTGAGGAGCAGCAGCTGGGTTGTGAAAATCCTGCAGTGAAATCACCCTGGGTGCCAGGGATGGAGGTTTGCTGTGTGCTCCACCACACCAGAGAGAGACCCTGGAGAGCCACCACCACCACCTCCTCCTGCTTCTGACCATCATCTGCAGCTCAAAGTAGGTGTGATGCAGCTCTTGTCTCTTTGATGGTTTTTGTACAGAGTCCGTGGTGTTGTGTTGGAGGATTTGGATTCAACCTGTCTGGTGCTAATAATGAAGAGAGATTTGAGGCTTGGTGTGCCTCTGAGCTTTAGGGTGATTTTGACCCAGTGACTCCTTTTTTGTGGTCCATGAGGACCAAAAGACTTTAAATTCAGGTTTTATTGCAATGAAACTGGAAAGTGTTTTCAACAGAATGAATTCACAGTGGTTGTGGAAGGTAGAAATGATTCTTGTGTCTTTAAGAGCTGCTCCTTGATTTTAGGCTTGGTTTTGGCTGGGTTAGTGGCTGTTGGAGCTGTAGCATTTTCTGAGCAGTGTCGGAGAGACTTTTTAGAAGTTTTGTTTCAATTTCCATGTTAATGTTTGGCTTTTCTGTTCTCCATCACCATCTCTTGCCCCAGCACACTTGGCTGGCTGCTCACTGGAGCTTTCCAGAGGTTTCTCTGCAATGTGTTTCTTTAAAAGTTCATATATTTTTTGTGGACTTGCTTTTGTCAATTAAGAAATTGAAATATCAATGACTTTTTGGCTGAATCTAATGCAGAGATATGGCAGCTGTTCCTGTAATTCATGGAAATGCAAAACCAGTGTTCTAAATGAAACACAGAGGGTTTTGGGTATGAACTGAGGGAAAAGGGGTCTCTGTAGCAAAGTTGGTATTGAGTTTTAAAAAACAAAAAAAAAGGAAGAAAAATCTGCTATTCTAGACTTCTTTTCTCATTTTCCTGCAGTAAACTGCCTAAATGTCAATGAGTATGGTAATGTACATCTAATCTGGTTTTTCTAAATAGTACAAAAGGGATATGTAACGATGAGTCAAATATCAGCATGAATTTATGTAGTGTCTGATGGCTTTGGAATTTGTGTGTATCAGCACTAGTTCCTACTAATTGTTTAATGGGAAAATGCATTTAATTCAAGTGGCTGCTGGAAAACCATTTGAAATCCTGTTTTTTTTTTGTTTTTTTTTTCCAAGTACAAGTGGTTGTGTATGCTTATGGTGGAAGATAATAGTGCCAGAATAAAGAGATTTTTCTAGAAGAGAACAACCTGCAAAACTGTTGGGTGCAACTAAGGGGGAATAATCTGAGTCTCTTAAATTGTGTGTGGGATGTCAAGAATTTGTGTTACTGGGTTTTGGTTGGGGAAGGGGGTACAGGGCTGTGCTGCTGGAATTTGGAAAGGTTTTGGCAGTGTAATCTTCCAGTGACAAGTTGGATTAAAACATGAACTTGAAAAATTTCAGCTTTTTTCTGTGGCAGTTTCCTGAAAGTGGGGTCAGCTTCTATAGGCTGTGGCAGGAGATGCCCCAGGGCTGCTACATGAGGGTAAATCCAGAACCTGTGGTGTATTTGCATCATTTTAACCGATTTTTTTTTTTTTTTCGTGACTGGGATGGTTGAATTCAGGTTTTTTCCCTTAAAAAAAAGAGGGGGAAGGCCTGTGGTAGAGCTTGTACAGAGGCACATGCCTGGGGTGGGAAAGAGCTGCTATCCCCAGCTGGGCAATTACTGCACTGCACAGAATTCAACAGAAAACTTCTGATTTGCAGCAGCTGTGGTTGTGGAAATAATTAAAAATGTGTTTTCTGTACCTGAATCATTTTCTGTGCGTATGAATGGAACTCACTGAGATTCTTGGTGTTTTTTTTTAATATGCTGTGACCCAACTTATTTATCAGTAGCAGCAAATTGTTAGTCATTCTCAGAAGTTCCCTGAACAAAATGTGCCAGCTAAACTGCACTAAGAGTGGGGGAAATAAAAAAAAGCCAAAAAAACCCCACAACAAAAAAAGCAGAGAGGAAACCTCCTCACAACCTGATCTGGCTGTTATGGGAGACGATTATTATAGTTCTTCACTTGCAAATTTTCCATTTGTGTTAAGTTGCTTCCCACAGTCTCTCACTGTCACATCCATTCAGAAGCCAGAATGGCATTGATAGAGTTCAGCATTTTGGCTCGTTCTGCCTGGAGACTGGACGTACAGGATGTAACAGAAATCTTCCCCCAAAATTCTGCCCTCCCAGTTGTCTGTCTGTTTTTTTTTTATTTGAAAGCACTTCTTAGGCTCTCCTCCTCTTCCTTTTGTCCTAATTCGAATATGCTTTGAAAACAAAACAAAACACTTGAAATGGCAATTTTGGAGCTTCCCCCTTGCAAAGCTCTTCTTCTTTCAGATGATTAATAAAAGAAATAAAAAACAGCTCAAAAATGCTGGTTTGAAGCTGCCCTCACTTGTCCAGAGATGCTCTGAGGGCTGGAGCCCCTCTGCTCTGGAGGTAGTCTGGGAGAGCTGGGGTGTTCAGCCTGCTTAAAGGAAAAATGGATTAAATTCAAGGAGCTGCTGGAAAATCATGTGAAATCCTCATTTCTCCTTAGATTTGCCAAATAGAAGTAGTGGTGTCTGCTTCTGGTGGGAGATAATGGTGCCATAGTCAGAATAAAGGGATTGTTCCAGAACAGATCAATGCTGGAGTTGAGAGCTCAACTATGAAGAAGAATCCAGGGGGACCTCAGAGATCTTTCCAGTGTTTACAAGGCTCCAGGAGAGCTGGAGAGGGACTGGGGACAAGGGATGGAGGGACAGGGGCCAGGGAATGGCTGCCAGTGCCAGAGGGCAGGGATGGATGGGACATTGGGAATTGGGAATTCCTGGCTGGGCTGGAATTGCCAGAGCAGCTGTGGCTGCCCCTGGATCCCTGGAATGCCCAAGGCCAGGCTGGACACTGGGGCTTGGAGCAGCCTGGGATGGTGCAAGGTGTCCCTGCCCATGGCACAGATGGGATGGAATGAGTTTTAAGGCAAACACAAATCCAGTTGTGCTCTCTGAAGCAATGCAGAGTGAGACCCTATAACTTTCCTGAATTGATTAATTTTGTTTGCAGCTGGTTGCCATCCTGCTCTGGAATATCCACGTTAGGGTGCCTGTTGTAGGTGCTGTCAGTCTGGCCTTTCAGTTTAGAATTCCCATTGCTATTCTAGCTAGGACCAGGAAATTCACTCCCACTCCTTTGTGCCTCACATCCTCCTCCCTGCCATGATTTCCTCAGTGCTCCCCCTTCTCTGATGCACAGGTATTTGCAGCAAGGACAACAGTTTTCTAAAACAAACTTAATAAAACACACACACATTTTTATTATTTTTTATTTTTAAGGGTTTGTGATTTTCTCCCAACAAAACTGTCACTGAAGCTGGTAACCACGTTTAGCAGGAATGATCAGAGTTGTGTGACAAATCTACAGCAAAACTGGGAACATTTTTCCTTTCATCAGCTCTATGAGAAGCGAGGAGGGGGAAACATGTTTTCCTCTCCCTTTCTGCCTGACAGAGTTCTTGAAAATTTACGATGGGGGAGTATAACTTCTGAATGATGTTTCTGGTAAAGTATCAGACAATTTTTTAATAGACAAAATACATTCTGGATGGCAATCAGTGACCATTGGTTAACATCATCAATAAACAACGATCGGGTATCTTGGTTTATCATAACAAAAAGTAGAAAAATTGCTCTTGTTTTTACGGCAGTTAATAAGACAACATTTTTTGAATGGAGGATAAAATGTGTTTGTCCCATAACAGTCATATTTAAAGTACTTATAAAACACAGAGGGGTGTTTATATTTTGGTTCTGTACTTCTTGTGCCTACAAAAATCATGTAAAAATATAAATATAAGAGCTTGTGTTCCCATGGGAGTGACTAAACTAAGTACTTCAGCAAAATAAAGAGCTTCAAGGTGTTTCTTTGCTGATTTAATCACTATCCAGCAGTCTTTCTTATTCTCTAGTTTCTAATAGAATATAGAATTTCACTTTATTTGGGTCAATTTGAAAAGAAAATTGTTTTTTTAATAGATGGTGTTTTTTGAAGGCATGGACTCCATCTACATATTATATATTTTAGATGAATATTCTTAGAAGCTGTTTTTAAACAGTGTTGAACACAGGTAAAATGATATCTTATAGATTGCATACAAAATCCTGAACACAGTTAATGAAACACTGGCTCTCCCAAGAAGAGATTCATCCTGTATTGGGTTGAGATTAGCAGCAGCAGAATGGAAAAAGATTAGGGGTAAAAGTATGTGGAGGCCTCAATCTAATGCAAGTTAATATTAAAATTATGTCTGGAAGTCATTTAAATCCCCCAGTAATGGTTAAGTAGAGGGAAAGCAGCAATATTTAAGTGTTAAAGGAGGATATTGGCCTGTTGGTTGTTGGGTGGAGGAAATGTAAAGGTGTTGGACAACTTTGGGAAAATACAACCCACACCTCCATGGTCTTAGATCGTTGTTAAATACCAGACCTTCCCTGGAGTTCCAGAACTTCAGTTGTGCTCCAGGAAAGGCTTATCAAGAGAAAAGCAGAGTTCTGAGGAAAGGGGTTTTGGGATGATGGATGTCCCAGTTGATATTCTTGTCTGGAAGCGAGTTGTTCATTTTCAAACTTGGATTTTATTGAAAAATATCTCAAGTATTACAGGTGTGCTTTAAGTTAAAATCAGGTCCTGAACATGCCACAGAATAACAATGACCTGTCTAACTTGTGACAGTAGAAATATGTAAATTCTGTTTTATAAACTGCCATTTTTTTATGTTTTGGGGGAAAATTCTGAAGCAGCATGTCAATGCTTTGGTTTAAACCTGGATTCTTGACTGTTTTCAGGGAATTAACTGTATCAACAGAAATTGTGTGTTTTTTCTGTGAATCTGTAAATGTTGATGATACCATGTCACCAGGAGCTTTGTGACGATAAATTTGAGTTTCCATTTGAACCGAGGTGTGTTTAATCACAGATACTACACAGTTTTGCCCATGTAGGTTTTATGTAGGTAAAGAAAATGACATGTATAAGAGGAGGTGACAAAAGGAAAGGAAAATAAAGGATGAAGGAGTTTGTGATGCACTGCATCACCATTTTGATGCCTTGGGGTAGGGAAAGGGGCTTTGGTTTTCATCTTCATGGAGGAATTGAAGAGATCCTTACCCCAAAGGCCACAGTAAAATGCCACATCATGTGGCCTCATCAATAATCCTCCAGTGATGTTGGGGTGTGGGATTACTTTTGACTCTGTTTCCCATCCTGAAAACCAGGGTACTGTTCCTCATCTGTCTTGCAAGGATGTTGTATTTACCAGGGAATGCATGCAGAATGACTTCTGAAAGATGCTCCAGAGTGCAAAGAATTATGGCATTGTTTTTATTCATGACTTGAGCTGGGTTTTAGTTAGTTGCACGCCTTTGTATGCCGCGTGTTGGGTTTTTACAGCAACGCCTGTGTTCTCTGGGCACCTAAGCAGAGCTTTTCATTTTCAAGCTACATCATTCAAATGCTGGATCCGTACCAAATCCACCTCCTCCACACGTTTGAGCCGCATTATTAATAATAATATGGTTGATTGCTGATGCCGTATATTTGTTTTGCAGCGAGCTCGTTGAGAAGCTGGGCGTGTTAATAAGGTACGGTGTGCTTCTCCTGTGTTCTCAGCAAGGCTCCTGCCTGCAGCACGCAGCTGGCACTGCCCACTTTCTCCTTCCACCGCCGCTCCTAGGCAGAGCACGCAGGCGTTCTCAATTCACCAGATCGTTCACAAGTTACCTCCAACCCAACCTTGTCATTGCAATTTGTCACACTTGCAGCCGATGCTTTTTATGCGCTGCATCCCGCCCGAGCCTCGTCGCGCCAGGCCGGTGCCACAGGGTACGAGACAGCAACAAAGATCTCAAGCGTGGTTTAAAAGGTAGCACTGTAAAAGAGGGGAAATAATGGCTGCAATCGCTGCTAGATGTCCTGTTCCCACAGATCCTGCAGCCTTTCCTTGATTTCAGACCGAAGCTGAGTGCTAGGAATGACTGCCTTCCCCACTGCCACCCTCAGCCTGGTGTATCTGGCACCCTCAGCGTGGAGAAGCCCTGGCATGGTGTTTCTGGAGGGAATACACTGGGCACAGTTTCATTGTGAGAAATGCTGGAGGAGACTCTCCCTAATCACCTTTTGGCTGACACTCTGTGGGAATTAGGTTGGTGCTATGAATGGACCTCTGTGGTGGTGTTCACAGGGGTTCCAGGACGAGGGAAGAGATGAGAATGTTGACTCCATGTTTAGAAGGCTGATTTATTATTTTATGATATATATTATATTAAAGCTATACTAAAAGGATAGAAGAAATGATTTCACCAGAAGGGTAGCAAGGAATAGAAGAACAATGGAATGATAACAAAAGTTTGTGACTCTCAGAGTCCGAGACAGCTGGACTGTGATTGACCATTAACTAGAAACAACCACCTGAGACCAATCACAGATGCACCTGTTGCATTTCACAGCAGCAGATAATCATTGTTTACATCTCGTTCCTGAGACCTCTGAGCTTCTCAGGAGAAAAATCCTAACAAAAGGATTTTTCATAAAATGTGTCTCTGACAGACCTCTACCTGCGCAGAGTTCCTGGCTTTTCCCCTTTTTGGGGTGTGCTTGGACAAACCATCAAAGATTGCTTTATCTCTTGCTGTAAGCAGTGAAGTTTTGCTACTCCTTAAAGAAAAAAGGTGAGAACAAAATAGGTCTGCCTTTCCTGGAAAATAAAGTCATAATTTTCTCATAATCCTTTCCCATCTGGTTTCTAGATACTGGAATCTGTGCCTTAGCACGTTTTCATACAGTCCCTCACATAATGGTTTCTTGGTCTCGGTGATGACCCTCAGGTCATAGCAGCTTTATGGTGATTTCTGTCAGGAGATGCTGTTGCACTGTCAAGTGCCTTCTGCAGGGACTGGAGGACAGTGTATGAACCACTTCCTCCCCTGGAGTCTCTGGTTGTTATTTCCTGTTGTGGCGCCAGGTAAACTTTTGTTTTCTGACAGCCTGGGTTAGCTCTGATAATGATTTGGTTACAAATACACCCCTGTGAGTTTTGGCACAAAACCTGTGCAAGCCTTAGCATGGGAGGTTGCAATCCCAAGCCAAGGAATAGCTGCCTTGAGGTCCCCTCGAAAATTTCTTCTTTCAGTCACCAGAACTGTGCTGAAGCTGCTTTATTCAGATTCCAATAAATTCCTGTCTCAGGAGAAAGATGGGATTTGAACTAGTGCTGAACTGCATGAGTGGAGAGGATTTTTTGGGAGTGAGAACTTCTGTAGAGATTGGAGGAGGGTGGTTGTCCTCAGGAACAGCATTTCCACCCCTGACATCAGGGATGTGATGTTACAGCAGACCAGGCAGTGCTGGGGAAAGTGCAGGAGGAACCAGCTCATCAGGGATGTGGCTGCTGAGCCAGTGGATCTGTCCTGCTGCTATTTTATGATGTTTAAAGCCACTTGGCCATGGATATTGTGGGAAGGCTGTGTCCCTCTGCCTCCCCTCTTTCCATGCACACACTGGTGCTGGCAGAGCTTTTGACAGAGCTGGCAGAGGAGCAAATCCAGGTGTGCACACAGGGATGCACAGCTGGGGCAGCAGAAATCATAGAATTGGTCAGGTTAGAAATTACCTCTGAGATTCTGGAATCCAACCATGCCCTCAGCATTTCCAAGGCCACCACTCATCAATGTCCCCAAGTGTCCTCACATCCATCCTTTTTATGCCCTCTAGGGACAGGGACTCTACCACTGCTATGGGCTGCCTGTTGCAGTGTTTGGCCACCCTTGCAGTCAATAATTTTTTCCCATGTCCCATCTAAAGCTCCCCTGGCACAGTTTGAGGCCAGTTCTTCTTGTCCTGTCCCTGTTCCCTGGGAGCTCACCTGGCTGTGCCCTCCTGTCAGGAGTTGTGCAGAGCCACAAGGTCCCCCCTGAGCCTCCTTTTCTCCAGACTGAGCCCCCTTCCAGCTCCCTCAGACCCTCCTGGTGCTCCAAACCCTTCCCCAGCTCTTTTCCCTTCCCTGGACGTGCTCCAGCCCCTCAATGTCCTTCTTGTTGCAAGGATTTGAATTGCAGCCTTGAAAATTCCAACATTAGGCTTCACCCCTGGAACTCACAGCACAAGCACAGACTGTCAGCAGGTGATGGCTTTTGGGAATGTTGTGCTATGTCTTGAATTTAATAAGAGTTTGGGGGTTTTTTTAGTGATCCCAGTGAAGCTGGAGGTGTGGAAGTTCTGCTGGATTTTTCTTGCAAGGTTTTTATGTCTCATTAAAAAGAGGAGGGGTGGTCCAGGACGCCCTGGGCTGGGGGTGTTTGTGCTGTGCCTGAAGCTCAGCGAGTCTCTCCTCTGCTTCCCCACCCACCTGGCACGTTGTGTGTGTTTCCCTGGCTGTAACTGAGCGCTGCTGTAATGAGATTAGGCCTGGACTTTTCATTGCTGCCTCTCGAGTTTCTGTGAGCATGTTCTCAGTTCGTAGGCATCTGCTCAAACACACATCCTGCAGGCAGGCTCTGCTGCCCTCTCCCCTCCTGCAGAATGAAAGGATTGCAAAATGACAGCGCTGCCCAAGCCCTTGGGCTTCCTGAGGAGATGCAGGATCTCATTGCAGATAATATTCACAAGATTCTTTTTTTTTTTTTAATTATTTGGTCGACAATGGGCAGGAAGAAAAGGTTAAATAGTAACGAGAAACTCCACTAATTGCACTTTTGAGGAGTGGTGCTGTAAGTGATTACATGCATGATTGAAAACCATACGTTGGCTCCACAAATACAGCCTGACCTACCTGTATATTTTCAATAAGAAGTAATGTCTCCTATTTCTAAGAGAAACTAAAAAAAAAAATCCCCCTCACCCTGCTGTTTTTAGCTATATACAAATGATAAAAGCAGAGACATCAAAGTGTGCAGCCTTTCAACTCATGCTCAATTAGAATAAAAGTTTGGTCGCTGTTTTAAACATTTTGGGCTAACTGACTGTGACAGCATCTCAGCTCTGCAAATGGGATGATTTTGGATTGACTTTTGATCTGACTGACAGTTTCCTATACACTTCAGTGTTGGTTTATGGCGTACAAGTCTGCATTTGAATCCACATGTGACTAATTAGAAACTGTTTATGGGCTGCATGTATATGTTCACACAAGAGTAAAAGGGTTATTTTCAAAGTGGAGCCACGTTATTAATGAAAGAGTTAATTTAACAAGGTGCTCGATGTGCTATTTTTATAGTGTCTACGACAAAGATGTGAAAAATGAAAACAGAAAATGTGCATTTAGCATAAAGAGAGCATATATATAAATGTTAATGTCAGATATGGAAATTTTAACAATGAAAGTCTCTTCTAAAAATCATCTATAATTGTTTGGCTGTTAGAGGAAAACAACAGGTTGAATTTTAGGTATGTTTCAGAGTGCTTTCACAGTTTATGAATATTGTAGAAATTTCACTGTAGTTTCATTTTTTGCCTTTCTGTATAAAACACGCCAGAAGAATTTACATTTATGTTGATCTCTTCATCTAACTCCATGGGATGGGCTCAAGTGAGGAATCTGTGCCCCCAAATACAGCTGGGGGGGTTGGAAAATTCTGCAAAGAGGAGTTCCAAGATGAACACACGCATAATAACATTTTCTTGATAAAATAATGCCTCCGTGTCAGGGAGAAGGGAACTGTCAGCACGCCTTTGTCGGCCTCTCCCAGGCTTAAGAAAGGGTCCCTGACAGTTTCAGCATTGCCTTTAAATATCTTATTGAAATGTAGATTAAGACTGTACATCTTATAATAGTTGGAAAGCCTTTTCATTTTAAGTCTTGTAGAAAAGCAAGTATTAAATAAGTATTAACTTTAGCAGTTATATTTTAGCATTTTTCTCAGGTTGATCCCTGCTAGACCTAATATTTAGATTTATTTAAAGAGGCAGTAGATTACCTGCCAGTACAGTAGTAGAGCATTGTGCATTCCTCTGAGTCTCCATAAAGTGAGATTAGCTGTGTCTTTTATTAGTGCCATCATCTGTGCTGTATTTCACAAAGGTGTCCTGAGTGTGGCTGCTGCTATCATCAATGATGCCTCAGTGCTCCTGGTTTAGCATTTTCAAGTGCTTCTACCATCAGTTTAATATTAAAATTATTTAAAATAAAATGCTGGTGAAATCTTTTCTATAAGTAGGGCTTCTCCAGACTCTCCTGTAATTCAGAAATCCTCATTATCCTGCTCTTATAATGTAGTGGTGTGAAACACAGTTTAGTGTAGGTTGTATTTATCAGTCTGGACTCTGCTTGATATGTAGACTGTTTATCCACTTTCTATGTAAAACAATGATATTTTAAATCACTTTGTTGGGCTCAGTTTGTGGGGGTTAATTTTGGACTCTTGGACTTGCCAGGAAAAACTTCCAAAAATCGATTTCTGCAGGTATCTATGTCTTGTTTTGCCTTAGAAAAACATTTAAATTAATTTTATAACTTAAATTTTAATTAAATTGTTTAATTTATAATTAATCATTTTTGCACCTTATATTTGTAAATGTAAATCTCCACCAGAATCCTAGAACAATGGCCAAGGTCACAGGAAGCTTGACTTCAAGGGAGTGACTTGGTTATGATAAGGTAGCCTTGTTAGTACCTTTATTTCTTATATAACCCTTTAATGTATTATATATTTTTTCATATATTATATTCATATATAATATATAACCCAAATTTATTTCTTTCATTCATATCTAATTTACATGATGTATGTAATGAACTTGATTTTTTTTGCAAAGCTTGGCTATCAGAAGGATAAATTCCAGCTGCACAGATGTGATGCAGAGCTAACTGAAAGCCAATAAAGGCACAATTTACACACTCTGACCTTTCAGGATGGGTCCCTGCCCTAAACAAGAGCAAGAAATACTGGGCTGTGCTGGCACTTGGGCAGTTCATACTTGCTGAATTTATACAAATAAATATTTGAGTACACACAAGGAAATATCAGCCTGGCTCACACGAGATGGGGACTGGGCAGCAGAAGGAAATGATTCATGAATGAAAAGAGAGACTGAGCAGTGCAGAAACTCCATTCAAAAAAAGAATATTAAAATACTCCCTGGGAGCTGCTCAGTGCTGTGGTGGCAGTTCAGACCCCACATGGCCAATTTATAAAATTCTGGAGTTGTGTGGAAGATTCTGCTGGGTGTTTTCACGGCCTTTGAAAATACCAAGGTATTTAAATATTCCAGAAGATTCTTGTTTTCTTTTTTCCTTCAGGATGCTTGGGTGGGCTTAAATATGAGCCCTACCCTTTAGTTGGGCTCATATTCTGGGATTCTGTCAAGAGCAGAAGGAAGAAAAGTTTTTCTGGGATTTTTAGTGGCCAAGTTAAAATTCCCCAAAGATGCAAAGACTGTCGGGGATCTGTTTTCCTTTAGTTGGTGGAATATCTGTCTCAGGGCTTTGGGTGTGAGCAGTGTTGGTGTAGAAGAAAACAAGGAATTATCTTTATAGAGCAGTTCTGGAGATGTTTAATGCACACCACACTTATCAACTGAAAATTTTTGTCATCTTTTTCTCTGTTTTTTTCCTCCCTGTGTCTGCTTTCCTTTCTCCTACAAAACCATAGCTCTCCAAACTGCTGGTGCAAAAATCTTGCAAACAAGATATTAATATTTTTTTATTTCACAGGGATTTGGTTGGTTTGGATGGGGAGCAAAAATATAATACTAAGATACTGTGTTTTGGCTCAATCTTCTATTTTTGGGGAAAATAACCTGGAGTGGGATATTTCAGTGTTTTAAAGCTGTTCCATGAGCCACTGGGTCTTCAGAGAAGTTTGATTAAAGAGCACAATTTGATGTAATTAGTTTAAAATGATGGGAAGAGCATAATCTTGCACATCTTTAGTTGTGTAACTGTGTTCAGCCCTCTGGTAGAGATTTGTAAATCAAGGGATAATGCAGTTTTATGCACAGGAATGAGAGGAATGTTCAGCTCCACAGTTTTCAGGCATCCATGGTGGAGTTGTTTGAATTTTTTCCCCCCTTTCAACCTCAAAATGCACATTAAACTTTTCATTTAAAATGGTTTAATTATGGAAGAACACCAGTAAAATCACTATTGTGATTATTTATATCTGTATTTAAATCCAGTGATATGAGGAAGGGCTTTGTCCTCCTGATTGTGCTTTGACTTTGAAATCAAAATGAAATGTCGAAACCAAGCTCACACAGAAATGCAGTGTTCTGGTTGATATTGAGCCAAAACCATGGGAAATAATTGAATTTCCCATCGTTTTGATTAAAAAAACATAAATGGTTCCAAGTTTGCTTCAGCTGAGTCCAGAGATTTCCGGCAGCGAGATGGGAGGAATTCCTGAAAAACTTTGGGAATTCAGCAAATTTAAGATGAATGTGGATTGAAGATTGTGCTTAATTACAGAATCTAAAAACCCAAGCGAATTTTCTCATCTTCTCAGTTATGTAATGGAGTTTGTCCCAGGTCCTCCACAGAGCTGCTCGTTTCTGATGGACTCTGATGAAATCTGCTGTGATTATTACATTTTATTACAAATTCTGCACTGAGCATGGCCAGAAACGCTTTGTGGCAGTTCCCAAAATAGGACATTACTCAGAATCATGATTAAGATGCCTATTTTAAGAAAGTTGCTTGATTTTTCTCCTTGGTGAGACAGAGCTTTCCAGTTCTTCATCTCCCCTGCTGAATTTTGGGGGCTTGGGTTTGTTTTTTTTCTCAAAACCACAAGATTGGCTTCTATAATTTTTAAGTATTTCTTTCCTGGTGAGGTCGGTGGGGACATTCAAGAAAACAAACTGCCCAGTAATAACGATTGGGTGTGAATAAGGATTTTTTTGGTCGTCCTTTAACATTTTGCTGTGAGCTCTTGTGCTCCCTCTACTGACTTTCCACCTGGGAATGACAGAGAAATGCTACAACAGAGAATTTCCTGACACCATCACTAGGAAGAATATCTTGTTTTAATAGAAAAAATCCAACTTTTTTTCAAATTTCCACTCTAGTTCTTGCAGTTTTGGAAAAACAAAAGGGAAAATAAATGGATGTTTGTAGATAAAAAAGAAAAATATTCTCTTTTTCTGAAATTGGGGGGATTTCAAAAACAGTGAGGAGATAATAAAGAGGGAAGAGATTCTAACAATTGATTTTATGAGATTTGATGGAGAGATAAAGGATTATAGGATAATATAGGGAACATAGAAGCCATTGGATGAAATCTACTTAAGTATTATTTATTACCTCTGTTCAGTCCCATGAAACTCTAGGAAATCCTTCAGAACAAGTTATTGAAGTCCATAGTGAAATTTGGGGTGGGAAATCTGGAAATTTTTCATTGCAGCAACAGAAACCCTTAGAATTACTAAGAAATTAAGACTAAAATAAAGGTTTCTTAACATGTCTAAATTGGAGCTGCTTTCAGCCAGTGAAAATGTTGTGTGAAAAAAGCAACTGATTCTACCAAGACTTTATATCTGAGTAGAGTTTTGATATTTTCCATTATATGGTCCCCAGTCTTGAAGGTTTCTTGATTTTAACTCTGTTAGAATGAGCCTTGGTGAAATTAGAAAGTGGTTTCAGTCCAAAATATGCCCTTCACTTGTGACTTAAAATTCAATTTCAATAATTTGAAGAATAAGCCACTTGATCTGCTTGGGTTTTTTGTTCACCTTCATGTGTTTTTGGTGGTTTTAATATCTAATTAGTGTCTGGTGATGAGATGAATTCTGCAAATAACAACTTGCATGTGGGGATGGGAAATGTGTCCTTGGACTTTGGTGAGACATTTCATCTGCAGAAAGTTGCAATTGTTGTTCATTTTTCTGTTAGTTCATTAGCCATGGGAGTTAATTACCTGTGAGGCCACATGAGACTCCTCTTTTCTTGGCAGGTCAGCTGGTTGTGGCCTGTTGGGTGTTTTTGTGGGAGCCCCATGGGTTGGGTTTCTCCTCCCTGACTTCACCTGTCTGTACTTTGCCACAGATGTCATCTGGGATGCCATTGTCATGGAATGGTTTGGGTTGGAAAGGAGCTCAAGGGTCAGCTAATTCCAGCCCCAAATTAGCCAGCAGAGAGGGATTCTGCCCTCCAAGGTGTGGGAAATAAAGGGAATTTTGGCCACAAGTGCCTGTTTAATGAGGAGCCCCTGTTGCATCCCTCCATGGTGATGGGCTCCACCCATATTCCCATGTCCTGACATTTAAGGGACACACAGATCATCCTGCTGGGCACCTGAACCAAGCCCTACATTTCTTCCTTTTAATTAAACCAGTTATTTCCTAGAGGCACCTTTTGATGTGCATTGACTTTTTAGGGGTTGAGGAATGAGACACAGATACCTTGTCAGGTAAAGGAAACGTCTCCAGTGTCTGTGAGATGAGCCCATGAATTTTGTTGCTGTGTTTTGGGGTGCTTTTTGCTGGTTTTTTTATGTGTAGGTTCTTTATATTTTAGCTCTTTCTGATGATTCATTTTCCCATTGCTTTAGGGGAATTCTGGCACCCCATTACCAGGTGTAAATATTTTTATTTCCAAATGAACCCAAAAACTCGAGTGATGAAAACACATATCTGTAAGGCTGACTGTACCAGAAGATGTGCAATTATTGAAATCCTGTCATACTGCATTAATGTAAATGTTAAAATATCCCTAATGTGGTTTTGGAATAAAATGTAAAAATAAATAAATAAATAAATATATATATATATTGCAAATAGATGTATATGATGTTTCTGAATGACTTTAACATTAAATTGGATTTTACTGGAGGATTTTAAAATGCTCAGGATGCTCCTGGCAACTCCAAAATATTTTTCTCTTCAAAAACTGAAGCTGGGCAATGCAAATGCTAGGTAGAAAAACTGTGAGTCACCAAACCTGTCCTAAATTCTCCAGGTTGAATTTTCTAATGTGATTCCATCCCAAATCTTTCTCTTCTCTATCCCTGCCACGCTGGGGCTGGAGAAGGGAGAAGGGACCACCCTGGGTGAGTCTCCTCCTGCAGCCAGAGGTGCAAATTCCCTGCAGATGCTGGGCTGGAGTCACGGGCAGTGACCAGCTCCAAGTGTGAACCTGTCACTTGCTGAACAATTTGCCATGCAAAACTCATCCCAGACTGCTTCTCCCTCTGGCCACTGCTCCCAAAAGCCCTGCTGGGAACCTGTGGTAGATTCCAGGAACCCAAGACTCACAAATGTATATTTTAATATAATTTTGTCTCATGGAAATGAAGCAAAATTTTCTTAAATCCAAAATACTAGGTTTCAGAAGATTCATGTATTTCTGAAATACTTATTTTTTAGAATAAAATTGCATTAGGATTTATGAATCTACTGCCTGGTTTTGACCTGAACTAGAGTGAGTTTTTGGGACCATAAATATTTTTTCTAAGATTTCTTGCTTTTTATGTGAAACACCAGTAGAAAGCAAACTTTAGAAAAAAAAAAAAGGAGAAAGAATTGTCATTGAAATGTAAAGCTAAAATGTGTTTCAAACAACTCATCTGGGATCCTACAAGTAATGCACCAGCATTTTATTGAAATAGTAACCAAATAAGAAATACCTGAGTTTGTTTTCAGGTGGATCAGGAGTTCTTTATTTTCATCCTTGACCTTTATTTTATTTGCAGTGGTTTTCAGGTTTCTCTTTTTTGTTTGCAGCCTGAAAATGGAGCTGATTTTCTTCTATAAGCTGTTGGCTAACTTTGATTGTTTTTTGGAGCTACTTCAGCTGCAATTTTCTGTCTCTTCCCATGGATTACTGATCCACCTACAGGAGGAGCTGGGACCTGATTCATCTTTTGGCAGGCTTGGGTTTAAGATTTATCTAATTAATAAAAAAATAATAAGAGAACTTCTGCCCAGGGCCCAGAGTTCTTCAGCATCGTTTGTCTCTGCTGCTTTTCTTTGTCCTCTCTCACTGGGAGAGGTATAAAAAGAAAGGGTAACAAAAATATATTTGTTAAGATTTGGGTCCACTTTCAGGAATAGGTTGAAATAAATTTCTCTCCATGTTAGATGCTGCAGATGAGGTTTCCCTCAGAGTTGCACTTGGCTTTATATGAACCTAGCTGAGAAATCTCTCTAATTTCTTTTCTCATGGAAGAATATATTTAATTATTAGGCTTTATATGAACCTAGCTGAGAAATCTCTCAAATTTCCTTTCTCTTGGAAGAATATACTTAATTCTTACCGTCAGAATGGTTTGTGGTGATCCCATTTGCTCAGGTAGGGCTGTATTTGTTTTGACTCCTGTATATTTAATTTTGTGAGTATTAAAGCAGCGACCCAGTGATCCTTTATTATTTCTCCCTGTGATAATCCCCCTCCTGCCTCATAAATAACAGCAAAAAGCGAGTCACCGATACTTTGCAGCTCCTCAGCTGCAAGGTGTCTGTAAGAGAAGTCAGTGCATTGCCTCGAGGGAGCAGATTAAAGGCAAAACCAGCGTGTTTCTGCTTACTTTCTTGGCTCATTGCTTTATGGATATGTGGGATCTCAGGAATAAATGGTGGTCAGAAAAAAACAAACACATTTATTAGAGCAGCTAGAAGGAGACACTGTTTTGCTGTTTGCCAAGGTCCTCCTGAGCAGCTACCAAATGACACGGCCTGCACAGGGCTGGTCTTGACGGAGCCTCTGGGATGTGTTAAAAAGTAAAACCAGAGCAAATCACGTACTGGAAAGCATAACTCAATCAAGGAAAAATGTATGATTAAGGGCGACATGGGCAAGGAAAGCTTTGCCAGAGCTCAGGGTAAATATTTGTATCAGTGTGAAGTGAAAGCTTCACATGGCTGATGTCAAGCAGCTGGAATTTTCATTGTTTATAAACTTTTGTTGTTACAGTTGGGTTTTGGCAGAAAAGGTACCAAAGAGGGAACCGTTTCCCAGCAAGAAAGTTTGAGTTTGGATAAAACAGCTTGAGCAGATAGGAACGTAAAGATGCAGAAATTTATGGGCCTTTTTTTGGCATCTCATGTGACCACCAGTTGCCTTGTGATGTGCAGCTGACTTGTCCTGCAGGAGTTTTTTGTGGGCAAAAAAACCAAGGCTGACCACCAGCCTCCTCTCAAGAAGGTGACCAGCAACAGTCAAATTGAGATTTAAATACTTGCTTTAATAATTGCAGCTTTACCTTGTTCTGAGTCCAGAGTTCATTTATCTTCAGAGAACATTGCCAGTGTGAGTCAAATATTTTAATGAGAGAAATATGACCTGCTTGGGGATTCAACCCAATTTTTGAGTTCTGTCCAGGAGCCTTAAGATAAACTAATATGCCTTTTCCTCCCACCCCTTACCCTCAGTGCCCTAAACTGCAGCTATGGGCTGGTGCTGCTGTATTTTACACCATGTTTCATTCAGCAAGAATATTTTGAGGATTTTAGAGCTAATCTCTGGTGATATCAATCTGGGGGTACAATTATTTTATTCCACAAGAAGTACAAGGCTTGTCTTGGTTATTGTTCTCTAGCTTGGGTCTGTCCTTGTACCACAGGAGGAAAGTGATTTATACAGATGTTGAGTCACTGTGAGTGGATCTTTTTAATGCTGGAGGTTCTTGTGATCTGGGTCTTAATCCCAAAAGTTTGTTATGGAACACATGTTTAGCCTTTTTGAAGGTGAATTTACAGCTGAACAACATTGAATCCTCCAAGGAAAAAGAAAGAAACTGAGGTATTTAAAAGCCAATTGGGAGAAAAAATAATAAAATAAAAATTTGAAAGTTTTAAGGGTGAAAACTCTGAGACTGGTGTTTAGACTCCCAAGTAATGAGTTCCTGAGCCTTAAAGGAACCTGGGCTCTGCTGGAGAGTTGGATGTGTATGTGAAGTGTATGTGTTTTGTTATATATGTGAAGACACTTGAATTTCAAGAGCTTTATATTTTTGTCAGAGTAAACCAGGGGCTACCCCTGCCAGTGAGAAACAGAGCTCTGCAAGAACCTAACAACATTACCCAGCTGCACTAAGAATAGAAATCAAGCCCCTGCTGGTATAATTAAGAAATCTTCACTTCCAGTCCCTGGGCTTTAGAGACCTGGATCACTAACTAATTCCAATTTAGAGAGCTTTTTTGATAAGAGCTTTTGTAAACTAGGAAATAAGCTGAGAATGAAAACTTTTCAGTGCGAGTATTTTAGCGGCGCACTCAGCCTGTTCAGTGTTATTTAATGTTTGGTCTGTCCTGGAGGGAAATCAGATATATCAGCATTGAATTGAAGAAATACAGCACACTCATGCTCCTAAGGGTTTTGTAAAAAAAGAAAAAAAAAAGGTGGCACTCATCCATGGTCTCGGATCTTACATTTGGAAAAGAGCAGCAATTTCATTCATAAATGTAGGGCCTTGGCCATGCAGCCTCATGGCAAAGGAACCTCCTGTGAGTCCTGGCTGCTTGCAGCTCTGGGTGGTGTAGGGGTGGAAATTCAGGCTAGGCACAGATTATTTTTTTTTTTCTCCTTAATTTCTTTTTTCCCTTTTTTTTCTTTTTCCCTTCTTTTTTGTAACATGAACTTCATAGTTGATTCTGATCTCATTTGTACTATGTGGGAGCTGTGGCAGGGAGTTACTCTGGTTGACAGTGATGGAAGGATCAATGTCACCTGTTCTTTTAGTCTCCAAACAAGATTAAACATATATTTATCAGTATATCCTCTCCCCAAATGGGAAGCATTTGTCAAGGATGAAAATCACCAGAAACTTGACTGACCATCATAATCTTTTTTGTATACAAGTCGTTACTCTTGCTCTGTTTTCATTATAGCTTCTATTCTGCTCATCTCATTCTTGTTTCAGGTTTTATTAATTTCCTTTATTCCTCACCAGCTGGCCACTCCTCCTCCTGCAGTTTCCTTGAAGCAGCAGGCAAATTTGGTGCTACTTCTGTGTGATTCAAACCTCGTAACCCACACATTGCAGGAGGTTTAAAGACACTGGTGAGATCACCCACCCACTCACTACTTATTATTATTTTATGTATCATGGTGTAACAGGTCAAATATCTGCCTCGTAAAAGTGTGCACGGAGAGGGAAGTGCTGCACAGGAGATGGAACAGAGTATTCCATTCCCAACACTCCTGTTGGCACCCAGATCCCTCACTCCTTCCCACTTGGCTTTGTCACCTCGGATGAAAGAATGGTAAAAGCCCTCTGTCATCTGGGAGCTATGTAAATTTTGGACATATTGGCCCCATGAAGTGAGATAATAATAATGTTCATTAAAAATTCTTGCAGGATCTGGAGAGTTTTTGCACTGCTTGTCTGATCTTTCACATATGTTGAGCGGGTAGGAGGGTTTTTCACAAAATCACAGGATGGGTCAGGCTGGGAGGGACCACAGTGGGTCACTGGTGCCACCTCCCAGGGCACACAGGGCTGTGTCCAGATGGTTCTGGAATATCTCCAGTGAGGGAGACTCCACAGCCTCTCTGGTCTCTGCTCAGAGCTTGGTCACTGCACAGGAAAGTTCTTCCTCCTGTGCAGGGGGAGTTCCTGGGATCAGGAATTCAGTCCCTGCCCACTCCTCTGGTGCCAGGGCTGGGTCCCCAGGGCAGAGCCTGGCCCTGCTCAGTCCTGCAGACAGGGACAGGCAGGGATGAGCTCCCCTCTCAGCCATCTCTTCCCCAGGCTGAGCAGCTCCATTTCCCTCAGCAGGGAGATGCTCCATTCCCTTAATTTCTGTTAGTAGATATTGTAACACCTAAGAACCATTTATAAATTAACAAATTAGTGATTTCCCACCTTATTCTAAATGAAGTCTTCCTTTTTTGTCTTGCTCACCTCCTTTCCTCCTTCCATGGTTTGATATACCACCCTAGTTTGTGTCTTTCCAAACAATATTATGGCAGGAATATGAATGTAGGAATTTCTTTAATGGAAGAAATTCCTTTCCACTCCTCACCAGACCTGGTGTTGCCAGGACTCTGGGTACCAAAAGGAGCTCAGTGATTTGATCCAGCACAGGGGCTTGGGTGGGCCTGAATTATCAGAAAGGAGCACAATGTGCTCAAAGTACCTGCTTATTCTATTTTTGGTTTCTTCTGTCCCTTAAGACAGAGCTCCTTGTCTAAGGTGCTCTACACATCAGGTGTAGGGGAAGGCAGGAGATGGTGGAGTTGTTCAAGTTGGAAAAGACCTCTCAGATCCTTGAGTCCAACCATTAGGATGGGTGAAGGAGTTGCCCAGAAGCTGGAGCCTCCTACCATGCTTTGATATACCATCTTAATCTGTGTCTTTCCAAACAATATTATGGCAGGAATATGAATGTAGGAATTTCTTTAATGGAAGGGGGCTTCCACTCCTCACCAGACCTGGTGTTATCAGGAGTCTGGGCATAAAAATGGAGTTGATTTGATCCAGCACGGGGGCTTGGGTGGGCCTGAATTATCAGAAAGGAGCACAATGTGCTCAAAGTACCTGCTTATTCTATTTTTGGTTTTTCTGTCACTTTGTTAAAACAGAGTTCCTTGTATAAGGTGCACACATCAGGTGTAGGGGAAGGCAGGAGATGGTGGAGTTGTTCAGGTTGGAAAAGACCTCTCAGATCCTTGAGTCCAGCCATTAGGATGGGTGAAGGAGTTGCCCAGCAGCTGGACCCCACCCTTTAATATTCTAATCCCTTCTGGGTCAGGTGGAGATGAGTTTTGGCCGTAGCTCTGTCCTGTTTGCCCAGTTGGTGGCATTTCCTCCCCATGGATGGTGTGGGGAGGCTGGCCTGCCTCTGGTGCCCTGCCCAGACAAACTCCTGAGGGCCAATGGTTGTGCATCCAGCTTTTTTCCAGGAGGGATTTCCATCTCCTTCCCAGGAAAGCTGCATCCTTGGTAATGGGATAGGAGGGACCCCGTGGGCACCAGCATCAGAGCAGGAATTTGTGTCCAAGGCTTTTTTTAATGATTATTTTCCTTGATGCTTTCAGAGGCTGGCTACTGCTTTTAAAAGTTGCAAACTCAGTCGTGTATGAAGCTTGATTTAATTTTTTTTTTTTTAAGGAGGGCAAGAGTACAATTTAGACAAACTTTTTTTTTTTTTTTTTTCCCCCTGGAATGATGAAACTGCTGCACTGCAATCAAGCTGCAATAAAAATGTGAAATACTGTCAGACGATACGAAGCTGGGGCAAATGAAAGCCAGTGATAGGGATGGAATCCTAAAATAAATTCCAGGAAAAAGCAGGCTATTTACTTTCAAAATACAGAAAGTAAACTAACCTTAAAAGTACTGGCACAATGCATTAGCTTTGGCTGTGTGCATGTTCAGCTGAAATAGGAAATGCAGGTCGCTCGTGCAGTGAAAATAATTGTTGAAAAAACTAAAATAGAACTATTAAAAATAAAAAATAAAGAAAAAAAATACTCCGGGAGCAGGCAGCGGAGTCAGCTTTGCGAAGGGGACTGTAGGTGGAGCTCGGATCTGCGAATCCTCACTCGGGCTCCACAATGAAGCAATTGTTTGCCTGTCTCCTCTCGGCAATCCCTCCTTCCCCCTCGGTGCTTTTTGGTAGCACTTGTGTTTATTTTCACGTTTATTTTCACGTGTTTATTTTCACGTGTACCTTTGCACCAGGGCTGTCCTGCAGTGCTCGCATTCCCGGTGGATGCGTGGCCATTCCCAAGGCATCCCTGGGCTATTCCCAAGGCATCCCTGGGCTATTCCCAAGGCATCCCTGGGCTATTCCCATGGCATCCCTGGGCTTCGTGGAGCCAAAAAAGCCTTCTGAGGAACACCTAATCCTTGGGCTGCCTCCAAGCACCACAATCTCTCTGCACAACTGACACGGGCCGCTTGGGACACTTGAGGGCTTTAGGTGTGTCTCCCTCTGAAGTCAGCCACAGCCAAGCATGAGGCAAATGTGCCCGGACCAAAGAAAATAAATTATGTGGGCTCCAATTTTCAGCAGTTATGAAGTATTAAATTACACATCTGAAGAATTTGCTCGGGGGTTAACCCTTTGGAACCTGCACAGAGGGCTCTGGTGGCTCCTCCTGTGGGGATGGAGCTGCCCTGTGCTTCAAAGGCGCGCGGGTCGCTGATCACAGGGCTGGAGTGCTAATTGAAATGTGTGTAATTAATTGTTAAAACAAAAAGGGGAGAGTTGGAACATGTGGAAGGGAGACCTGGTACCTGTGCAAAGGCTGGGGGGGGTGAAGAAGCAGCTCTGGGTTTTGCCACTACTTGGGCACCTCCCAACAATGTCCTGAGTGCCACCAAACTTTTAAATACAACTATAAAGTTTTAGCCTCTGTTTTGGAGCCAGGAGTGCAACTTCCAGCACGACATTAGCAGGCACTCCAGCACAATTAACAGGGCCTTTGGAGCTGCCTCTTCACTCAGGTTTTGGAGAAGTGCTCGCGAGCCACTGCGATTCTGCTGAATTTCTTGCTGAAAAGGCATCAGGTCTCGGTAAGAGATACAAAAAGTACAGCCTGCCCTTCCTCCCTCAAGTATTTCTGATTCCCCACAACCATCTGTAACATGAAATATCTGGTGTTGCTGAAACTTAGAAGTATAAACCCTACACTGGAAAAACAAATGGCTAATTTATTTATTTATTTATATATTTTTTTTTTACTACAGGAATTTTAAAGGTATTTTCTTAAGCAAATAATTAACCCATGGAAGCGATAGTGATAAACAAATAGACAATTATTCAGAAGGAGGCTTTGGGCTTGTTCCTCCCCACTCCTCTCTTACTGCACTAATTAAGGTTTGTGGTCTTCTTGCAAGCAAGTCTGAAACTGAATTTTGTAATAACTCCAGGAAGCTGCTCTGGCGGTGAGTTCACTGAAGTTGATGCACCCTTGCTGCTGCCTCCTGGCACATACAGCTTTCTGTGGATAAAAATCACTGTTAGCAGTCATTACATATTTTATTTTTAATTTTTTTTTTTTTAAATCTTGGGAGGACCTGATCCTCAAAACGGTGAAAAAACAATATTTTGTCAGCATGTAAAGAAAATCTGGGAGATAGGATTTAATCTTCAGGGGCAAGTAGGGGTAATTCTTCCCACAGGTCCCTGCCCTGCCTTGCTGGGGCCGTGGGATGCTGGGTGGTGGCCCTGTCCCAGAAGGGACACACTGTGGGGCTCATGGATCATGAGGACGCTGGGCTGGCCACACAGGAGCTGCAAGTGGAGTGAAAGGGACACAGAAAAATTTGGAGGTCGATTCTGAGATCCCAGGGAATGCTGTGGCCCTGCTGCCTGTAACCTCTGTGGCAGGATGGAAATGACAATGACCCTGTAAGATTTGGGGCCTGCAAAACGCCGTGTTTTACCATTAAACTGCTTTTCTGCCTCGTGTACCTCTTAGAGATGACATGTTTACGTGGTTTGTATTACAGATGAATATCTCTCTGGCCTGAGAGTGTCTTTCCAAACTCCCTTATTTCTCATTTCCCGTCCTCAATGACATAATAGATTTAAAGTGCAAGGTAATTTTCCACCTCTGTATTTTTAGAAAGGTTTTCACTAAAGAATAGACACAGTGTTTGAGGGGGTGGCAGCTGTGAGCATCAGTAAAAGATGTAAGTTGTAGAAGATAAGGCATGGAGGAGGTATAAATACTATTTCTGTGTATATTGAAAATGGCTTCAAAAGTGAGGATATGTTTCTTTTATAGTAGTATATTCTCCTTAAAGTCTGCTGTAGTAGGGAATGAATCAGGACGTGCATGTGTGTGTAGGGGGTTTCCTTTTTTTATTTTTTTTTAGGGATCACTTATTTTTTGATGTTCCTTTCAGTAGTGTTACAGTTTTCCAAGAGCTTCCAAAAACAACTTAGTAGATTCAGTGTTCTGAGTACATTTTTTCTTTCCTAACCATTATGTGGCATTAAAATTCATGTAAAGTGGGAATATTTGAAAGTAAAGAAAAGGAAGTACAGTACTGGAGTGATACCATGAAAAAAGTGAGTCTCTTCTACAAGCTCAAGCCAATGGGCAGCAAGAGTAAACGACTGGTTTAATGACTTTATAAATAGTCTTAAAAGCTTTTTGGCCAAAATTTGGTAGAGAATTATCCTATGGCTATTTTTGAGGGACATGTTTTTTTATTAATAACTCTCAGTCCAGTTTCTCCTGACTGTCTTTGGACCATGTTGTAGGAGGCTGCTCTACACAAGCAACCCCTACACAATCTTTTTTTTTTTTTTTTCTGGGGTATCAAGGAGGTTTTGGGTCAGTGTGGGAGCTCTGTGAGAGCTCAGTGTCCAGCCAGGATTGCTGGGGATGCTGCCCAGTGCCAGATTTCTCAGGGACACACAAATCTTGTGTTATTTCTTTTAGTTCAGCAGTCCAGGGTAACATACACATCAAAGCCAGGTCCTCGTTTGTACCCCTAAACCCCACCAAATTGGAATTCACCCTTAAAAACTCAGAAAGTGCAGGAATTTTGACTTGTTATGGTTTACTGGAGAAAGCTCTGCTTGCTGGGAGCAATTTGTGCAACACTTTTGTTACCCCCTTGCTTTCCACGTGAGAAGGTCACGGATATGTGACACTGTTGACATCAAAAATACGACAGTGGAGTCATCATTGCTTTTAGGATCAAACATAAGGCTTTTCTGGAATGTATGAAAATCGAGGGGCTTTGTCTGCTGGAGAGAAAAGAGGATTTGGGAAGTGTGGAATAGAGCTCTGTGCAAGGGCTTTAACGCGGATTAGAACACCAAAGCATTTTGGCACCTTTGGGTCTGTGCCAGAACATCACTGGGAGGAGGCCAGATGAAAAACCTGCGTGTGTAGAGGCCCTTCCCAGCATCCCTGGTCTGATGGTGTTTAGGGCTGGATTAGTTCCAGCTTTGGGGCGAGCTGGTATTCCCACGTTCTGGTGTGAGCACCTGGAACACGTGGATTTCCTGACTTACACGTTTAAGAGACTCAGGAGATTTTTCTGAATCTTTCCTGAGCTCCACTTTTGAACCTAATCGAGCTCTTTTGTGGAATTTAGAGTCAAGTGGAAAGTGCAAAAACTGGATTGTGATCAAGGAAATGCAAGGAACACTTGAACTGGGAGGTAAGGGGTAAGGTGCCTCCTGTGACTTGCGAGATCCAAAACAGCACTGAGGATATTCTCTCTCCTGTTCTAAGAAACCAGATCCAAGTGGTTTCTTTGCTCTGTTCCCTTTGTAAAGTAGCTATGAGGAAAATTACAGATAAGTCTCAGCCAGAAAATCCATCTGGTATGAGAAGAAGGGGCCAAAGAACAGCTCTTTGAACACTCAAGGCTGCCTTCTGTCTTGACTAAGCTGTCTCCTGCCCAGTGGTGGGGTCTCCCATTCCCTTTGACTCTTCTCACCAGTTTTATTTTGCATGTGGGTACTGGAGGTGCTGTGGTAAAACCATTCTTCATATTCTGAAGGATTTAGCACGGTGTTTGTTTCACTTGCAGAGGTGTCCTGCTCATTTCTGTCCCCAAGGTTCTCTCAGATCAGGTTGTGTCAAGGATCATTGGTATTAAAGTCTGGGGGCCAGGGGAGACTCCTTGGAAGGTCTGTTCTTTCAGCTGGTGCTCTCATCCACAGTTGGTTCTCCCCCTCAAAAATTTAACAGTCACTTTGGTTCACAATTTTCAGGCAAAGTTAGGACAGAAGAAAACAGGGGATTTTGCTGAATTTTGCATTCAAACTGTAAGGAAAAAAAAATAGAAGTTACCTAAAGTGAAGGGACTGTTTTGAAACTCTAAAGCTGAAGGGTTTCTTTCTTGCTCGGTGAAGATAATTTTCAGTTTGCGTGTATTTATTTAAAGATTGGTTCACTCTTGCTAAGTCTGCATGAACAAAGCAGGATATGACTGAGCTATTTCCTACCTCTGGCCTGTGGCTTCAGCTGAAATGTTGGCAGGGGGTAGAGCAGAGAGGGATCTGATCCCTCCTGGGACAGGCTCAGGAGGCTCTTGCAGCCTCTCCAGCCCTTTCCTTGCTGTCTGGGATGGAGTTCCATGCTTGGGATGACAACAACAGTTCCAGGTGGCAATGTACAAGTGACTTATTTCCCAAGCCTGCACTCTGCAGTGGCAGTCACCTCTAATTAAATAGTTACAAGAAGTTGCTTTCAGGCAGTTTCAGGGCAGCAAGAAATAAAACTTGCTCAAAGGTAGGATCAGGCACAGCTGCAACAACATCTCCCTGAGGGCATCTAATGTGCATGGAGTAGAAGTTGAGGGCTGTGTCTACAGAGGTTTAAATTTCTCCTTTAGCTTTGCTACAAGCCAGCTGGGAAGGAGATTATTCCAATTCTTACACAACCACTAATGCATGCACAGGTTGCAGTAGGTTTACCTCCAGGACTTTTCTTTTATTATCTTCTCTCCTCTGCTTTGCAGGGAAAAGGTCTTGCACTGCTGTCACCCAGAAGCTGGTGGTACTTGCTCTCCAAATGGTCTTTTTATTGAGTGGCTGATGGAATCAAGGGCTTCCAAGGCATTTGTGTATTGGGGACCCCACACCTACCCTTGGGAAGGCTGAGAAAGGAGGGTTTGTTCAGTTTAGGGTGAGCTGATTGTGGCCTTTCAGTATGTGAAGGAGCCAACAAGAAAGATGGGATGGAGGGCATGGGGTGTCAGGACATGGGGAATGGCAGCAAACTGTGAACAGGTTTAGATTTTGAAAAATTCCTCCCTGTGAAGGGTGGGCAGGGCCTGGCACAGGGTGCCTGGAGAAAATGTGTCTGCTTCTGGATCCCTGGAAGTGTCCAAGGCCAGGCTGGACTGGGTTTGGAGGACCCTGGGATAATGGAAGGTGTTCCTGCCCAAGGCAGGAGGTGGAACGGGATGATGTTTAAGGTCCCTTCCAACCCAAACCATCCTTGGATTCTGTGATACAGGTGATGACAGCCATAGGAAATGCAGCTGCAATGATGGCCTCAATCTGAGCATGTCCATCTGTAACTGTGAGTAGAATCATAGAATCCCAGCATATTTTGGTTTAGAAGGGAGCTTAGATAAGGCTCATCTTGTTTCAAACTCTGCTACAGGCAGGGACACCTTCCACTACACCAGGCTCCTCAAAATGGGGATGGAGATCCAATGTAGCCCTGAACACCTCCAGGGATGCAGCCACAACCTTTCTGGGATACCTGTTTTGGCACCCCAGCCAGGAGCAGGAACTTGTGTTTCTGATAACATGAGACACCAGGTTGTCACCATGATATTTTCTGAAAAATCCTCTTTGCCCAGGATTTTCTCCTGGGCAAAGAAACCTGGTTTCCTCTCCTGGGCTGAAAAGCCTCAGAGAGGAATGAAAACAATAATTCTCTGATTGCTGCTCCTGTGCTTCCTGCTTTGGAAGATGGCTTGGACATTGTTTACCAACAACTGATTGTTTGATAGGTTCCATGTGAATTGTTATTAATTAATGACCAATCACGGCCAGCTGTGAGTGACTCAGGAAGCAGTCATGGGTTTTTATTATTCATTCTTGTTAAACCTTCTGATGCATCCTTTCTCTTTAGTATAGTTTTAGTATAGCATTCTATAATATAACACAACACACCACAGCATCACACCACACTGACCCACCACAGAACATAAAACATATAGCATAAAGTATATAGCATAAAATACATAGCATATAATAAAATAATAAATCAGCCTTCGAAGACCATGGAGTCAGATTATCATCTTTCACCTCACCCTGGGGACCCTCACAACCACCACAACATGTTGCTCGTATTGAGTGCTGTAACTGAGAATTGGCATGGGTGTTTGTGCACAGTGTGCCACCAATGTTTTGCTCAGCAGAGGGGTGCACGGAGCTCCAGCAGCTCCTCCTTGGGCACAGAGCTGGCTCCAGACAAATTCCAGCTCCAGGAACATCCCCTGTGTCCGTGCAGCTGTGGCAGCGGCCGATGGCAGCGAGGTGCGAAGGTGCTTGTGCTGCCCACCCTACCCAGCTCCACATTCCCATCCCTCCTGTGACAGCTCTGATCACCCCTGCAGCGACAGCAGGTCCTGCTTGAAACCATTTCAGAGCCACAGATGACACGGGGAATCAGGCAGCTGACATTTGCAGGGAGATTGGAATGATTCACTGTTCTCCAAGATGTGCTGCTCAGGGAGACCCCCACTGCTGTTGCTGTTCGTGCTGAGGGCTTGCTTTATTTTTTTCTCTCCTAGATGCTGTGGAATATTGTATTGTATTTTGGCAGATTGATTAGAGCTTGAAAAATATCTCCTTGGCCTTTTTGGTGAGGCTGCAGTGGTGCCCTTGGTGTGAGAGCATGCCTGGGATTTGGGTAATGGCTGTTTTGTTAACTCTGTGCTAACAGAGGAGTAATGTGAAGGCAGGCTCTCTGCCCAAAGGAGACAGTGGATTTAGGAGCCAGGGGATAAAAAACTTCCCCTGCACAGTTCCTGGGGTTGTCCCTTCATGTTCTTGGCCCATGACATGTCCCTTTGGGGTCATGAAGGGACAAATTCCTTTCCTTACCCTCTCTGGCCTCATGTCAGAGGCAGCAGTGATGCTGGGCCATGCTGAGTAGGAGGTCTCAGGAGAGATGGCAGATGGGGAGTCTGACCAGATGAAAGAGCCACAGGACTGTTACTTGTGCATTTGGAAATTTATTTATTTTATTTACAACAAACATTTATTTGGTTTTTTTTACAAATGAGAGATGGAATTGGTGTCAGAGGATGAGGCTCTGGAGAGGTTGTTAGAGCCATGTGAAGGGTGGGGACCTGGGCAAAACTTTCGCTGTGTGCAAACAAAACCCATGTCCTTGCACTTCCTGGGAAGTATCAATAGCTGCTCTCTCTCTCTCCTCTGAGTTGTTTTAATTAAGCTAATTAGCAGTTAAATTAATTTTGGGTACTGTGCATCCCCTTTTCATGCCCATGGATCTCACCAGGCCCAAAGCACACACCAAAGGCAGTGAAGGTGATGTTACTCCAAGGCTCTGAACTGTCTTAACAATGCCAAGGAGACAACTTTGCTCAGTAAATGCTGCTTTTCCACCTCCTCAGAAATCCAGGGGATTCAATAGCAAACATGCTACAACAATGGATTACCAAACCCCTGCCACAAGAACCTAAGTGCTCTCAAATACCGATAAATAAGCTGAGAAAGCAAGAGGTGATGTTGCAATGACTGGGAAGTACCTACAGATTGCAATCCAGAGTTGTTTTTCTTTTGTTTTGGTGCCTTTCACAGCATTGCCCTGCCATGGTTTATTTCAAGGAAAATGTCTTTATTGACATTGGACTCGGACCATTGCCTATTTTGAGAAGGGACTGGAGACAGGATCAGAGGTGGTAATTCCTTACACTAAATTTCATCCCAAGAGTTCTTTGCACAAGCAAAACAAAACCTGAATGAAAAATACTTTTTTTAATAATTCTACACTATTTTAGTTTTGTGTTGCTGGGTTATTTGATTGAAATTTTTAATAGAAGGAACATCAATTATGATTTTTTAAAAAATTACTGTAAAGTTTATATCATTGAAATGAAGATATATAAGGAAGAAGAGAACCATGAGGTGCCACATAGAGCTGCTCCACCCAGCTTTGCTTGTCACAAGCCCTGTGTAAGAAGACCTTGAAACTTTTCACAGTGCTGGAATTCACTGTTCTGCCTGCAGCCCATGGCTCTCCTGGGACAGAGGCCCCTGCACATTCCCTCAGGAATCTCCGTGCCTGCTGGAGTGCCCCTTTTCTGTTGCAAACCACACTGGGTTTAAAAGCAAAACTTGTACCGTATCAGGTTTTTAAGAACAGGGCTCATTTAAAAAAAGACAGAGTTTCTTTAAGGTTTCTTTAACCCCATTAACACAGCTGTTAAGAACATAACCACCAGACTGTGTTTATTTTTTGTGGGAATTCTTGGCAATCACTCAGGGGATGCTGTTTCCCCCACTTACTTGCTTCTCCCTCCACTAGAGGCAGAAATTCAGCTTTTGCTCTATTGAAGAGAGTCGGAGAGCTGCCATCAGGGCTCTGTGCCCGAATCATAGGGGAGCAAAAACTCTCTGGTTGCTTGGTGATAAAATGCCCAAAAATGGTATTCCTGAACCTTTTGTAGGCTGTTTCCTCCGACTGAACAGACAGGTTTGGTTTTTAGGGTCTGAGGACAGGATGCCTGACTGATCTGGCCTATTATTGCAGCAAGTACAGTTATCAAAGGATGGTTTGGGTTGGAAAGGACCTCAAAGCACATCCAGCCCCACTCCTGCCATGGCAGGGACACCTTCCACTATCCCAGGGTGCTCCAAGCTCCATCCAACCTGGCCCTGGACAATTCCATGGATCCAGGGGCAGCCGCAGCTTCTCTGGACAAGGCCTCACCACCTTCACAGGAAAGAATTTCCCCTTACTATCTACTCTACATCTCCTTTATGTGTCATCCTCTTAAGCGGGGACATAAAATATTTGTCCAAACATTAACGTGGCCTTCTCTCCCCACTCTCCTGTTAAGTCAAATGAGAGTTTGTTGGGTCTTTGGCTGAATTTCTGGCAGGTGCTCACATGAATCTCAACAGACTGAAAGCCATGTGTAAAACCCTTCCATCTGTCTCTGGGGGTAGAACAGGACATGCCCAGAGAGTAAAAAAAGAATAACTCTTAATCAATAAAAATCTTTCTAGTGATTTTTCTATATCTAGAAGTTAATTTTCAAAATGTCTTAATACTCTCCTTCACCTTGACAGCATCATGTTTCACTGGTTTTGACTTCAGTCACTGTACAAGCTAGAATTGAAAGCAAAATAATTTATTGTTTCCCTTTCTTTTTCAAAAAAGTCTTCTATACTGGGTAGACAGTAACACTACCTTGTAAATTTGTTATTTTTTCTATCAAATGTTTCTTGTGCTTTTTAACATGGAAAAGGACCATATTTCTGAATTTTAATGCACAATGTTGGCTTAATAAGGGAAAAAAGCCTAATCTAAAGAGGGATAATTTAAAAATAAGAATTAAAATATTGAATACTCTTAAATTTTTGGCACCTGAGGACAGTTTGTTAAGAATCAGGATAAATGTCTGGAGTCCATTATTTCCTCTTAATACTTCTGACATCAAAGAGGGTGAAACAATCCCAACCTTATAAAATGTGATAGAAATATTTTTACCATGATTATTTAAAATCAGCTCTTAGAGTAAGTGTGGGAGGGAAATGAGCTTCATCATCAGGTGAAGTAAACCTAATCTTCAGATCAGAATTTAATGTCACTAAAGATGAAATTATTTTATATATTCTTGAGATTGTGAACAGTTGGAATGTTGTCCCCTTCTTGGAGAAGGAATAGTGCTCTACAAAGGGTAGGTTCTGCACTTCCTCCTCCTCCTAACGAGGTGTTTGGGATGTTTTGCACCTTGTGTTGCTCCTTTCCTTTCCAGTATCGGTTTAGGATTGCTGTGCAAAGTTAGGCTCAGTTCTCTATTGCAGCTCAGCAGTCTGAACTTAAGAAATGAAAGATTTTTAACCTTGGAGGCACAGGAATGAGTTAATGGTGTTGTTATCACCTTAAAATGGCACAACTGCACAGGAAGCAGGCTGTGCAAGGGCTGCTGTGTCCTGCAGAGGTGGTGGCACCTGGAATGGCAGCTCAAGGAGCAGTCTTGAGAGGAGCTGTCTGAGATGCTCAAAAGGGCCAGTCAGTTAATTCATTCCATCCCTGTGCATCAGGAGAAAGGTGATAAAATCACTGCTGTTTGCAGCTGATGATCCTGTATTGAATATAATTAGTTTAAGCATTCAGCCACGCCTTCACCCACACTGTTGCTGTTGGGATCGTAAACTCTGCATCATGCCAACACCTTGAACCTGTGACTTACAGGAACAAGGAAGGTACTTTTCATTTTTTTTTAAGCCTGATACTGTTGAATCCTTCACGTGCATCCCAAGCTGTTCTTCCCTCCTCCTGATATTCCTCCGACTATCTTGCCTCGTTTCCCGCTCGTGTTTCGTTAGCGGTGGTGTTCCGATGGCTCGCCTTTTATGTCCACGCAGTTCTGGCGTTCCCTTACCATATGGTCATCCTGATGTTGCCATTTGCCTCAATCATCCTTTTTGTAGCTGCTTGAACATCTTAATTGATCTCCTGAGCTATGTTAAAGATTTATAACAGACGTCGGCGTAATTCATTTCGCGCGCACGTAGCTGCGCCTTTCCGTCTGATTGGATGTCCACGCCTCTCCCTCGTAAAAATGCACAAAAAAGCTTGGCCTTGTGTCTCTGTGGTGAAATAATGGACGTCTTGAAGGATATTAGAAACCTTGTAGCACTCTGCTTCAGCCAAAAGGATAAGCTGTGTCCCCTCAGTTGGTGCTAATAAGGTGTTCTCTCCTCCCTCTTGAACAACACCTCGAACTGGAGAACTTTTCCTTTCTCCACCAGTAGCAGAGATGGTGAAACTTTTTCTTTTTGTTTTTTTTTGAGTAAGATTCAGAGCCATGTGTTGATAATATTGTTAAGCTGAAGTGCATATATCAGAGTGTTGATGGTGCCAGGAACTGCTTTTGGCCAGGCCTGTGTTTCTTAGTATATGCGGCAGAGGCATGTGCAATTAATGATGTTGGCAAAAGGAGCACTGTAGGAAGAGCACACGAAATTAGAGGTTTGATGGTTTCTGCAAAGTACTGTGCCCATCTTTTCATGCAGAAAATGAGTAAACCATTACTCCACATATGATTGGAGCAGAACAGAGCACTTTTTGATGGGGTTTGTCAGAGAGCATTCAGAAGAAGCTGTATATTAGAAGATAAATTTCATCACCCAGTTAAGAAAATATGTCTAAGGGTAGATAGGGAAAAGATAGGGCACGTCCTTTGTGCCATTAGAGGGGTGGATTTTTTGAGTATAAATGAGAGCCAAGTCTGTCTGATGAAGAATTTTCATCAGGATATCCAACTATAGTGTAATTGCTGAAAATTGTCTTTGACCAGACTTTTTTTTTCAGGAGTTGTATACTTTGTGACTTCCTTTCTTACCTGTGCCGCTGAAAGTGGACTAAAACCTTTATTTTCCTTCAGCTTTAGTTTTGACTAGAAGGTGTCAGTCTGGTATCAGATTTTGGTAGAACCTCTGTGTAACAGTTCCTGGTCAGACTTTACTGGCCAAACACTCAGCAAAGCAAGTTGGGTGATGAATTTGTTTTGCAAAAAATTTTTAGGAAAATTTTTAGTGGATATGTGCAAACCATTTATTTCACTATTCCTTTGCTAAGAGTCTCTTACTTCCCTTCTCTTTTTGGTAGTAACATATTTGAACATTACTTTGCGTCCATGCAGGTAGTTGGTATTTGTTCAAGCTGTTTTGGTTTTTTCCCTGTTTTGTGATGTCACCAGCTGAAGATTTCTAGGAGTAGTTTCTTTCTCATTGGTGGTATCTGTTCTAGGTTGAACCACTTCTGGTTTCAAATGTCTTGTATTTCTCTTTGGAAACCAAGGTGGGAGAATCAAAGTACTCTAAAGTTTTGTGTGATGTATAAAATTGGGATGAAGCACAAACCTGTGCTTCAATTCTCTCCCCTGTAAAAAGAAATAAAAACTCTACACATCAAAGGAATAATGTAAAAATATTAAGTTAGACTTGGTTGTTAAGTCAGAGACTATTAATTAATCTTCCTTACATATTTCAATGATCTTAAAAGCTGTATAAATTTTGGTATTTTTAAAATTTTTTCCCCTAAGAAGTGGATTGAGCCTTTGGTCTTAGGTCTTCCTCCTGTAGCATGGACAAGGTTGCAATGAACGTTCCAAGGCTGGAATAATCTCTTTTCTAAGAAGTACAGAGTAAATTATGGTGTATCTTTGAGATACTTGTTGCTATTTTTCTCTACTTTGATATACTTCAATTTTTAGTCATTTGTGGAATTTAAAAGCAAAAGTGACATGATCACATAAAATCATTTAATAAGAGCAGATCTTTCTTAATTGTATGACAGCCAAGATATTACCTCTGATTTTTCAGTTCTGTTCCACTTCATCTCTCCAAATAACTTTCTATAGCGTGTGGCTGTTCCTCTGGGGACAGAAAGAGTGAATTTATTACCTGGGTAATTATATAGGAAATGTCCAACTTTAACCCAAGGAAGGTGTTTCATAGTTGACTGAAGTCTTTATAAATAATCTTCTATTCTGCTTGGAAATAGTGCAGAAAAATCATCCCAGTTCTTGTTTCAAATAAACCTCATGATGTAAATATGGGAAAAAAAGCACCCCAAATTCAGTGTCATTAAAATCATGGAAGAAAGCAATCTATAAATGTGTGTGCTCACCTTGGCAGTAAATTCTGATGGTGTGTTGTCCATCACTTCTGCCTCCTCCAAGGCAGCTGCCTGTGGGACTGGCAGCTGAGCACGGATCCCTGGAAGCAGAGAGAGCCCTCGCACCAGGCCTGTGTTTGTACACACTGCTGGAACAGCTGGTTTGGATTTTAAAAATTCTGCTTTTATTAGAACACTGACTCTTGTTTATCGTTATTGATTTTATTGGGTTATTATTGACTGACTGCACCCCATGGGCCTATTAGTGAAGTGCTAGTAAAGCATTAAAGGAAGACTTGGGCTTTTCTGTGCTTTGTACTTACAACATTTGCTTTTATCGTGACTTTTTAGCTGGCTGCCTAACTACAAACATGGGCAGCCTCACCCACCAGAGACTGAAAGAAGGAGAAGAAACCAAAGAATTTTCTATTTTTTTCAATCTTTAGAAGAACAAAACAAAGTTTTGAGGTTATTTACTGTTTTGTTTGATTAATTCTCAGGGAAATGTTTACATCTTTCTTGTCTCCCTAAGACTTCTGGCTAATATTAGAAATAGAACAAACTCATCAGTCTTACTCAAAAAATAAAAGTTATTGCAGATTCTTTTTATTATTATATGTTATTTGATCTTTCTGGGTGGACAGGGAAATTTATTTTCTTATTAATATTAATCAAATGATACATGATATTAATTCAAAGCCAGATCAGAGTTGGGTGGACTCTGACTGGTTGTACATCAAAATCTAGAGGCCATCCTATTGAAATTTTAGATATCATTGACTGTCTCTTAAAACAGTGTGTCTTCTCATAGTAGTGTAATCTCTGGATGCTCCCACTGATCCAGTAATCTTTTGCCTGTCCCTTTAGTGTTATTTTTCTCTTCCCTGCTCCATAAAAATGAAGCAATCACTTTTTTCCAGTGTACCCCAGTTAAGGGTTATGGGCTGGCCTCACTGAGCTGTACCAGCACTGGGGGAAGAAGCACTGAGCAAATATTCATTGTCTTAATTGTGAAAATCCCACTCCAGGAAGTGTCCAAAGCCAGGTTGGACAGGGTTTGGAGCCACCTGGGATAATGGAAGTTGTCCTGCCTATGGTAGGGGGTGGGATGAGCTGAAATTTTCCCACCCAAACCATTCCATGATGTTGTGATTTACAAAATACTGGAATAATCAACTTCATGAATATATGGGGGGACAATTTTCACCAAAATGGTCCCACATGAAACTAAGAACTTTGAGAACAACTTCCTTTTGGGTGAGGAGAAAATGAAGGGATAGCAGAGGAGAAATGCGGGAGTCCTGAAGAAAGGAAACTGCAGAAGCCATAGGGAAGTGGTGGAAGTGTCCTGGCATTTGAACACAGTGAATGCTCACATTCCACACTGAAACAAGAGTTTGTGCTCCCAAACCTGCAAGCAGACAATCAGATTGGGATGGCAAAGAGGTCTCAAACAGGTCCACTTTGCTATTAAAGGGAGCCTGTTGCTGCTCCTGACTGCTAAAAATGTCTTACAGAAATGGGATAAAATGAGAGTCTCCTGTTCCTCTCTAAATGCAACAAAGTCAGTGCAGATTAATTATGAAAGTCATATTTTTCTCTGTCAAATCTACTGCTGAGAGTAGTAATGGCTTCTCCTGAAAGCTGTCACAAAGCAAAAACAGTGACAAGGAGATGTCTCTGCAGCATAATGTCAAGCTGAACTGGTGGGCAAACATTATTCTGAATGTGAACGGTGCACTTTGGGGTTGTGATAGGAAAACTGCGTTTAACATTGGACAGACAGGAGTGAGCTATAGGAATTGCCCTGTATCCATAGGTTTTTAAACCGAAAATTAAACAGATTTACAGCCTTGTCTCAGAAATAATCCACCAAGTTTATATTTTTATTTACTTACCTTTGCTGTGAACTTTGAGCATGGAAAAGGCCACAACAGAAAAGAAGTGCTGAAAATCAGCTTGGGGGTCTTTGCAGGAGAAAAAATTACCTTAGGATTGTAAATCCAAATATAAGTTTGTTTTTCAAAATGACCTCGATGCAGGTTCAGCTCACAAAGGAGTCCCTTGGCCACTTCCAGCCAATGCAATGTGTGAATGTGCCATTAAATGCAGGAAGAACCCTGGGAACTTTCTTCAGATGCAAACACATTTTGTTTTAAAAGCTTTTATTTTAATTTTTCCTTTGAGCTCCACGATGGGTGCAGCAGCCAGCAGCCAGGCATCACCAGATACCGTTTAATTTGCTGGTACAATCAAACAGTGAGATGCTCTCACAATTGACTGTGCCCACAATTTTGTGCTTGACTGCAGGTGCAAAATCGAGGATGCAAAAATCAGAACACAACTTGATGATTGCTTAAAAATTTGGTTCATTCCTGTTCAAAAATCTTTAACTTCTGTTTGTCACATAAAATAAAATATTTTGAAATTTTTTTTAATTAGAATTGTTCACCAAAATTTACTTTGAGGGATAAAAACATCTACCTGCAAGCAACTACCATATTTATACTGTAATTTTTAATGGAAATTAAAAATTATAGTGCTCTAAGTAAGGTGTTTTTATAGCCTTTGTCTATCTTCCCCCCCCCCAAAAAAAATAATTAATTTACCCATTTATCCCAGGTAAATTAGTGTTTGAACTATTTTTTTTCAAGTTTTTTTTTAATACAATACACAAATAATATTTAAAAAGTCCTATCCTAGAAATAAACATTCAGAAAGTTATTTTTAACAATAACCACCTCAGAAAGCTACAAATACTATGAAAAATTGAATGCTGTATTTTTATCTCACAAAATATGTATATTAAAAATGTTTTGATGATGCTTAGACAGAATTATTGTGCTGTTCAGTAGCAGCAGCACTACACATTGACTTGTGTGAAATACAGAACTCTTCTAATAGTGATATATTTGGCCAAATTTGGCAAAACAATACCTCTGGGTTAGCCAAGTAACACAATTCAGGGACTGCTTCCTTATACATGATTGAAGTGCTTAATATTGTTATTATTTTATGGATGTCAAATGTTCTGACAACAGATCAAATGGTACAATTTAGGTTTATGGAGCTAATTAATTATGTCTGGATAGTAGTAACTTGGATTTCCCAACTAGTCTACTTCAGAAAATGAGTTGATATCCAGAGAAATGCTTTTACTGTCACAGACTTAGATTTATGTTGCATTTTTGATAACTATAAAAAAGCACAATACATTTCTGTAGCAATATTTTGCTTTCTTTAGTGAAACTGCGACCAATTTGTTGATCTACCTCTCTTCACTCATGTGCAATTCCCAACCCCTCCTTTCTGCTGAGGGACTTCTCTGCTTGTACTGTTGAAAGATTGACCAGGGGAATGAATTTCTCAGTTTTGTGCTCAGTATCACAATGGGACAATGTAGGAAAATGCTTGGTGTAACTCAAAAAACAGAATGTGAAGATGTAATTTGTATATTTGGTTTGTGCTTTGTTTTGCTTTTTGCATAATTCTACCCAAAATATTGATATTTATTTTTTCCTTGCATTTGGGGGGTTGTTTTGTAGAAAGGTTGGTATTTCTCTATCCAAATATTCCTGTCTGCCTAAAGGAAGTCTGGATCTGCACTTTGAGGGTTCTCAGAAATGTTTTGGCGTGACAGTCAGAATTTGTAGGACATGATCAGTGAAAGGAAGTATCTGCAAGAATCCTTCAGCCACCCTGTTGTTCCCAAGTTTCCACCTTCCCAGAGCCCAGTATTTTCTTTATCCCTGCTCTTCTGCAGGTACCTGGGTTAAAACAGAACTCTTGAGTTTTCTTATTCCTTTTCTGTTCATGCTTTTTTCCTCTGCTCCTCCCGCTACCTCTTCCAAGACTGCTGGAATTTTGAGTGGGCACTGCAAGTCTGTTTTAATAATTGTTCCTCACTAAAGAGCAAACAACCAACCCAACAGAAAAGGTGCAGGGGAATTTGGATGGAGGGGGGGTTCTGCTTTCTTTTTGCTTTCCTTCCTTCATATCATCACATTTCCTTTACCTCTTTTCCTCCCAATTTCCTTTTCCCAGTCCTTTCCTCCCTTCTGTCTTTTCCTTGTTCCTTTATTAATTCTTCTTCCTCGCATTATGTTGCCACTCACTCTTCTCTAGCCCTTGCCAGTTTTTAGCAGTCCATGATTTCAGATGGAAAATCTGTCGCCAGGGCCCCTCCTCCAGGAACATTAATGGCCACTCTGGAAATCCTGCCCTGCCCTCCGTCATCTCGTTCCAGACACTGAGGGGGCAGACGAAACAGATGGTTGGCACAGGGCTGGATGATTCACTGCTTGAAATCATGGTGCAACATTGCTGAAATTGGTGAGGGAGAAGGAGGTCTGACATTTGACAGAGCCGTGTAAAAATTGCCCGATCCAGGCAAAGTTCAGACTAATCACTTGACTGTTATTTTCCAGATGCACTGATCATATGACTGTAATTGTAAAGATTATATTGACAGTGCACCGTTTCCCAAACATGCTGCACTCATTCTTAACAAAATGATTCTCCCTTGGGATGCTCAGGTCAGGCTGCTGTGGGGAATTGTGTGTTGCCATTTATTCATCCTTGAATTTTCTTTTTTATTTTTTTTCCTTGAGTGGGTTCATTCATCTACTTTCTGATCGCATGAAGTTGTAGGTTTTCAGGTACACAGTCAATAAAACTGAACAATAAATTTGAGCACTTACTTCCAGGCAGGTTTCTTTATGAATTGGACTAAAGTGACATTAGAAAAGCAAATGTGAAAAAGAAAGAAGGAACGTAAATAAGCAAGGAAAATTGGAGGGCATCAGCTTTTCAGTGTGTGTCTGATGAAAGTTGAATATCCATTTATACTGTAATCATAGAAATAGATTTTTATAAAGATGGTAAGACCCTGGAGGAATTGAGGCAAGTATAAGATCATGTGGATTCTCTGGGTAGCGTTTACAGTTAAAGTTGTGGAAATAACTGTGGCACCAAAATTTATTGATTCTTCATAAGTTGCTGCTTGCTGCTGTCCGTTTTCAGTGTCCTCTTCAAAACAATCACTTTGAACTGAGCCACTTTGAAGCAGAGCAGGAAATTTCCTGTAAAACCTTTCAGTCAGAGAAGGGACAATGGATTTGAGCATCATGGTGGAAATTTCTGTGACCACAACCCAAACTGTTAACTGCATGAGTTGAAAAATGGCTTGGGGCATAGGAAAAAAAAAAAGAAGAAAGAAAGATGAATTCTAGATAAGCAGATACATTTTGTGTGCTCCTGAGAAATTCCAAAGTCTTGCTCAGCCCTGATGTCATTTAAAATGTCTAAGATTTGAGCTTAATGAAGTTGCTTATAATTAGTCTTGCTAATTTTTATGAATTTCGGGGAGAGCTTCCCAAATGTTCTCAGCCTTCTGCTGCTCCCATTGCTCTAAGCACGGCTGCGAATCTCGCTACTCATTTAGATGTCAAAGTGGAAACTGAAATATCCTTAAATGTCAATGTGGTTTCTGTGTAACTCCCTTGGAAATTAGGCCTTTGTTCACTTAAATCTAGTGCTGAAGAAGGAGAGAAGAGGTGGAAGAACTTCATTTGCAGTTTTCAGTTGTTTTTTTTTGAATTCTGTGGGTGAAAGTTATAGCCATGGCTGTTATGGGTAAGGATGTTAAAGAATGGCCAAAGCCCTAGATCATCTCCTGTGTTTTTCCAGCTCAAAGGCTGATTCTTTTGTCTCAGATAAAATTAACACCTGGAGAGCTTCAAACATGAAGGATGTATTTCCCAAGGGGTTCAGATGGCTCAAACTCCTCGAGACAGAACAGGTCTGGAAACATAATGAGCTGCAAAGTATGAACATAAGTGAAAATACCTCGTCTTAAAGGAGAGCTTGGCAGCAGATGTGGGCATCTCCAAACAGGGAAGGGCAGGAACATGGGGAAGACTTTAATAAACTTGATAAAACCTTGTGGGTTTATCCCACAAGGGTAATTTATAAGTTATTCTAGATAACGTCTAGGAAATAAGGATTATGGAGCTTTCCTTCTGCTTGAGGACCAGAGGACCTTTTCCTCTGATAGCAATAATAGTTATGAAAAACTAACCAGGAGATACCTGGAAGAATAGACAGAATCTGAATGTGGAAATCCCTGCACATGCCAGGCCTCATCACAGGTCTCCAGTAATTTAAAAAATGTTTTACCTTTGGTGTTTGTGTGGGTAGACAAGAATCCATGTTGATGCTGCCACTTGAGAAACTGCTGGTCTTGTATTTTTATTGAAGAATTACAGAAATTATTGCTTTAATACTTATTTCAAAACTGAAAGCCTGCATCTCCTGAGTTCATAAATCTTAATTTGCTGCTTTTTTTTTGTTTTGTTTGGGTTTTTTGGTTGCTTGTTTGTTTGGCTTCTTTTTAATCTTGATGTGTAGTTGAGGTTTTGGCAAACTGGTAGCTGGGTTCTGTTCCAGACAGAGATACCTCATATGATTTAGGTATTTAAAATCCTTCTCTAGCAGTGGGATCTATTCAATACAACAAATGCACCTGAGAGAGCATTTCAGACCCCCCTAAGCCAGACACCTGCTTTTTACCTTCTGAATTTTTTTGTGCACTCTGTGAACTCTCTGACCGTGGTGAACTTGGGTGAGAACAGGCACACAGTGAAATATCCAGCTGGTATTTTGCTTCTGTGTCTCAATTCTGAGTCTGTTCTGCTCTCATTGGGTTAAAAAGAAGGATTCTTGGTGACAGGGAGAATTAATTTCCATGGGGTCACAAGTGTGAGGACCTGCTCCAGGACAGGGACCAACTTCAGCACCTTGTTAGAAATTTCTTCTCTTAATTTAAATCTTTTTGGCTTGAAAATGTTCTTTGGAATGAAGGTAATTGAAGCTGTAGGGTTGTAATAACAACTCCCAAATTCTCATTATTTAGTGTAATTGATGGAAAAGGCTGAGAAGTAGAAAAGCAAAATATTGACTTTCATGCATTTTAAGTTTTATTTATGCGATGCTGGTCCAAAATCACCAAAATAACTCATGACACTTTATATATAAATGTGTGTGTATAACTTGGGTCACTTTTAGAAAAGTAAGCTTCTCAGTTTCCCAAAAAGGAACCTTCTCACAGTTTATGGAAAAGCTGCAGACACACTTTTGTCCTGTCCCACTATTCTCAAACTTCAAAGGCCAGAGAGGACTTTATATGAAACATGAGTTAATGATTTTTATCTCAGTGATTCTCCTCTCTCCTATCTGATGCTACTGAATTTGATAAATATAGGAGGTTTTTCATCTTCCCAGCCCTTGCCTTTTCAGATGGGGTTTTGAATAAACACTGGTAATTTCACAGTCTCAGAAAAACAAAACAAAAAAAATCCACCCCAAAAACAGAGGGAAAGAAGGCAAATGGAATGATTGGATGAGAGAAACTGATAAAATTTGGTTTGGCAACATTTAGCTGGGAATTTATGAAAGTCTGGTTTGCTTTCTAGGAATAAGTATAACTGCCTTATAATTTTTTTAAGAATTTTTTTCACGATATTGCTGGTATTTTTCACTTTTATTACTTGAAGAATCGGTATATTTATCATTATAGGCAAATATTAATACAAGTTTCATTATTTTCAGATTTTTAACTTAAATGAACTGTCAAAGAATTTTTAACTGTGTTAAAAAATATGTTCCACATTTTGCTGGGATTTGTGTTCATACAAAGAATTTCACTTTATTCTGAGATATATAACTATTTTAATAAAAGTTGTCTTTTAATAGCATATTACATAAGTTTCCATTCCTGAAAATGTGTATTAGTTGGTAGATTATGGGAATGTATCTTTTACAGGAATTGTCAAATACAACTGAGGTTCTTGATGATTAGAAAACTAGAGACAGATCTGAATTCTTTACAAATAAGAATGTTTTTTAAAGAATATCCAGAATTTGCAGAAAGTGTGCATTGCAGTTAACTGCTCTAATTAACCACTGAATTTGTCAAAGAGAATACAAAGAGAATAGTAAATGAAATATAATTTGGGGGACACTTCTGTTTCAACAGAAATTCTTGTTACCTCTAAAAATTATCAATGTGGTAGTTCTTCTTCCAGAATTTGTACAAGACAATCACAGCTAATTAGGAAAAATAGGGCTTGGTATTTTTATTTTATGACTGGGTATGTACCAGGCATTTACTTAAAAAACATAATCACCATGAAACTGCATTTAAAGTGGAGAAAAGAGGGAGTGGAAGGTGGAAATTGGATCCCATTTTGACAGTGAAAGCAAGTGAATGGAATTTTTATGGCACAATGTTTAGTGGCTTTTTTCTTCCCAATTAATTTTAGGCAACTTTGCAAACTGGATCATTTTTTACCTAACTTGTTCACGAGTTTTGGGATTCATTTAAAGATTAAAATCAGCTTCAGCACTCAGAAATATTTCAATATAGGAAAGATAAAGAAGGGAGGTATAACTATATCCTGGTTTTCTGAAAGGAAATCCTGGAATCCCAGAATGGTTTTGGTTGGAAGGGACCTTGAAGCAATTCTCATTCCATGAGATGGGCAGGGTCACTTTTCAATAGATCAGGTTTCTCCAGAGTTGTTTTTCCATTTCCTGGGGAATTCCTGAGTATTGTTTGGGATAATCAGGGTAACTTGGTCCTGGTTCAGGCTTTGGTGATTGTTCTGTACAAAATGCCCATGGAAGGCTCCCCAGAGGATAGAGCATAGAGTAGAATCATGGAATATCCTGAGTCTGAAGGGATCCACAAGGATCATTGAGTCCAACTTGATGCGCAGACAACCCAAAACCCCACCCTGGGCATCCCTGGCAGATTTGTCCAAACCCTCCTGGAGCTCGGCAGCCTTGGGGCTGTGCCCATTCCCTGGGGAGCCTGGGCAGTGCCCAGCATCCTTCAGGGGGAAAAAACCTTTCCCTGATACCCAGCCTCACCCTTCCACCCAACACGGACTCGTGCAGCTCAAATACAGTAGGATGAACTCACACTATTTTTCTTTGGATTTACGCATTTCTTCCTATTTTTAAGAACAGTTTGGAACCGCTCATCCCATTCACCGCAGCAAAGCCAAGTTCAAAACTGGGCTGCAAATTAGCAAAAAAGAAGTGCTGGGATTTCCACAGCGAGCCCAGAAATCTGTTTCACATCACTCAGCCAGGCAGGGCACTGTTGTGAGCTGTAAATGTGCTTTTTTTCCCCTGTGTGGGCAGTGAATCAGCAAACGCTCCGGAGTTCAGGGGGAAATGTCAGGTGCTGTTTCAACAGTCTGGCTTTCACAAGCTCCAGGGTGGGTCCTCAACAGGGGACCCACCTTGGAATTAGGGACCCTGTGGCAATGTCAACGCCCTTATCTCTCCCCTTCTCTGAATTGGGAAACCAATGCCTCCCAAAGATGTGCTGCCTGCTTTGGTTAATTGATGCCCGACCACAAACTGCTTAATAAATAAGTTCTGTCTGGAAAATATTATTCCCTGAAATCATGTCTGAATTACCCAAAAGTCAAATTAAGTAATTGAGAAAGCATCTGCTGTGTGGAAGGATGCTTGTTTGTTTGTCCTGTGTTTTGTGGTGGAGTTTTTTTTTGGTTTACCAAGACAATCACTGGAGCATGTCTGGGAGAAGGTTTATTTGCAAAACCACAGCTCAAATCTTGAGATGAGGGAGCATTACAAAGAAATGGCATGGCTTTCAAATGAAGCCTACAAATAGGTTTGCAACTTTCTTCTGTCTTTGGTAAATTACCCAAGTGAAGCCAAACCACATTCCTAAAGACAGTCCCCTGGCATCCTTCAATAAACAGATTTTGCCCTGTGTATGAAATGTTTAGCTCAGTGCTTTATGAAGTAAAGGTCATCTGAGCAGAGATGTTGCAATAAAGGGCTGCCTGAAAGTGCTTCCACTGAGCGTGAATAGCAGCAATATTGCCTTGAAAACTCTGGGCTAATTGATTAAACTTCCAACAAACTAATTTTAATTAGCCATACTAGCTTAACTTTCTTCTTCCTTTTTATGATTCTGAAGGTTTATTAATGGTGCGTGTACAGACCCAGTTATTTATTAGAAAAATTGTTAAGGTATGGGAGAGAAATATTAATATCATACAAACTTTGTGTGTTTTACTTGAATGCTTTCTGCTAATATGCACCTGCTTTACTGGGAAGTAAAAGTGTTTTTTCTTTTTTCATTGGTCCTTAACCATATAATCATGTATTTGCACCCTAAAATTACTCCTAACTCTGTTACCTCTCTTGAATCTCTTAGAAAAAAATCACTGCACATACCAAAAGTACATATTTTGGTCTCTCTTTATCTTACATTTATGTCTGTAACAATTCAACCCTGTCCAACCTGACCTTGACATACTTAACAACTTTTCATATCTTGTTGAAGAGTAAACCTCTGGGTGCATTGGATCTTTATGCAACAGCCCTGATTTCAAGTCTGTAATCATTAAAATTAAGTCAAGACAAACCTTTTGCCTCAATATGTACATAAAGATGGATTTTAGTTATAAAAACCGTGTTGCTTCATGCAACAGCTGTGAAGGTGGCATTTTTGTCCCTCTCTAACACTCTTTCTATGGAGGTATCAATGTTTGAGACTTACATGGAAATGGGATCAAAGCTTAGCGTGAGAGGTGTGGAGAAGGGGTATGGTGTGAAGAGACCACCAGTAGTCTGAAATGTCATTGTAAGGGCAGTTCTGTCACAGGGTTTAAAGCCAGACCTGGTCTGCTCCTACCTCTGACACTGAACTTGGCAGTGGGCACAGAACCCCAGAATTATTTGGTTTATAAGGAACCTTAAAGGTCACCTAGTTCCAATCACATCATGAGAACACTGTGCTTCCCCTGGGTGTGTTTCTTCCCCTGATGGATTGGGGAAGTTGTGCTTTGTGTCTTCAGGGCTAAAATGTTTTGATCTCCTGACAAAGCATGTGGCAGCAGCAGCACACTGAGCAGTTTATGGTGGCAGGGTTCATTTTTAAAGTTATCACCAGCAAGGGAATGCAGTTGAAAGGGTTGTAGGATTTTGGCAGAAGCTGTTTGTGTAGAGGTTAAATGACAGATGTGGTGCTCCTGCTCAGTACAGTGGGTCTGGTGCTGGGTGAAGCCCCAGGCTCCAGCTCTGTGAGCCCTGGTGGCTCTTCATTCTGTGTAGAGTGGAAACTCTGGGCTTCCCCTGAGGTGTTCAGACCTTCAAACTGTTGTGCCACTGTCGGGGTCTTTAGCTGCTCACAGTGACCCCGAGATGTGTCAGAAATTCTCTTTTCCCAGCCTGGCGCTCAAAGGAGTCAGAGCTCTTCAGTTCTTGGTCTCAAGGCTGTTTATTGCTCCTTATCTATAAAATTATTTCTCTTGTCCTGGTGAGGTCCACACAGCAGGGCAGTCAGAGGCATTCTGCCTGCCCTGGGGTGGTGTTATGTCTTTATACTAAAAACTACATGTACCATATTTACAATTACTTCCCAATCCCTATCACCTGTGTTAGACAGTGAGCTTCTACTCTAGACCAATCTAAAACTGCCAACATCACAGCAGAAGATGGAGGCCAAGAAGAAGAAGGAGAAAGGCTGGACATGCCCAGTTCCCTCCATCTTGCCTCCTGAACCCCCATACCATAACGGTAAAATCCACTTTTCCACCCCTTGATAACTTCACTATTATTCTACCTAAACTGTTATGGCTTGCTGATCTACATCTAAGGTTGGTAAGTTGCTCCACGGGTCATAATCAAACCCAGAGGTGTTTTGGGCTCTGTGCCAGGGCTTCTGAGCCCCCTGGCAGGGGTCTTGGCCATCCTGGACAGCCAGAGGGATGTTCTGGGTTCCCACATTCCACCAGAGGAAAGGAGTGGGAGCAGTTCCTGAGCAGAACCGAGCACCCCACATTGCGCTAAGGCCTCATCCCAGTGTTGTGGCTGTCAGCTGTCCTTCCTTTCTGCTGCTGAGGTCAAACCAACCCATCACCCCATAGAACTGAGCACACAGGGTGACAGGAGTGTCATCCCTGCTCCAGCTGTGCTGTGGGGAGCAGGGACAGCCCTGACATCAGGCCAGCGCCAGCGCTGCCAAGCGCCCGTGGATGGCTCCTGTTTGTTTTGCTCCAGCCCATCTGCTTGGGAAGGAGCAGCTTTAAGAAGCTTTAACAAGCTGCTCCTCGCTCAGAATCGGTGCTGGGGACCAGGTGTGGCTGTGCTGCTGTCCCCTGGGCAGGGCTGTGCTGGGGGACAGCTCAGGGGATGCAGATGGAGGCTTGGCCTGCACGGCGCCGTGACGCTGCCAGCCGCTTGTCACCAGGCTGATGGCTCCGGTTGCCCACAAGTGCTTGCTGGAAATGCTTTAGGAAATCTGGATTAGAAACAGCAGAAAAAGAAGCCTATTCTGGGAGTGTTGTTTAATCTGAATTTCCAGGTGGTTGGAAGAAAAGAGGAGAGGGTGAGGAGGGAGGGAAGTTGCCAACACCACCTCTGCTGTGGGAATGTCACTGTGGGCACTGAAGATGTTCAAAATGTGGACAAAATAAACCCCAGTGACTCTTCTCCCTGTTTTTCTCTCAGATTTGTCCCCTAATGCTGCAGTGGGGCAACAGCCAATTTGTTTGATGACAGCTGGACTGAGGAAATGCTTTTGGTTAATGAGAATAGCCCCGTTTATTTAGGTGTTGCAAATCTGGGGTAAAGGCTACAACTATCCTTAAATTAGACACTGTAATAGGTGTTGGTTGTGCAATGTGGACTTGGAGCTTCAGTGTGTGAACGTTAAATTTATTACAGTACCCTCAGAGCTGGGGGCTCACTTGCCAAATAGGCTGATCCACTAATTCACTTCGCTTCGAGCTGCTCTCAGAACAAAACCAACTTTCAAACATTTTCCATTTGCAATTGTAATCAAAGGACAAGCAGTGATACAAGAAATGAAGCAATGTGGGTGAAGTAGAACAAAATCATTTAGTGGGCTACTGGAGTAACAATTTAAAATGTTTAAACATGCCAAAAGGAAGGAGGGGGAAGACCAGGATTCCACTTTCATGAACAATGTATCAGAAAATGAGTGAAAATATCAAGTGCTGGCTAGAAATCCAAGGTGAGGGTGTTCTGTTTTGTGTATTTAAGGATTTAATGCATTTGAAAACTTGGCAAGCAAGTTCCAGTGTTGGAAGCATGAACTGATGTTGTACATGGTTCCTCAGTCCAAGGGAATATCTAGCTTGGATGGCACAGGGAATGAGTGCCAGTTAAAACAGTGTTAATGAGGTTGAAGAGAACTGATCAGGGATCAATAACTCTTCTTGGGAAGAAGCACCAAGGTGGTAAAGGGATTTTATCACCTGATGGCTGGGTTAGAAATGGGTATTATGGTGAGGACTGAGATTTTACAGGACTAGTGGAGTTTGTGGTCTCTCTTCAACTGCACATTCTATAAAATGTTTTTTAATGAAGTCTACAAAACATTCCCAAACCAGCTTCTTTTTCTGCCTTCTCCTCAGTTCTTTTCTTCCCCTGCAAATGTCATAGGAAACCCTCCAGCCTCTTCTCCAGGCTCAATTAGAGCTTTCAGTTCCTATTAGGTTTTGGGATCCATCTGACCCTCCCTGCAGTGCCTTCCCACCAGCAGAGCTCTGCTCCCTCCAGTCTCTCCCAGGCAAGCTGCCTTGAGGGCATGGACGGAGTCTCCTCTTGCTCTTAATCACTGTTGATTAAATAAATTTAAAAACTGCTTTTATGTCTGATTTGTGAACACGTGACTGCTGCCTTCTGTCCTGCAGCCCATGGGTGCTGCAGGTGGCTGTCCCAGGAGAGCTGCTCTGTGGTCAGTGAGATGTGGGAAGGGGTAGAGAAATAGTCACCAAGTCTTTTCCTGATCAATATTACTGCTGTTTGGGGTTTTTTGTGTTTGTTTGTTTGTTTTCGGTTTGTTTGGTTTTTTTTATTTGGCTTTGTTTTGATTTTTTTCTTTTTTTTTTTTTTTTGCAGGGGGATTTGGTCATTTGGATTTTGCATTTTTGGTTTTTGGGGTTTTTTTTGGGGTTTTTTGGGTTTTTTTGTTTTTTTTTTTTTTTTTTTTTTTGTTTTTGTTTTTTTGTTGTTGTTTTTTCTTTTTTTTGGCTTTTTTTTTTTTTGTTTGGTTTGGTTTTTTTGTTAGTGTTTTTTTTTTTTTTTTTTTTTACCTGAGGACAATATTTCCAGTGGTATAGTCTCAAAAAAAAATGAGCTCTGGTGAGGACAGAGTTGGAGAAAGGGAATAAAGCAGATACAAATCGTATCACAGCAAGGCTGAGAAGTCCTGTTCTAATTTCATATGGATTTTAGGATGAGCATTTATCTCTGAATGTTTAAATAAAGACCTTGGTCCACATTCACAATGTTCCTCTCCAAATGTGGAAGGGCTTTGTGTTTGTTTTTTACAGGTAGTAAAACTTTCCTGTGTGGCCTTGGCAAGGGCAGGAAGAAGAGACTTTCCTGAGAGGTTTCTGAGTCTTTTCTGACTGATTAAAAGCTGCAGAAACTCATTTAGAAATGATGACTACTTGGTTTGCTCTCAAGGTTATTGTAGGTTTTGTTTACTGGCCCAGGTTTCCCAGGGAAGCTGTGGCTGCTCCATCCCTGGAAGTGTCCAAGGCCTTGTTGGATGGGGTTTGGAGCAACCTGGGATAGAGTGGCAGGTGTGGGATGAGATGATCCTTAAAGGTCCTTTTTGACCCAAACCATTCTATGATACCACTTCTGTAGATTCAAATTGGAGATCACAAAGTGGAAGGACAGAGAAGCAGGGAAAAAAAAAAAGAAAAAAGCATTGCCAAACTCTCCTTTTATCCTCCATGAACATTTTGGTGGGGATTCTAGTCCAAAATGTGGCAATAATTCCATATTGTCTCTTGAGACAATTAGATGAATGCTTTACTGTCCAGGAGCTCATCTTACCTGGGCAGGGTTGCACATAAACCCCTTCAGCACCTTTTAACGAGGAGCTGGAGTTCATGGCCCTGAGCTGCTCTTGGAGCCATCAGCCCTTCCCAGATGGTCATTAATCCTCAGATGCTCATTAAAGATAATATTTTGTAGCTTTTAAAAAAAATGCTGTGCTGCTTTTCCTTTAGGACACTTGTTATTCTGCTCCCAAAAGTGTCCACCCTGGAAAATAATGGGGTTTTTTGCACCCCTGTAGCCCCTGTGAGGATCAGGCTGGAGCTGAGGTTTACAAAGCAGGACAGTCCTTAAAATAACATGTATACATAATATTGCATAGATAATAGATGGGAATGGTTCCAAAACAATCTATTGCATAATTACCTAATTAATACAATCTGTAATAATTAAAAATCCTTTGGAGAATTTGTAAAAACATTTTACTATGCATGTGTCATAGATAATTTTTAGACTCGGTGTCTCAGCTGTTTGCTTTTTATTTTTTTTTTTTTTTTCCTTTTTAATTTGGTCTTTCAAATTGCCAACAGTCTTATTGCTGCTTTGTGGCCCAGGCACTTAACAAATTTCATTTCTCAAATGGAAGGGACTGAATTTTCTCCCCAGAAGTGCAGTTCACAGGCAAGGGCAATGTTCAGCACTAACTTTTCTTTTGCAGAGACAAACACAAAAGGCACGTTTAAATAAGTGTATTCCAAGGGCTTTTTCAACTGTTGGGGGGAGTTAATAAAGCAAAATAAAAATTTCAAAGTAACAAAAATTGCTTTGGGCTCGACTTTTAAATCAAGATAGAAAAATTGATTTTGCAGATGCATTATAACCCTACTCATCTCAAAATAGTCCCACAGTGCAATTGTATCAGCAGTGCTTATTTATATTTATATCCAGCAGATATTCTGGAGCATTGTGTGAACCTCTGCCTCTGTAAGTATCAGTTCTGTGGCCTGTGGTGATGCCTGTTTGTGTGTCTGAGATGTGCAGGCAGGACGTGAGTCTGGCCCCAGAATTGCTTTTAATTTATCTGGAAATGACCAAGGCCAGGCTGGACAGGGCTTGGAGCAGCCTGGGACAGTGGAAGGTGTCCCTGCACATGTCAGGGGGGGATTGGGATGGGTTTTAAGCTCCCTTCCCACCCAAACCATCCTGGGGTTCTGCTCAGCAGTGTTTGCCCCCTCATGCACCATTCCAGCTCAGTTCTCCTTTCTCTACCTTTGAGACACCATGGGAAAGCTTTTATTTCCCTTTTTTTATGTTATTTTTCTAAGAACCAAAACAGGCATCACAAGTAAAGGGGAGTGATGAAATCTGCTCTATCCTGGACAACCCCTGATGCAGCTGACCCAGTGCTGCAAGCTAAAGCTTTTGCTCATTTTTCTCCCTCTGTGATGTGTAAATCAAATGGCTTTGATTATGTGTTAAATGTGGTTGGAGAGACTCTGTCTACCAACACTTAATATCAGGGAATTCTTTGCTGTGAGGGAGGTGAGGAGGTCAAGGTGCTCAGAGAAGCTGTGACTGCCCCTGGATCCCTGGAATTGTCCCAGGCCAGGCTTGGACAGGGTTTGGAGCAGCCTGGGATAGTGGAAGTGTTCTCTGCCCATGGCTGGAAGTGGGATGAATTGTTTTGAGGGTCCCTTCCCACCCAAACCATCCTGTAATTCTGCAATTATTTATTTTTATATAATTATTAATTATATAAAAATTAATGTAATTTATTACTATATAGATATTATTATTTAATTATTTAATATATATTTATATAATTATTAAATTGTGCATCCTGGTGTCTGCAACCTGGATTTTACTGTTACCAAACCACCATGAGTTCAGCAGTCAGGCAGCAAACTTTGCAGACCCACGATTTTGTGCCATTAAAACCCACCCTGACTCCTTATCAGGGAGAGAAATTTCCTTTGAATAGATGATTAAGCAGACTGGACAGCACTAAGTATGTGGTCAATGCAGGAGGTGCTCAATGAATAATTATTAGAAAATAAAGGATTTTTGTTTCATCGAAGTGTGGGGTTGCATCTAATTGATTCTTAATTGTGAAATCCATTTTTTCACCTCAAAAGAGCCACTGATAGTTTTGTCAGCTGCATTTGTTACTCAGCTTTGCAGGATCTGGAGTCTTTAGTACCTGAAATTAAAGATTCATCTTCCAATTCTTGTGGTTTTTGGAAGGCCAGCAGATAATTCACTTTCCAGGGAAAGCAGACTGGAGAATATGGCCTTTTGGGCTCATTGCACAAAATAAATCTCAAAATAAACCAAGCAAAGAGTGAGGGTTGCATCCAAACCCAGACTCTGGTGCATCACAGCAGGAAGAGGGCAGGGGATGATGCTGATGAGCTCAGTATTGTGAGTGCCACTGTTGGCTTTATCCAGGGTTAGTGGGGGAAAATGTATAGGGGAGGTTTTGAAGCACGGTCTACTGGAAGAGATTTTGGGCTTATTTTTGCTTTGCAGACACTGTGTGGGATGCCCTTGTCTTGTCAGCTGAGCCCATCCTTACATTCCTTTCTGGAGATCACCTGTACCTCAGAGATTTAACTTAATTTGGGCTGTTTTGGGGGGAATTGTCTCTCCAGAGCAATGCGGTATTTTCCACCCTCCCTGATAAAAATGCATGAACACCTGGTTTGCACTCAGAGTGGACAAACAGAGGTCAGGATTAGCCCAAACTTGTGCTTTCAGTCTCCAAGCCACAGCCCTGTGGGTCACTGGCCACCTCTGGGGGCTGTGAGGAAATCCCCCTCTCAGTGTCACTGTCAGTGCTCCCGTGACAAACTCTGCTCCAGCTTTTGGCAGCAGGGCTCAGGCAAGTCAAGGAGCTGCTGTGCTCTCCCCAGATACGTTGTGTACCTCAAAATGTTTAATTCTGGTTGCAGATGTTAAGTAACTTCTTTATTTTTTTCATAACTTGAATGACCGAAATACTTCTTTATTTTTATTTTAATCTCTGTTTTGCAATCACTGAATCATATGATCAGCCTAAGGATATACAGTTTGCAAATGAAACCAGATTATTATTAGTCTTGGCTATTTCAGCACAGGGAGGAAAGGAGAAAAAATTGTGTGTACATTTTATAGCCCAGTTGCTGTTTGTTTTACCAGCTTCTCAAACACATGATGAGGAAGGCAATGACCACATGAAATAGGTTTTTGTGCACAGGGTGGCTGGTACAAGTGGCAACTTGGAGTTGTTGCAGACATCTTTTATGAAAAATCCTTTCCTTAGGATTTTTCCTCCTGAGAAGCTGAGAGGCCTCAGGAACAAAATGTAAGCAATGATTGTCTGCTGCTGTGGAATGCAACAGGTGCATCTGTGATTGGTGTCCTGTGATTGCTTCTAATTAATGGCCAATCACAGTCAGCTGGCTCGGACTCTGTCCAAGACAGAGCCTTTGTTAGCATTCTTTACTATTCTATTCTTAGTTAGCCTTCTGATGAAATCCTTTCTTCCATTCTTTTAGTATAGTTTTAATATAATATATATCATAAAATAATCAATCAGCCTTCTGAAACATGGAGTCAGATCCTTGTCCCTTCCCTCATCCTGGGACCCCTGTGAACACCATCACAAGAGTAACCCAAAATGCTACTTCCAGTCCACAAAAAAAAAAAATTAAAACAAAACCCAAAGTGTATTTTGGGTTTAGGTGAAAAGTAAGACACACATTTCTATGAATCTTTTTGTCATATTTTTTTTCTTCCCCACTGGCAGGAGATTTCTTGAGAGTAATTGTGCCAGCAAATTAGCATTTCCAGCCCTTTAATAGACATTCCTGGAGGTATTCTCTTCCAAGGAGAGCACTTCTGGGGATGACAGCAGCCTGCTTGGGAGGGCTCCAGCTGCCTGGCAGTGAGGTGTGCTCAGCAGCTCTTGCCTTTCCATGGCTGTTGGAAGACACCTGTGTCTTATTTGCTGTGCTGCACCTTGGAAGTTTTGCCTCTTCAGGAAGATGGAGTTCCTGCCAGGTGGCTGTAACTCCTCCTGAAGTCACCCCTCAGGTGTCACAGGCCACTTTCAGTAATTTTTCTTGATAGCCATAATATGGGCATGACTCATGTCATCCTTTCTACATCCTTGTTTTTGTTTTCTTTGCCTTTTCCAGCAGTCACACTAATTCCAAATGAGCTCTGGCTGCTCAAGTGGTTTGTGGCCTGCTGGTGGAAGAGACTGTAGCACATCATCTGAAAGGCTGCAGGATGTTTTGTGACACCACATCAGACATCCTGTGGCAGCTCTCCCTGCACAGGTGTCATTGCACTTTGCATCAAAAGGCTGGGAATGTCTTTTGTCACTTTGCTAATTGTTTTCCTGTCTGGGAGGCTCCACTGCCCTCACCTTGGTGCCATGGGGAGGGAGGGAGGTTCTGCCCTCACACCCAGTGCCCACCCCAGGCACAGCTCTGCTCTGATCTGGGGCACTGTTGTGGCTGGTGCTGATTCTCCAGTGATTTCATAGTGATAAAGGCTGGGAGAATTGGGATTGTCCAGATAAAGGGTGACCTAATCCTAAGGGTGACCTACCTGAGGCCTTGCAGTATGTGAAGGGAGCTGGCAAAAAAATAGGGAAATAACTTTATAAAAGCATGCAGTGACAGGACAAGGAGGATGGCTCAGAGGGGATTTAGACTGGACACTAAGAGGAAACTGTTCCCTGAGAGGTGGTGAGGCCCTGGGACAGATTTCCCAGAGAAGCTGTGGCTGCCTGGAAGTGTCCAAGGCCAGGTTGGACAGGGCTTGGAGCAGCCTGGTTTCACACCCTGTGTGTCCCTGTCCCTGACAGGGGGTGGAACTCGGACACAATGATCAGCCTGTCCAGTGGGGAGGCAGAAAGAGATTTTTTGGTCTGGGGGGTGGTGTAGCAGGACTCCTTAGGGCTTCTTCCTCCTGAAAACTGCTGGTGAAGTTGTAAACCCTTCCCACAAATCTGAGAGAATGAAACTCTGGATAATGGCTTGAAAGGAAAGAAGGAAGGCATCTGAACTTAATCACTGAATGCTTGGGCTGTAGTTTTTTAAGTTCAACACCTGCTGCTGCATATAAATTTAGTTTTGCTTGTTGCACAGAGTTTACTTGGCAAGGCAGAAAGTTTTTTCATTTGTACTCAGTCCTATCACCATCTCAAGACTTTTACAACCTAAAGGATTCTATGGCTTTATGTCCTGTTGTACTCGGGTGGGTCTGTTAGTGGCACACTTCAGAGCTCTCTTCTGGCTTCCTCAAGTGAAATAGACACACAAAAAGCTCTGAAAGTGTTTTTCTCTGGAGCAATCGTTGCATCAACCAAGGGAAGTCCATCTCTAACACACAAAACAACCCTGGTGCCCCTCCCTCCCCCAAGACCTATTCCTCAATTTCTAACTTTGTGTAAAGTTGAAATTCTTAACTTGGCCTGTTGTAAGCTTTGCAAGAATCAAGCCCAACATCCCTCATTATGATTTATTTGTGTCTGGAGTGGAGATCTTTCCCATCTAAGATCAGTCTGGGCATCATAGGCTCAAAATGAAGCAAGCAGAATACAGATGGATCAAATACAGCCCATAATAACCAGTGCTGGCACCACATTATTACTGACAATTTACAGTTACAGTGCATTTGCACAGTGCTTTGTGCTGTGATTATCCCATGGAAATTTGTGATAGCTATCACTAAAGCTTACATTGAAACTTTTTTATTTTTTTTAGGCTTGAGAACAAGATAAGCTGTTGGAGAATTTTACAGGTGTTAGGAAAATTGGTTAGGGAATTATCCTTGATAAATTGTGACTCGTGTTATTCCCCACCCTTTTCCTCTATGTAGGAACATTTTGCTGGTACCTTTTGATAAGAATTTACAGGTAATTAATCTGTGACTCCTTACTCTTTTCCCTTTAAAATATGCACATTTAGGAATTTTTATTTATTTGCATTATTTGATACCCAGAACTTTAGGAAAATCTCTGTCTTGGGATTAAAACCTCTGACTCAAACTCGAAGCAAAATTTCTTATGCTTCTGGATAAATCACTTCTTGTGATGTTGCTTAATTTTCTCCTCACTCCACCCAGATTATATAAAAATATGAAAAATCTTCGAGGTGGTGTTTTTCCCCTTCCATGCATGGTGTGATGGAGCAGAAACTTGCGGAGAAAATGAAGTCATGAAACCTCAGACAAATGCAAGTTAAAATAAATGACAAAAAAAGAAGTGAGGTGTGAAGTAGGTAAAATTTTAGTAGCTCTGAAATGCAGATCCCTGGTGCATTCATTGCAGATGACATGATTCATATAGTTTAATTGCATGCAAAGTTTATTTTGCAAATTATGGATCCTTTGATGCCACTGCAATGGGTGCTTTAGGAATCCTGGAGATACTGGATGGATGCAAATAAACCAAGCAGTGAATGGCAATACCAGAACAATGCACTGCAGGGTTTTATGTTGGTCAGGGACTAAATTTTATCCTTCATTTACAAAGAGATATTTATTACAAGAAAATCTTCCTGATTATATTTTCATGGTGTGCAATGGAGCATTATTTAATTAAATACCATATAAGCTGGACAAGGGAAGTTCAGTAGGGTAAGTGCACTTGGGATGCTTTATAATTTGTTCCTTAACTATGAGTGTACCCAGTATGCCATGTTTCCCAAATGAGGAATCACTGGCCCTGGATGCATGAGGAAATAGGATTTCAGGCAATCCATAGGTCCAAAAAAAGGGGGACATAAATTTTTACCAAGGTTCCTCCTTCCTTAGAAATGCAAGAAGGCTGAGAGGTTTTTCTTCAGGGGAAATGAGATGAGCCCACAGTGAGTGAGGACACAATGTTGAGTCTGGGGACATCAGGATTGTTTGGGGAAGAGATGGAGGGGATTAGAGGAGTAGCCAAAATTCTTTTTAACAGCAGAACTGGGCTAAAATTCAGGTGGTGATGCTCGTTTATCCAAAGATTCCAATAAAATGTGTCCAGTTTTGTTTACTTTAGTTCTGGCAGTATGGATTTGGCTGTTTATCCTCCAGTCTTTACCTTCAGTGAAGGATGTTAGCAATGACTTCTGTGACAACATCACTAAAATAATCATCAATTTGTTGCCTCTCAAGAAAACCATCAAAACACAAATGAACCCAAATCCCTTTTCATTACAAAAAGTGAAAGCCCAATATGATCAGAAATGCTGTTGGAGTGGTTGGATGCTCACCTGAAAACATCAGTGAGAGTGACTGTAACAGAAATTTGTAGTGAAACCCAGTGTGGATTGTGGACAAATGAACTGCACCAATTAATATTAAGAGCACAAGTTTGCATTTAAATTGGGAGCTGAAAAGGCTTGTCAGGGTTAAACAGGTCAGAGAGCCTCTGGCTTGGGCAGGATATCCAGGATGCTATGTGATGAAATTCCATGAGCTAAGTTTAATTTAAGACATGGTTCTCTGTGAAAATGAAATCTTTACTTGGAGCACTTAGGGGGAGGTATTTTTCATGCTTGTTCATCCATATGTGTCTCATTTCATTCTGCATAAATTTGCAGTGAGTTTGACCACAGCCATGGGCTGCAGTGGAATCAGAGCACTGCTGATCACTCCAGTTGTCTGGTCAAAATGCCTTTGATGTCTTTGTTGGGAACTTTAGGGTATTAACACCTCCTAGAATGAAAAAGAGAGGGGAACTTGTGAGGATAGAAATAGTGAGAAAATCAGGGATGTGTCAGAAGACTAAGATATCTTGAATTGAAATTCTGGCACAAACGCCTTAACTGCCCAGGTTAGAATTTTTTCTTTAGAGAATTATTTAATAAAATCACTTTTCTAAGAAAAAATATAACTTCTTTCACCTGAGCAAATAATTGAAGCTCCATTTTACTCCTTGCACACATGCAGAATCAAGTCGTGCTTTCCCACTGATTGAACACCCCTCCATCACTTTCTCATGCCCTTCTCACACCCCCTGAAGTTGCCCAACACCTCTGGGACGTTCCCATCCATTTCAGAAGATCCTGCCCCTGTACCCAGAAAAGAGTTTCATTCTTAAAAATCAAACCCTTGAAACCAAGGGTTTCATATCAACAAACAGGGAAACAGAGCAGAGAACAATGCAAGTCCTAGAAATCAAGTTTGTGGCTGTCAGCAGTTTTAGGCAGTGGCAGAAGTTTTGCCGAACCACTGAAAGGAACTAACACTCACAAGAGGAAGATGAGCAGAAAAATGTATCACAGTAATCAAATCTGATTGCAATGAGAGCATTAAGAAGAATCTCTGAGTCAGTTAAGCAAGAAAATGTCTTTTTTTTTTCTGGAAACACTTTCGATGGGGAAATACTGCAAGTGCTAACAGTGTGCTCAGATGTGGAAAGTCTACTGTCAAAAATGAGCCAGGTTTACTGAAATATCCCAAAAGCAAGACACCTGTTGTTGCAATACAATGAAGTGTTGCCCCTTGTCACAAATAGATTTTCATGTGCTGTAAACCACTCCATTCTATTTTGGATTTGATCAGGCCCTAAGAAGAATTTTTTGGGTCTAAATTGAAAATAGCAAAACTAGAAGATGGACATAGCAGAATTTGAAGGAAAATTATAAACAGATCACATGTTCAGTGAAGAAAACACCCTCCTTAATGGTGCAGAACATTTAATGAATCCTGGTGGAACTGGAATAAAGCCCAGCAGAGTAGCACACACAGGATTTCTGTGTGGCTGGAGGTATGGGAAAGGAACAAACAAAATCCTGGCGCCAGCCAGGACAGAAACTGAGCACTTAGCCCAGCACAGGACATTAGACAGCCCAATAAAGCTCCATGGTTCACAGGGCTGAAGGCAGCTGCAGTCTCTAATAACATGAGTACAGTCAAGGACCCTGCACCAGAGTTAATAAGCAGATCATTACAGCCTCTGACCAAGGCAGTCTCCACACTGACCTAATCGAAATCCAGAATGAGCATTATCCTAACGTGCATGATGAACCAATTAGCCCAGAGCTGAGTTGCTTCCACCTGCTCTAGTATCTCAATTTAGAATGGCAAATTAAAACCAAAAAGAGACGGGAGAAGATGTCAGAGGTTGTTTGACGTGGGAAGAAGGCACAGGCTGTAAGAAAACCGGGTTCCTCTGGGGCTGCAGCTCAGTGCTGCCAAGGCCAGGTTTTTATGGATCTCCCTGCTCCCACTGAGATGGGATGGCCAGCCCCCAAAATAAAAAATGACTCATCAGGGCTTTTTGCTCGCTCCAGAGATGTGACTTAACAACTGTGATGCTTGAAGGTTCTGCTCTGTGGATCTCTAAATTTTCCTCCTTCCTGAGGATGTTTTCTATCTCCCTGCCCCTTTTTGGGAATTGTTGTGACCATCCAGGTCAGAAAACAATTCACAAGTCTTGGTCACTGCGCACCAAGGGGTCTCACAGGAGAAGTGGGAGGCTGCCTGTGCCTCTGGATACCCTTGGGCAGGATTTGAATCTCTCCTCCTGGAGCACCTCTGTGTTTTGTTCTTTGAATCTTTCCTCCTGGAGCACCTGTGTGTTTTGTTCTTTGAATCTCTCCTCCTGGAGCACCTGTGTGTTTTGTTCTCGTGTTCAGTTAGAAAAGACATTGTGAATAATCTGGAAAACCAGGTTTGCTCTCCTGACTCATGGTCCTGGCCACCCTGGGGTGTGGTTTCAGTGAGAGGAGTGTGTCATTAGCCAATGCATCCTCTAAGGACAGTGAGATGGAAAAGTGGAAAAAGTTGTGCATGGATTTACCATGCAAAGAATTTCAGAGTTGGTCTTTGCTATTTGCAAATGCACTTTGTTCCTTTCCATTGTGTGAGGATCCACCCAGAGCACCAGAGCTGTGTTAACAGAGGTTTGAAGAGTCCAGAGCTGGGTGATTGGCACAACCCCCATGTGCAGACAGATTTATAGGGTCATGACAGCTCAGGGCAGAAAGTAAATACACAGGAATGTGGCAGAAGTAGACCCAAGCATAACACAGGTTATACTTCTTACTTTGTTTTAGGAAAATTGGTAAAAGAAAAAATAATCCACGGTCTACAACTGGCCTGGAAAATGCAGCTACCAGATGATATTTTCAATACTAAAATTAACTACTAAGTGTGATATTTATGGATGCATTATTTTGGTACAGTTCAGTAAAGGTGAGTTTCTTGCCTTTTTCTTAAAGTTATTTGCTGTCATTCCTGTCAAAGTTAACCCCACCACTTGCCTGTTGTGCACTCTGGGGTATAGTAGGTTTTGTTTCTTATCTGCCATCTTCCTCTAGTTCTGGTTGGATATTCATTTTTTAAACCTTGTATTCAAACCTTTTAAGGATTTGTGCCAAGTGCATGAGTTTCTGTAGAACAGAATCCAGATTAACGTGTCCCAGCTCACCTCACAGCAAAGTTTGTCACCTGTGGGTGCATCTGCTTGACGTTGATGAAGAATGAGTGATCTACTGGTAGATTATTTTATATATTTTACATCACACTGATTTTGTAAAGCTCAGGGTTTTGTTGTTCATAGCTTTAACAGTCAGCTAGGGGAAAGAAAGGGAGGAATGGTGGCAAAGATATTAATCCTCAAAATCTCATTCTTTGGACGTTGTTCTGTAATCAAAGGGCAGGCATTCCCTGCACTGCAAACTGCCCACTCCAGTGGCCTCTTGCATCAGGCAGTGCTGCTGACTCTGGTGATTTACTGAGACTCTCATGACTCTGCACGTTTGTTCCTTTGCGGTTTTGGAGGAGGCTTTGAGAACAGAGTCTGCGAGATGAAACGAGAAGGAGGAAAATTAAAGTCTGTACTGCATCACTCTGGAGGTCCCCAAATGCTCTGCAGGGTGGGTTTAGGGTGGGAGAGGATGCTGAGTGCTGGTGGCACTCCCAGCACAGAGCCCCGAGTGCAGATGGAGCCACGTTGGCTGGGAGTGTGACAAAGGACACGAGCGCCAGGATGGCCGTGGAGGCTGACATGTGAAATAGGTGGTGAGGAACAGGGAGCACAAAGAAAGACTCCAAGCCCCCGAGTACACATACATATCCTAGAGTCCTGGCTTTAGCTGGGAAATGGGAAAGGTTTTAATTTAAAATTTGATTTAAGGGAGAGAGACTTTTTCATTAGCGTAGCAGTTACTCACTCAGTTGGGAGCTATTGGAAGAAATTAAAGTACATTTGGCAATCTATATGCTTCAAGCAGGAATGGGATCTATCTGTCTATTTATCCACCTTTCTGCCTAATCACATAAATTCCATGATATCCAGGGTTACATTTTCCTTTTTCTCAACGGCTGCAAAATCTGCCTGCCTGAAACCCCACTGAAAGGAGAAAGTTAATATCAATGTCAACCACTCTCTTAAGTTTTTGTATTACTGTTTCTTTCTGCTGTTAAGGGATGGGTTTTCTCTCCATCAGCTGAAAAACCACAGTTGCAAACATTTTGTTATTGGCTTTTTTTTTCTTTTCAATGACATTTTTCAGGGAGGAAAAAAAAAAAAAAAAGAAAAGAAATGCAAGTAAAAAATCTAAGACAAAACCAGAGAAGAGTGGTTTGGGGAAGTATGTGCTGTGTTCATAGCCCTGTTTTAATATGCTGTTACCTCCTTTCTCATGGAGCTTAGCATAAAGTTTTGTAAGTTGTGGGGTTTTTTTTTTCCCTCTTTTGTCAAAAAAAATTATGAAAGTGTCGCTTTTCCTTTGCGGTTAATTCAGGAGAGATCCTCAATTCGAGCAGGGCACATTTTCATGCAAATACAGCAGCACAGTTTCCAGCCCCCTAATAGCTTCTTACAAATGATGTGCCATTACAACGAGGTTTATTTAAACAAATTTAATACATCTTTAATCAAGCTGGAGAGCATTTTCAAAGGTCACGCTCCAAATCAGGATCACTGTTCAGAGCTTATCAAAGTATTAGCTTAAGGGGGAGGGAGAATTATTTCTTGGACAAGTAATTTTAGGCAAATCTTTATTTACATTTTTATTCAGTTATTAAATTTTATTCCTTTCCCTCCTCCTCCTAGTCTCCATTTATGAACCTATAAGAAAGTCTGTAAATGGAGCCATAAGCATATCACAGCAGTTACTATTTCCAGGGGCTATTCCTTTGAATCGACTGGGCCCATAAAAGCAAGGATGAAGTCACTTTTTTTTTTAAACACAAGCTCTGTGTATCCATTTCATACAACAAGCTCTGGCCCGAGGATCTGATATTAGGATAAATACATAGGATAGATTTTAAATTAACAAAATAAGTTAAAAACAAATTTTGAGCATAATGGGCATTTAAAGGTGCTCACTTGCTCCTGCTGCAAGAGGATAATTGTTGATGTTAAGTCATTAGGACTAATGGGGGCTGCACTAATGGAGCCCAGGAATCCACCCCAGCTCACACCTCTTCATTCACTGGGTATTTATCTGTAAATAGGTCACAGAGGGTTTAACTGGTGCAGAACCAGTTGTGCCTGCACAGGGTGAGGGCAAAGCTCAGTCCTTCGGCCTCAGCCTTACAGGAGGAACCAAAAAGGCACCAGGGTGAAAGGGGGAGTGAGCCCTTGGAGGACACAGGCAGAAACACCCCCAGGATTTTAATGCTCATTACACCCAGGAGCTCTCAACCTTTTCATTACAGGGGGGTGAGACTGGACATCTGTGCAGGTCGTGGAAAGAGCCTGTGCAGGCTCTGTTAATTCTCTTTTTAGGGCTCACCTTGCAGCTGGGACTTGGGGTAGGGTTCAAAAGGAGCTGTGCTGAAGTACAGACCCATGCAGTCCTGGAAAACTGGTTTTTGCAGGACTAAATACTGCTCTATACCCAAACCTTAAAAAAACCCTTTGCATTTAGCACTGATATCATCCACATGACAAAATAAATAAGCGTACTCACATCACCCAGTTTTCTCTGAATGTGATTATTTTTTAATCCGAAATATTTAATATTCACAGAATAATTTATCCAGCAAAACTATTATGTTTTTCAACTTCCAAATGACCCTTTTCTGTAGTGGTTGTGAACTTTTATTTTTTTGTTTTTTAGCAATCATAATGATTCTTTAGCAATGGTTTTTGCATTTGACGTCCACACTTTGCTGCTGGTGACATAAAAGACAGGATATTGTTTCCCTTCAATGCTCAGAAGGGTCTTTTAAGAGGGAGGACTTGAAGAAACTTTGAACTTCTGAGCAAGTTTATAGAACAACACTAGATCAGTAGAATTAGGAAGCATCAAACGACATTTAAGTGCCTGAAAGATCTGAACTTCTCCTTTCTCTCTTGTCCATGGGACTGTGGATTCAAATCCCTGGTGTCTGAGACACTTTATCTTTCCTTTTTCCACCTGGATAAAGAGAGGAAAAAAGTAACAAAAAGAGAGGGGATAATTAATGAAATATAATAACTATGCACAGGCTTTATGCTGAGTTTTATCTTACTTGTGTGGCATGTCTGGCTGTTTGGGCAGAAAAAGTTAATAAAGTTTGGTAAACCTTAGAAGAGATTAAATAAGCCAGAAAAATAAAAAAAGGTAAGGAGTAAAGGCTGAAGGGAAAGTAGCTGCAGTAAGTATAATTTTGGGGCTGGACAGGAAGAAGTGAGCACACAAGGCCTTCTGACCATTGTAGGGAATCCCAAAAAGTGAATATTGCATTGAAGGGTCAGTGAAATTCTATGGGTGGTTTTTGCAGCAGCACATCTTCACCCTGATCAGCAGCTGATACAGGAGCAATCCAAAACTCCTGCAGCTTTCCTTTCCCTTGGACTGGTGTTAGTGTTGATCCATTTGTCTGCAGGGACACTGAGATTCCACTTGCAAATTCCCTGGCAATAGTTATCCCTACCAGCTCATTCGTCTATTTCTTTCTCTTAACATCCAGAAATTTTAAAGAATGTCAGGATTAACATTCTTCAGTGACTCTTTCTGAATTACATGAGTGCTATGTGGTTTGCCTTCATTGTGTATTAGTTATGCCAGTTTTAGTTCCTTTTTTTTTTTGTTTTGTTGCATGTTTGTTATTTGGAAATTTGTTCTCAGGAATATTTTGTTTTACCATAATTGGTTGTTTGACCTCTTTTGGTTCCCAGTTCACAGCTGGGAGGTGGCACTTGTGCTCATAGCAAGGGTTTCATTCCCTTGGTTTGAAAGGCACTGGCTCTTCCCAGTACACATTTTAATGTGTACATTAAAATATTTCTGCTGCAAATGTTAATGTGGATGAAGCTCTTGCCACCACTTGTAAAATATGAGGAGGATAAAGTATCAACATAGGTTGGAAGTGAAGAAACTTTAATTCTAATCTCATCCTTAAGGATCTGCAGAAAAGAGGGAGTGATCAAACTCCAAATTGAACATATACTTATAAAATAAATAATAGCAAACAAACCCAAACTATGATGCCAGCTTGCTCCAAGTTCATCATGGATTTATGCAGTAGAAATGTGTTTGTTAAAAACTGGAAATATTCAGTCTGAAGGTGCTTACTGGTGTGTAGTTTGCTGTTAAATTATATTTTTGAAAAGAAATAGATTTGAAGTTATATGGACTATTCTCTTTTGAAGTTTTCTGAATTAAATGGAGTATTCAATCCATCTAAATCTGTTCATAGATTTTGTGTTCAAGAAATTGTGTCTAGCTTGGGGTAGAGGGCTTTTTTTCAGAGCTCAAGATTTCAAGATGAGATGAGAAATCTTCTCATCTTTCCCATTTTCTTTTGTTCCTTCCATGCTATTAGAAATACCTAAATGCAACAACTTTATTCAGCTAAAGGGAACTATCAGCTGGTGGACTTTGTGCTCACCTCCAGCTCTTTAACGCTGCAGAAAGAACCTTCTTGCCACAGACACATTTTATGAAAAATCCTTTCCTGAGGATTTTTCCTCCTGAGAAGCTGAAAGGCCTCAGGAACAAAATGTAAACATTGATTATCTGCTGCTGTGGAATGCAACAGGTGCATCTGGGATTGGTCTCATGTTGGATGTTCCTAATTAATGGCCAATCACAGTCAGCTGGCTCGGACTCTCTGAGACACAAGCTTTTGTTATCATTCTTTCTTTCCAATTTTAGCTAACCTCTAATTAAATCCTTTCTTCTCTTTGTTAGTATAGTTTTAATATAATATATATCATAAAATAATTAATCAGCCTTCTGAAACATGGAGTCAGATCCTTGTCTCTTCCCTCATCCTAAGACCCCTGTGAACACCATGATGCCTTCTAATACTTTTTTCTGCTTTTTGCATTGACAGCATTGGAATGGATTGATTTGGGTCTGAAGGAAAACATTTAATGGCTGGAATGGCATTGTGGGCACTCCCTTGATGTGTAGGAATCACAATGTCCAGTGGGCGTAGTGAGCCCCACAATGCTGCTCAAATTCCCATTTTATTTTTTTTTATGCTGTGTGACAAAACTTGATGCAAATTAACAGAGTCCCCTCTTGATATTCTGTTGAATAAGTAGTGGGCTGAGCAGAAAAACAAACAGCACGGGGCTGTTGACACTGTAAACCCTAAGGGTTCCTTCTGAGAGAGGCTGAGTCGGAGCAGAGTAAATAAACAGGTCAGCAGCTCTGCAAACAGCACCAGGCCCTTCCAGGACTGCCTGACCCATCGGGCAGTCAGTAATTTTGGCCAGAAAGTGCCTTACTGTGCTCTGGTAGAGCCAAGAAGAGCCTTTCTCTGGAAATGGCCACAACAGCAGAAGTGGAATTGGCCCATTTGTGCTCCGAGGGTTGTGCTCTGTCATGGTCTGTGATAAATGCTGAGCACGTTTGCTGAAATGCTGTCATTTATTCCTTGTAATCATCCAAGGAGGTGATGGTTGTTATTAACTGAAAGCATCCAGTGTCATAGTGGGGGATTTGTATAACATCTTCTAAAAAAATGTGCAAAAGGGGAAAAATGAAAATCAAAATAAAACAGGTGTTCTTTGCAGTTGGGGTGTCGAATTTACACGGCTGGAAAGTTGGAAATGTAAAGAATGGAAATTAATTTGTCAGTGCCAAGCAAGGCACATGGCACAACACAAAAAACAAAATAGATGTCTAACCAGAAAGAAAGCAACAGGAAATGAAAGTGCTGGATAAGATTGGAATGTATACATTTTGATCAATGTACCAAGCATGTGATATCCAAAAAAATAATGTTGATCTGGTAAAAACAAGCAAAACCACCTCTGTAATATGATATTGATCTTGTGACAACTTTTTTTTATATAATTAGTGACTTCATATATCTTTTTTTTTTATGAAGTTCAAGTTTATAGCCTGTGCTATAATGAAAATTTCAGGACTTTCACCTAGTTTTCTTATACTTTATTGGGAGAAGGCTGCAATTATTTTCCTCTTTCAGCATGGACTTCCAGGAAAGACAAAGAGAGATGGGGATGTAGAAATGAGTTTTAGCATGTGAAAATAAAGACTACATGGCATTATAACCCCAGCCAACCAAGCAAACAGTGTTTTTCATGGTTACAATATTCAGGAATAGGAATAGTACATGCTCTGTGGATCTTTTGTCTGGAAGGTCAGAGAGTTGCTTTGGATGAATTCTGGATTTTTTATGGAGCAGGCTTGATGTCCTGCTGTTGGGATGCCCACAGACACACTTGGGTGTAGAAAGTGTTTCACAACTTGCAGGATGCAATTCCTCTCTAATTTATGGCTTTGGGTCCCGTTCTGAATTCCCATGGTACTTTATTGAGAACTTATGATCATGTTCAGCATATGGGTGTATATACTGGAATATTTCTGCAGCAAATATTAATGCATATGAAGCTCTAGCCATCATTTGCAAAATATGAGGAAGGTAAAGTACACAGCTGTCCTTCAATAAAGTAAATTTTTGCTTTTCTTCAAATCTCTTCCTCTTCCTTGAAGCACAGAAACCAGCGTGGGTATCAGTCCACTGATAATGATTATATAAAATAATTATTTTTTATCTGATATATTGGGATCCTACAGAGAGGTGTTAGTCCAAATTAAGTACTGTTTTTATCTCTGTAACCTCACCATTACTCTTGTGCCTTTTTTTCCTGGCCCAAGCCAAATTCTAAAGTAACCCAGAGTATCCAAGTTTTCTGTGCCAGCACCAAGATCCAGCCTCCACACTTAACCTAAGTTGTACTCAGTTTCTCTCTATATAGTTGCACTGTGATTTGGGGAAAAAAATGTGTTTTCCATGAGTTTTTCCTTGTAGAGCTGCTCTACACTTCCTTACCATTTTAAATCTCTGGGGAGATTGTGTCAAAATTTAAAAGTGCCCAAAACTTAAATTAGTCAGGGTCTGAAGTACTTTTTTAGAAAGCTGAGGTTTATTTTTTCTTTTTTTTTCCCCTCTCTTCTCCATGAATCTTGAGTTGCTGGGTATTTTTTTATTTTAATTTCTAGTTTGAGAATGATAAGCCAGTTGCCTGTCTAGTGATAAGCATTGCATTTTCAAGATTATGCCATGAATAATCATTTCTTAAGAGCCTTTATTTTTTCCCCTTGCAAATCTCTCAGCACTCTTTTCTCTCCCACTTGCTCCTCCAAGTTAACATTTGTTCAGTGCCACTCTGCCAGCAGGACAGTGTGGGACCTTCTCCCTTCCTTTAGGTGGAAAGAATTTCCTTGGTGGGGTTCTGAGGTCAAATGGGGGGAACAAAGAGAGGCAGAAGAAGGAGGAAACACAGGGTGGAAGCAACCTGGTCTAGTGGAAGATGTCTGTGGTAGGGAGTGGAGTGAGATGAGTTTAAGGTCCCTTTAAACTCAAATAATTCTGCAGTTCTATGAGTAAATAAATGTGCCTCTGTCCCAGTAAATAAATGGCCAATGTCCCAGTGCCACTCTGTCCTCAGTGTGGGACCTTCTCCCATCCTGCAGGTGGAAATCATTTCCTTGGGGAGGTTATGAGGTCAAATGTGGGGGGACCAAGAGAGGCAGAAGAAGGAGGAAACACAGGTTGGAAGCAACCTGGTCTAGTGGAAGATGTCCATGGCAGGGAGTGGAATGAGATTAATTTAAGGTCCCTTTCAACTCAAATAGTTCTGCAATTCTATGAGTAAATAAATCCAGACCAAACTCTGTATGTGTTGCATTGGCAGTGATCACCAAGAAAGAGATACTGGCAAGTACTGACAGTACTTGGTGTGCAGTCTGAAAGGAAATATTCTGAATTTACAGGCCAAAAAGGCTGTGTAGCAGTGCCAGCCTGAATGGCAGGTGAGGAGGAAACGGCTCCAAACCTGCTCAGGTTGGCAGGGTGGGAGCTGTAGACAGGGATAAAGCAGAGCCAGGACAGGAGATGATCAGTTGATGTCCTCATGGCCTCCATGTCAGCACCAAAATGCCCTCAGGGGGCTGAGTGTGCTCACGAGGAGCTCAGGATCCCACGCTGGGCCAGAGGATGTCAGCAGGCACAAACAGGCACTCAAAACTCTGTGCTCAGGCACCAATGATAAGGGACGGAAAATCTGTCCTGGAATGCCTGGGAGCTGGCTGGCTGCTGCCCTCAGATGTGGCACTCACATTCTCTGGAAAAATCCTTTTGCCCAGGGAAGCTGAGAAGCCACAGAGAAAAGGGAAACAATTCTTATCTCATTTGCTTCTCCTGTGTTTTGCTCATGTGGAACATGTTAGGACATTTTTTCCCCACAAGTGATTGTTTCATTGGTTTCTGTGAATTGTTTTGTCTTATTGGCCAATCAGTGCCAAGCTCTGGAAAGAGTCACGAGTTTTCATTATTAGCATTTTAGCATTTAGTAAGTATCCTTTCTGAATTCTTCAGTATAGTATTCTTTAATATAACATAGTATCATAAAGTAATAAATTAGCCTTCTGAGAACCTGGAGTCAGATTCATCACTCCTGCCTTTGTTGGGACATTCCCAGCAAATACAATACTCAGGAATGAGTTGACAGAGGGGAAAATTCCCTTTGCTGTGAGCAGCCCCTCCCACCTGAGGTTCCTGGAGTGTCCCATGGACATGGGCAGGGATTGAGGAGACCTTGGGATGGCTCTGATGGAGCCAGAAGGTGACTTCCCACCTGAGGGAGCGTGAGAGGGACCTCAGAGGCAGGGAAATGAGGTAATACAGAGCAAGAGTAATTGTTTTAGAAAAAAAAAAACCCATCATTTACTCCTGCTTTTTCTGTGGGGAGGTTGGAGAAGTCAGCCCAGGAGGGAGGGAGGAGTGACCCATCTGCAGTTTCCCCTCTCTGTGCTCTGTGACTCCCTCCCTGCTCCTCCAGGGGAAGCATCCCTGTCCTTACTGTACGTGGAGAAACATCCCAGTTTCCCACATTTTAAATCAATCTCAGGTTTAAGTGAAGGTGCAGCCTTAAAAAGTTATTCCAGCTCCACTGTTTCCCCTGATAAATTACATGAATAACATTTGAGACAATGCATTGTTAAATATTTATGTCTAGTACTATAGAACCAGAAAAAGCACAAGAACCCCTAGAAGAATAAATATATTTACCTAAATAAATTACTAAGACAAATATACTCCTATGTGCTCTGTACCAATAAACAGTAGGTATTCACTAAATTGTGGAATATAAATGGCTCATTTCCTCTAAATGTACACTGAAAGATCTATAACATGTTACACATTTCCTGTGCTTTGCATATATATTTCAATATTCATCATGAAAAGGCTTGCTTATGTGTCAATATACATTACTTTGCATGCATTAAGAAAATATTTTTTTAATTTTGCCATTACAGATGTGCTTTGCTGTGGGGGGGTGCTGGCGAAAGCTGAGGCTTTATTTCATGATTAACCCTTTGGTGGCTCGTCCTGTTTTATCAACGTGACATTTGCACAAAATGAATTGCTTGCTTAGACACAGCTAACTAAATAAAAGCAGGCCAGAGCTGATAGTATGAAAAATGGATTTTCATTACTGTTTCATTGATTCTTGTAAATAAGGGCCTGAGGCCTGCTCCAAAAAGGCTGCAAACAGTAATAATTTAATCTGAGGTGACATAGACCAAAATGTATGTGGACAAAAATCATCCTTGAATATTAAACAACAGCCTCAAGACAGAGAAAAGTGTTGCAGGCGAATTTAAATGTATGCAGATCGGTGGGTAACATATTTAAAAACAGAAATTAAAGATTCCTGTCATAAATCACATTTGCTGCCATGGATATGCCTTGTTATGCTGGTGTTTAAGGAAACCTGAAAGGTTAAGGCAGTTGGTGCATTAAATCGTACAAGGATAATTAATACTTTTCTTGTGGCTATTTATAAGAAATGGAAAATATAGTTAGATCAGCTGTGGCACTGTAGTAATTTGAGGGGGAAGAAACGAAAGTATGAGTCAATAGTTTTAACTGGACAAATGTCAAAAGCTTAATGAAGCACTATCCTAATTTGGAGGCCTTTTAAAAGTTACACGTGAAAAAATGAGACAAAATAGTTTGTTCTTGTATTGCACATAAGATTTTTTTTTGCCTTTCAAACATTTAGAATCTGTTTAATAAAAATAATTGAGAATAACTTCCCTGACTGAAGTTTAAAAGAAAAAAAAATGGAATGTGTTCCATGGAAGCAAAGTGTAAATCAGGTCTTGACTCCAGGATCGAGAACTTTGTTTTTTCTTATACATCTTCTAATTAAAAAGACCACTATATTTTGCTATAAAATAGCCTGAAACTACATGTAAGAACATTATTTCACTTATAGTAGTTTGACTTATTACAGTAGCACCTAATGCTCAGGATGGCTCGTAGCAAGACTAATGTAGAAAATAATTTTCCCCTTCAACCTGCTGAAGCATTAATCCTTTTTTTTCTTTCCTTTTTTTTTTTTTTTTTTAACTTGGAGTTACATTCAAACAAACCCTTCCAACTACTGTAATTCCCCAGAGGAAAATACTCCTTCATCACTCATTGAGCTCAGGTTTATGATCAGCCTATTATTTAAAATTCTTATTTTTCTTTTCTTTCATGAATAAAACCAATAAACTTTAGTGGTATCAAACATTATTAAAGGGTCTCAGAGCAACAAGACAGAAGGTTTATATGACCAAACTCTCTTAATATAAAGGAGTTGTATATTTTCAGATGTCACTGCCATTCATCTCTTCTCTCTTTCTCTCTCTCTCTCTGCCCCCCTTAAGCGAGGAATAAAGATCCTATTTAAAAAAATCTCACCAGCATGTAATAACTTTTCACCTGTTTCATGAAAAGTTAAACATTAGGAATGCAATTTGCCTCGCTGTTACTTTTATTCTGAAAGAAAACAGGAAGTATTTCTTTCTTTGGAGGGGATTAAAAGAAAAGAAAGGCAAATAATCTAAGAAAATTATTTTCAATCTGAAGATGACTTGCTGGATGGGGAAAAGTATTTCTCAAACCTCATTGAATTTCAGATCTGTTTGGAGGAGGTTAATCTATCATTGTACAAAACCCCAAAAAATTAGATTTTTGAAACTTTAATCTGGTTTTGATTTGCAAATATTCATAAAAATTGCCATGGCTTCATGCAGATCTTTGGAAACAAATATTAGTGATCCTTTTTTTTCACAGCTCTAGCTAGAACACGCTGTCTTTGGCAAGTTTCTGTTTGCAACAAACAAAATGTGATACTTTATAGGTTATAATATTCATCATTACCCTGATGTGTCATTGCTATGTAGTGTCACGCCCTGCTACTTTCTGGACAGCGTTTCCAATTTGATTATGACAAACCTTTCCTTAAAAACTGCACTTAAAAAAAAAATTGTAAGTGATTCTATTAATCTAAAATAAAGAAAAAATTCCCTTTGGAGAGTTGCATTGCAAATAAAAGATTGGATGAGAAGTGCATTCAGCATGGTGACTTTCCAAGAATTAGCTGGAAAATAGTCCATGTTCAAAGAAAAAAAAAGGTGTGAAATCAGAAAATTCAAAATCCAAAACTTGCAGCTTTATAAGGTTTCTGTTAAAATGAAGAGAAGGAAAAGTATTTCTTTGTAGTGTTCCTTAGATAACAATGTATTTAGGAAATTATAGCAGTGTTTTGTTGTTTTGATATATGATATTTTCCTTCTGCAATGATATAAATGTCTGAATGTCAGAAGCTGAGTTGGTTGTGAAATTTTCTGGTTAGTACATTAAAAAAAAAAAGGTATGGTATAATGATCTGTTAAATAAAACCACTTATATTTAGTCATACCCTCCCAATTCATACACCATATCTTCATAGCTGAACCATCTCCTACACTACAAGCAATCAACAATTGGTTCTGGAGGTTGGAGCCTTGCAGATATTTAATTTTTATTTTTTTTTAATAAAAGAAAATTGTTTCACAGCCACTCTATCAATAAAAGCAGTCTAACTTTTTATCTCTGCTACAAAGCACACTTTCCATACAATAACTATGAACTGTGGGCAAAGTTCTTCTGACAGTGGTATGTTCAACAGAAGGAAAATGTCTCAAACATTATATTTTGATCTGGATAAACAGGCAAACTGCAAAGAAAGATGTAAGGCTCATGCTCGCAGAGCAAACAATTTTTTTTTTCCTCTTTTAAAATTTTTAAACTCGTAACAAACAGCATAAAGTCACAGGATCCAAAAAGCCTGTAAATTTCAGTCTAGAATTTTAAAAAGTGGTTTGAACCCAACTCTGTTTATCTTTATTTTGCCTAGACATCTGCCAGTACTTTTTAGGCTGCTGCTGCTCGTTAGGCCTGAGCAAATAACTTGTAATTATTAATGTTTTCCTTGAATTTATACTACATTTTCTGTGTATGAAATATGTGAAGAAGATCATGACATTTTCAAATGTCTTTGTTATTGGAAGTTATTTATGAATTTTTCCACGGCATATTTTTCCCTGTGGGTGGTATTCACTCTTGTGCATGCACAAGGACTAAGCAGTACTTAGACCCCACTTAAATCTTCAAAATATGTCTTGTGCAGAGGATTGATTTTCATGCAGAGGGACTTGTATATTTGATCAGAGGGATATTCATTTTGCTATTCAAACAGATATTTCCAGGAGATAAGCTGAGATGCAGCAGCTCGGGCTGCGCCGTCCGGCGGCTCTGGAGGAGCCACATGTAAATCAGGCTATTTCTATAAATAATGTACACTTCTTACAGGGGAAAACTTAAAAAATGCAGAGCAGCAAATTGTGCTAGTGTTGCTCTTGTGTTAATTCTCAGCAAACACAAAGCTCCCCACGAGCTCCAAGTTATTTTATATAATAAAAACTTGGAGCTATTTTAATACTCCAAGTTTTTATTAAATAGCTCCAAGTTTTCTTCCCCCTTCAAGCCAAAATGGAGTTTTTGCTGTGTCATGGGTGGTTTTTTTAGGAAGCCAATGCCGTAATTATTTTTTGTTGTTGTTGTTGAAATTAATATTCCTTTTCATTGTGTGAGTGGAAGACCTCCAGATCAATTGGGAGTCTACAACTGTCAGGCTCAGAAAATAACGAACACAAATGATGCTTTGGACATCTTTTATGAGGAGAAAAAAGGTGGGCTGTGTGTGAGTGGCATGGAGGGGCCCAGAGCACTGAAAAAGGAAAGTTCTTCATGCTATAACCTTTTCTAAAGGCAGAGGTGGGGGGGGGGAAGCACAGTGAAATGGGACAGCTGGGAACTCCAACTTCCAACGTGTCAAATCCCCAAATCCCCCAGCACAGGGACTATGGCTCCCAGAGCCAGCGGGTTCATTCAGGGGTGAATGGGGTAAAGGGATGCTCAGAGCAGGAAAAATTGCTTTGCCCCAAAGACCTGAGGTCAGGCATGACTTTGGCCATGCTTATTTCTCTCCCAGCTTAGGCTTACTCAGGCCTCAGCTTTTTCATGCCAAGCACCAAGGCCTACACCTCTCCCTTTAATCCATTCTGGCAGTTTTTTTCTCTTATGGGAAGCTTTTTTAATTGGTTTCATCTTCCTCAAGCCAAATGTTGTGAGCTTTCTCTGCTCCCCTAAGCACCAGGGCTGTTGCTTCCATGTCCACTCCCATTAGATGACTCCCATTACCAGTTCCACCTCGAGCATGATTCATAAAGTTTAAAGCCAAAGGGAATGATTAGATCATCCAGTCTGACCTCCTGTATACCACAGGCCATTAAATTTCACCGAATTACCTCTGGATTGATCCCAATAAGTTTTGTTTTTGTGAAGAATATTTTGGAGAAATCACCCAATCGCTGTTTTGAGCGATCAGGGTCTGGATTGCCCCTGTTTCCTCTCTGTGGATTGTTCCTGTGGTGAATTACAGTTGATTGCAACAAAAGGGCCCAGAAAAGCATTGAAACAGTCTTTCTTAATTTGCAAAGATTAATTAGCACCCTCTACCTAATGTGTGGATGATAATCTCTTATAGTTCTTGTCCTGTTTCACTGAAGATCCACAGAGGCATATGTTGTACAAAAACTACTGGGGTTTTTTTTTGGTCAGAAATTGCTCTTTCCCCCACATTATTTCGAAATATTTTTTTTTCAAGAAATCCAGGAAAATATATCAGTTTTATCAGTATATTACAGGTATGAGTGAGTGTATTGCTTCATTCCTGTGTGAGGTGTGACCCCACAAAGGCCAAAGCTGGTCAGTAGCTTGTCTCCAGCAGTTTCAAGGAGAAGTGTAAGAACAGTCCAGGAAGAGAGAGAGACTCCCCTGGCACACCCTGCTGATGCTGGCAGTGAGGCAGAGGTGACACAAGGCAGAGGTGACACAGCTGTGGCCACATCATTGTGTTCTGTCTACTCCACTGCCTCTGTTCATTGCACAGACACTCTTAATTAATCCCATTTAAAACCCTCACCTTCCCAGTGAGTTCCACAGCTCAGTTGTGCAATGTGTGTCTGAAACAGTTGATTTTGGTAGGTTGCAGCTCAGTACCTCTTGTCTGAGTGCTGCTGACTCCTTGTTTTATTAGACACTAGAGAGCTGGGTTTCTGATCTCTCTTTTGGTGCAACTTTGTGCAACTTTTCTCAAATGTTTCCAGTGCTGACCTATTTGGATCCTTTCTTTTTGAGAAGTGACGATCTCTGATTATCCTGATTTCTCTTTATTCCACATTGGTGTCTGTTATGCATTTTTCCAGTGAGGGTGATGAGAAAAATGAGAGTTCGATATCCAGGATATGGGAACACAGAAGATTTAAACATAAAAGTAATGAATTACCATAGAATTCCATGATGGTTTGGGTTGGAAGGAACTTGAAAAATCCTGTTCCACTCCCTGCCAGGGAAGGCAGGGACCTTCCACTGTCCCAGGCTGCTCCAGGTCCTGTCCAGTCTGGCCTTGGACACTTCCAGGGATCCAGGGGCAGCCACAGCTTCTTTAGGCACCCTTTTCCAGGGAAGAATTTCTTCCTAAGATCTCTTCTAAACCTTCTCTCTGTAATGTCTGTGCCTCTTTTATATTTCTTTTCTATTAATTCGTATCCCCATTTTACCTTCAGGCACACCTGATCATTGTGACACCACCTATTTGCCACCTGTGATTTAGTGACTCCAAATCTTTTAGTTTAAAGTCTGATATTAACTAAATGCATCTTATCATTTGGAAGGAATATTTGTAGATGGTTTAAATGGTTTTGCACAAGATGTAAAATAATAGCAGTTTGTTCAAGTTAAGTAATTTTGAGGATGTCTGCTGTGATCTGGCTGCTCACTATTCTTTTAGTTAATCAAACATTTTCCCTCTCCTGCATTTCATCCAAAGAGGGCTGCAGTAGATGACCAAAAAATTCTCTTTAACTATTACTTTTACAATTGCCACTGTGCTTGAAATGAAGCGCTTGGGTACTCAAGGCACACATACACCCATTCCAAATAAAAACCCCAGAACAAAGCTAGAAAAGCATTTCATTCTCATCTGTAAATAGCCCAGTTAGCTCTGGGAAGCAGTGGAATACATTGGTTTTTACACAGGAAGCAGGAGCTCGTTACACGTTGGTCCCCACCCCTCTTTCTAGACCCATGTGGAAACACATGTGTTAAATAACCCACCAGTTCAGCAATATACTCTATTTATATTTTATATAAAATAATAATCTGGGCCATGGTACTTTGAGTGGTTCACAGAAGCACAAGAAGTCATTAACCTAATCCACAACATAACATGATGTAAATCATATAAGATGTCATGCATTTTTAGAGGAAGTATTATTTTGAGTGAACACAGACACAGCTCTTTGGCATGATTTCTTCAAGGGGATGGGAGTGTTGTGACCCAGAAAATGTGCTGCATTTATTGCTTTGACTCAGGATGTCATGAAGCTTCACATAAAAATGGAAGTTTCAAAACAACAACTTTAAAAAAAAATCCAAAAAAAAGAGAGTTAAATACCAGGAATTTCTTTGTCTAGCTCTAGATTGGGCTGCGCTGAAGTGAGCATTCCAGCCCCTTGTATTCATGTCTTTACCAAGAGTCACTTCAAAGAAAACTTACAGAAACCAGAAAATGCTTCGTTATGGACGACAAAACTAAATTAATGGTACTACTTCTAGTGCTTTAAAATTAATTTTTTTTTCTTAAGAATGAGAAAAGGAAAATCTGAGTAATTACTTGCAAGACACTGTATGTGACTCATTTTTTGTCATCACAGCTGTCTACACAAGGTTTTAAAAATCTACCTACTCTCGTATGTGCTTGGGTAATAAAGATCCAGCCCATATAAAGCCAGATCCAGAGCTTGCTGAAATCATAGGGAGGCTTTGTAAATATTCCAGTGCTCTTGGATGCAAGCTCTGCACTTGGTTCTGCAAATCAGGATGTAGTAGGACCTTTCATAGGAGTAAATCACATAATATTTTTCATAGAAAGTGAAGTATGTGCAGAGGAGATGCTGCATGCTTGCAGTATGAGTTCAAAGTGGAGAAATCATCAACAAGCTCCTGGCTGTGTCCCATATGGAAGCAGGATACTTGCAGCCTCAGAGTGGTAAATCCCTCTCATTAAATTTCCTTTAGAAGGAGCTACAAATCACTGCTCTTGAGCTCATCTGGGAGCTCCACAAAAGCAACTTTAGAAGATCTTTATCTTCGTTGGAAAAAGTTCTGGTAGACTTCCATGAGTTTTATCACAGAATCAAAGAATGGTTTGCGTTGGAAGGGACCTTGAAGATCATTTCATTTCACCCTTGCAAAGGAAGGGAAACCTTCTGCTATCCCAGGTTACTCCAAGCCCTGTCCAGCCTGGCCTTGGATGCTTCCAGGGATCCAGGGGCAGCCACAGCTGCTCTGGGCACCCTGTGCCAAGGCCTCAGTATCCTCATATGGCTGTACTTGCCCCTTCCCCTTATTCCATGGCAGGAAATCAGTATTTTATAGTGACTGCATGAAGGGAACAGGCTCCTTGCTCCCCTGTGATGGGAACCACATTCCCCAAAGCTCTCCTCAAGCCCTCAGGAAGAGTTGCACTGGAAATACCTGAACTTGTAAATGCCATGCAACAACTTCCCTGAGTTTCTTCAGGACTTTTCTGGTTTTTTTGCTTGGAGGTAGTTCCTAAAATCCTGATGTAGCTGCCCTTGTGACAGCAGGACACAAGTGGCTGCCCCGTTATTCTCAGCCAAACTCAGGCAGGAGTGGCAGAGCTGTAGCTCCTGCAGCAGTTTGCAGCCCACTTGTGCAGGCTTAAGTGGTTGATGTAGTTAGGGCTCTTACCCTAATGTGGCAGCACTCAGCTAAATGGAACCTATGATCTCCTCTGAGGTTCATCCATCATTATTCAGAACCTCTGCCTTGTGCCGTCATGCGGGCAAACGCTTTCATGTATTTATTCATCTCATTGTAAGAATTTCTGCAAGCATATGCAGACCACTAAGGCCAGCAGTGATTAAAGCCATGCAGCCTTGAGCAGATGTAGACACTTTAGCTCACCCTATTCATTCTGCTGAAGGAGTCTAAATCAAGTATTTTCGGCACCAGGAAGAGAGCTCATCTGTTGCTGGAGATCACTGCTCTCCCCAAATATCTTTCTTAATCGTTGTCTTGTTATAATACTTGCCTGTTCCATAATTCATTTTGTACAGAATGGAGCTGTGAAATGGATGCTGAACTTTTCTCACATTCCCTGTGTCTGGGTGACTACAGTAAAATCCTGCTTTTAAGTAGGTAATGGGAAGGAGCAGTGCATCCTAGAAAAGGGAAGAAATCGTATCGGTTTGATAATTCGTTACCTTCCCAAAACAGCAGAGATGTGTAGGGAAAATGTGAGAGGAAACAGCATCCGTGGAGAGAGAGAATTCAGCCAAAATGATTTTAATTTTAATAGGTGATAAAATCCAGGCTGAAACTGGCCTGTGACACACAGAGATGCTATTTGCAGCAGCACACTTTTAACCGCAGCCATAAAACATGTTTTTCGTCTAAGGAGCATTTCTCTACTTGGTTAATTTTTGTGAGCCTTTCATTTATACAGTAGGTCATCCTCCCAGACAAGCTTTCTGCTGGCCCTGGAGCTCCAAAGGAGCATTTGATTCTCTGCTTGGACCCTGTCCTCTACCTCTGTTCCTTGCCAGCCCAATTAGCCTTGCACTGCATGGCTGTCAGTAGCCTAACTACCTTGGAGCCATCAGATTAAAGTTTCCCTTTCCCAACTACTCTATTCATCAGGAATCCAGCACAGCCAAGGTTTGTATAACCTGCTATGCTGAGCCCTCCCACTCAATTGATTTCTGATCCCTAATGAACCATAGGCTGATGGACAATTACTCATCTTGCTGAGACATGTGGGGACTGTTAAAGGCAGGGTACTCGGGAGCTTGTGAAACTCTGGGCTTCCTTATTTAACATTAGCTGTAATTTCTGACACAGGAAGGATTATAACAGGATCTGTTCAACATCAACCAGACTATCTCCGCTAATGGCTAAAATTGTTTTTTAAAAACTCTCAGTCCCTTTATTATTTACTTGTAGATAAACATGTAGCAATGAATTTTAACAATCTGGTGCATTTAGGAGAAAAAGTTACAAGCCCCTGAAATACCCCACGGTGGAACATGACATTAATAGCTCAAAGCAGCTCAGCACTGCTAATGTGGACTGTTCTGTGTCGGACTGTAACTCAGATGGATACAATTAAAATAAGAGTATGATTATTGCTGTTACTGTACTGTGTTATGACTGCTCAGAAGTGCTTCAGCAGCCTCAGCCAGTGCTTTTAAAGCAGGGTTTTGCCACACTGAGGGTGTTAAATCTTAGCCCTGATGTGTTGATGAGGATAACGATTGGAATATTAGAAAAATCATCTATTCCTAGACTTAAGCACTTTAATAATTAGACAGCTAAATTTGTTATCCCCGGGGTCATAAAACTCCTCGGGGAAATAAATTATTAAAATCTCCTGGTTTGTGAAGGGTAAGGTATGTGATCTGTGCTGCTTTTGAAAGAAATGGCTTCAGAACTGTCTGTCTGACTTTTGGCTCACTTGGCTTGTTCATCCTTTACAACCAATGAGTTCATTAGGAAATGCACCACTCATACCAGTGATTTCACTTCCAGTTTAAGGAATTGGCCTGCAAAAACATGACAGAACAAATATATAACTTCAGGAGTGGTTGTGTTATAAACTGATTGAAATAACAACAAAAAACAGCAGGGTAGTTAAGCAGCACACTTTTATGTTCACCATATAAATAGAAATATTCACCCTTTTTATCTTCTGAGAAGATCAGATGACCTGTTATACGAGAAATTCAGGGTAATGTTGTTACTCGTTTGTGTAAATAGTAGGGAAAAATGGGAGAGTGATTTTTATTTCATTTTCTGATTTCTTTTCCACTTTATCTTCCAGCCATCTATCTGTAGAGTCGGAAATGGTTTGCCTCACAACCTCACTGTCCTCCTTGAAATCCCTTATGCTCTTTTTATCATTCTCCTTTAAGAGCATTCCTGTAGAACTGAAACATTCCAATCCTTAAACCTGTTCTTATTCAGAGGGCAGAGTCTTAAAGACCCTGAATGTGTCTTCATTTGTGCTCTTAAAAAGCCATTATGGCTATTGCTATTTTTAATTATTTATAGGGGTCCCTATAGATGGATACTGTAACTTGGAAATAGATGAGTTGATGACCCTTCCCCAGCAACACTGGTTTTAAACTAAAATATGAGATAATGAGAAAGTAGCAGCTTATGGAAGCAAATAAGAACAGAAGTCTGGAGCAACAAAACTAAGAATTTTCTTAGGGTTAGTATTGAACATGGCTTGGAAATAGAGAATCCCAGAATAGTCTGGGTGGGAAGGAACCTTGAATTCCATCTTGTTCCACCCCCTGCTATGGACAGAGACACCTTCCACCATCCCAGGCTGCTCCAAGCCCTGTCCAAACTGGCCTTGGGCACTTCCAGGGACCCATGGGCAGCCCCAGCTTCTCTGGGCACCTGTGCCAGGGCCTGACCACCCTCAGAACCAAGATTTTTTTCTAATCTCTAATCTAAACCTGCCCTCTGCCAGTTTAAAACCACTGCCACTTGTCCTATCACTAAATGAAAACACTTGGAACATTTCACAAATCTGAGAATATGCATGAAAAAGGTTCATCAGTTGTTCCAGGTACCTGTTCTTATCCATTTCCTCATTTTTTTAAAATCCATCTTAAGACTGAGAGAGCCAAACCTCCTTCCTGTTGCTCCAGCATTTTTCTCTCTAGTACACAGGCTTGTGTCTATTTTAAATCTGATTTCTCCATGGTAAATTATTCTTATTCCATTTGTTCTTGTGTTGACATCATTCTTTAGGGGGTGATCCTTATCTTTGGTGCTGTATCCTCAGCATGGCTGGATCCTAGACCCCAGCATCTTTCTTTTGGAGTAAAAAGGCAAAGATCTTCCCTTCTATTATTGTCTTCTAGTCCATGTCTGAAGAGTAGCACTCACTCTTGATATTGAATTTATACTTTTACAGGCATTAGAGTTGCTTTTTCTGAAGGAAAACACTTTATAACCTGATTTTATATCATAGGCAGATGAAACACTCCCCTTGTCCCTCCCCACCCCTCCACCATTCCTCATCCCCCTCTTACACCACACATGTGAGTGGGCTGGCACAGCCCCAGATGTGGCCACATCTGGGCAAGAAGACACCTGTGCTCAGGCTAAAACCAAAAATTGTATAAGGAATGAGCAAACTGGATTGCCCAAAAACAAGGAAACAAGGCATGAGCAAACTGTGTCCAAAATGCAAGTGAATTTTTTATTCCTGTGGAAATTTTCTTAAACGTTTATAAAGGATTTTGAGGGAGGGGAGTGGTGTTTGATTGCTTATTTTTCCATACTAATCCTGAAATTAAAATTAAAATATATGTATATGTTTATGCCTCTTGTTTGGGCTCTGAAATTGAAATGCTTCACTGGCAGGGCAGAAAACAAGAGGAATGTTGCTTCCAGAAAAAAGAAATTTCTGCTTGATGTTGTTGAGTTAAGACCTCAGCAGTTTAAAACTTGAATTTAAAAACAGGCTGCTGTTTGTATGAGCTTCTTTGCTTTGTCACTAATCTCTCCCTTTTAAACACTCAATTTTATTTTATTGGGACTGGAGGGTAAATGGCAATTGCAGTTCTGGTGCACTCCCTGATATTCCCAGAAAATCTGGTTGGATGATGAGGAATAACTGGCAGGTGTCCTGGATGATGTGGTGTCTGGCCTTTGTGCATGACAGCTTCCAGCCCGGAATTTCTGCCTGCGTGGGGCACAAACGTGTGGCCAGCACCAGCCCTCAGACTGGGGTCAAGCTGTGCTGCTCCAACTCCTCACTTCTTTTGGGTTGGAATCCTTCTGATTCAGGCAATCCTGGAAACCAAAGGGCTTTAGCAACTACTGTGTCACAGGTGGAATGTGCTTATTTGTAATTTTAGGGGTGTTTTTAACATTTTTATTCTGGCCGGAGGTGCAGTGACAGCAGGAAGCCTGCTTGCTCTCACCTGGCTGGAAGGAACTCTAAGGAAATTCCTGGAGACCAAAGGGGTTTAGTAACTACGGTGTCACAGGTGGAATGTGCTTATTTGTAATTTTAGAGGTGTTTTTCATGCTTTTATTCTGGCTGGAGGTGCAGTGATAGCAGGAAGCCTGCTTGCTCTCACCTGGCTGGAAGGAACTCTAAGGAAATTCCTGGAGACCAAAGGGGTTTAGCAACTACGGTGTCACAGGTGGAATGTGCTTATTTGTAATTATAGGAGTGGGTTTTTATGTTTTTATTCTGGCTAGAGGTGTAGGGAAGTGATAGCAGGAAGCCTGCTCGTTCTCACCTCGCTGGAAGGAATTCTAAGGCAAGTCCAGGACACTCGTGGCAATCAGCACCAGACTCAGAGCAATAATTTCAGTGCCAAAAATGGCTCTTGGAAAGGTGAAGCTGCTCTGTGTCCTCAAGCCCTGCTCTTACCATCCCAAACCCAACCACAAAGCCCACAGCAGCCCCGTGGGGACACAGCCTGAATTCCTGGTGCTGCCAGAGAGAAAACACCTTTGCAGGCTGTGAACATTTCTCAGTTCTGACACTCTCAAGCACCTTGGTTTTCCCAAAGGAGCTCTCCAGCCTGGTTTTCCCCCAAGATTTCAGCCTGTAGGATTGTGGTGCTGGTGTTTTCCTGTGCCCTGGTGCTGTGGGACAGCCTGTGGGTGGAAATGGGGACACTTCTGTCGCTTGGATCCTGTGTGTGATAGCACAGACAGCAGCATCACCAAGGGCTGGGATCCCTTTGGATCCGCCAGGCTGGAATGGTGTGTGGACATCTGTCCCCGGCCCTTGGGAACATTTTATTGCCTGCAGCAAGAATTTGGCTCCTCCTTGGCACCAGGCTGGGGGTGGAAAGTGTGAGAAGGGAGCTTGGCATCAGAGCTGTGCTTTTGGGGCATCCCTGATGGTGGGAGCTCAAGGATTTCTGCCCGTGGGGAGAATTGGTTTGGCTGGGGGTTGTGTGCTTGGGGGGGAAGTGGAAAGGATTCTCCTCTCCTCACCAGCTTCAGTGTGGCCTCCTATGCAGTCTCCAGCTTAAAAAGGGAATTTCTCCCAGTGGAATCAGGATTAACCCACAATATAAAATGGACAAGCAGACATACTTTTTACAAGTCATGTAATAAGAACCTTTAATTTGTTTTTATTTCTTCTCTTTTCAAACATTATATATATTCATTCTCAGTTCAGGTTGTGCTGCATGCGCTGAAAATAAAATCTCTGCCCAATAATAATTTCAGAAGCATTCAAATAATTTCAGAAGTATTCAAATAATAATAAAAATTATTCCTATTATTTTAATACTTCAAATAATAATAAAAAATAATTTCAGAAGTATTAATAATAATATAATATTATTATAACTTCAAGTAATAAATTCAGGTAGTAATAACTTCAGAAGTATTCAAAGGAGAATATCAGCAGGTATACTGAGAAGTGAGAGAAGCTAATGTTGCACAAGCCATCATTAAAAATTACTAGAATTATGAGTGCATTTTGGAGGTAATTTACAGGATGTGTTACTTTTTTTTTTTACTCCTGCACAAACAGGGAATGAAAATTTCTTAGAAAACTGACTTTCAATCCATCCTGGTGGGAGTTCACTATCTGTGGTAAGCAGTGGGTGGAGAACTGAGTCAAAGGTCCCAGTCAGGGAGGGCTGGATTGAACCTGAAATGTGAGTTTTGGAGGAACTGATGGGAAGGTTGCAGGATCATAAAAGGATTATTAATAGTGGAGCTTTCCTCACCTGGTGGAGATGGAAGCCCTGGAACACCTGAAGGGAAAATGATGCCTTTTCCTGCTTATTTACTGATCCAATAGTGAAGAGCTCCACTGCACATTTCTAGATCAGCATAATTTCCCTCCTTCTCCCATCTGACACAGTCTCAACACTCACTCTCTCTCAGCTGTGTCTCCTTTCCTCTCTCATTCCTCCACCATCTGCTCCACATGCTTTCCCATAAATTCCTGACTTGGACTCGGTTCCCCAGCTCTGAGCTTATCAGTCTCAGGGTTACAGGCTGGAGCCATCAGAAAGGCATCCCAGACCTTTCTCTGTGAAATGAATAGCCATGGCAAACCCTCCAGAGGACTCTGGGAGGTCTCTCTCGAGGGGTCAGAACTTAATTTCTTGTTTATTTTGAGGGGTTTTTGTGGTATGGGAGGACAAGAGGGGTGTCAGGAGTTAACAGAAGTTTTCATGATTAATGGTCTCGTGTTTTGAATGTTATTCCCAGAGTGGATTCAGATGGAGGAAATTAAAAATAACAATAAAAATATTACTGAGTTCTCATTCCTATTACAGATAAAAATTATCTCTTTTTTTCCCCCCTCAGCCACTTCTTTCTTTTTAGGAAAAGTCCTGTTTCCTACAAAGAAATTATCACTACCCCACGCCCCCAAAAGCCCCAAAGAAACCCCAAAACAAGAAAAGAAAAGCTATTTTACTTAGAATACTTTGTTTTCTGAACTTGGCTGTCTCTGTTTTGAAAGCCAGAACTATCAAAACCGAGGGGAAGTAAGGAAATGCATTTCAAGCAAATATAAAGGTTAATTAATTTCTGTTACTCAGCTAGCAAAGAGGACCCACATGGTGGTACTGTTAGGAATGGAGATGGTTTTAAGTACATTGTGCATGCTTGCTTTGGAAGATTTTGAAATCCAGGGAAGTACAACTCCCAGCCTTTCCTGGAATCCAGGGAAGTGCATTTCCCAACCTCTTCAAGCTCTGCCTTCAGTTGTGGTTGCTCTAAGGATTCATGATATTTGTCATGTGGCAAAACTACCTCTGACTCTTGGGGTGCTGGAAATGGTTGGATTCTGCTCTCAATCAGAGCATGTTATGGGAAAAAACAACATAATCTACAAGTGGCTGTTTGCTCCCAGTAGTGCTGGAAATTAAGAAAAGCATGGCTGATTTTAGTGAAAACCAGCCACAGAGCCTTAGAATTGTTTTGGTTGGAAGGTGCCTTCAAGACTCATCCCAACACCTTGCACAAGACCAGGTAGCCCCAAACCCCATCCAATATCAATATCAAACTGGTTTATTGCACCTCAGCATTTCTCTTTAGAATTGATGCATTGATTTTTTTTTTTTTTTGTCTTTGTAGAAAGGCAAAATTTATTTTAATTAAGGCAGAAACTAATTGCACGACTTCATGCAGCCTTGACATCCCTCACTGCAACGGGCTACTCTTGGTTCTTGTGCTGGAGCCATCCCAGTTGGAGCCAATCCTCATTGCCCAGGGGTCTGGCCAAGCTCCTGCTGCAGCTCTGCCATCACATGGACATCCTGCTGAATTTTAATCCTGGACTTGTCAGCGTTTAGGAAGCTGTAGGGTTCTAAGTGATAGTTCCTAAATCTGCTCCTAAATTTGGAGGAGGGGGCAGTGGCAATCCCAGGAGGGGTCAGTGTCGCAGACATCTTTTCATGAAAACTCTTTCCTTAGGATTTTTTCCTGCTGAGAAGCTGAGAGGCTTCAGGAACAAAATGTAAACAATGGTTATCTGCTGCTGTGGAATGCAACAGGTGCATCTGGGATTGGTCCATTTTGGATGTTTACAATTAATGGCCAACCACAGCCCAGTTAGCTTGGACTCTCTGTCTGAGACACAAACCTTTATTATTCATTCCTTTCTATTCTTAGCTTAGCTAGCCATCTGAGGAGAACCTTTTCCTTTTATTCTTTTTTGTGTAGTTTTAGTGTAATGTATATCATAAAATAATAAATCAAACCTTCTGAACATGGAGTCAACATTCTCATCTTTTCCCTCACCTGAAAACCCCTGTGAACAATGTCACAGGTCAAGCTGGAAGGGATCTCAGTGAATTGTGTGGTGCCACCTCCCTGCTCCAGCAGGGCCATCCCAGAGCAGTGGGATGGCACAGGATTGTGTCCAGATGGTTCTGGAATGTCCCCAGTGAGGGAGGCTCCACACTCTCTGAACCATCTCTGAACAATTCAGGGCTCGGTCACTGCACAGGGAAGTCCTTCCTCCTGTCCAGGTGGAAATTCCTGGGTTCAGGAACTGCCTGGGCTCTGCTCTGACCCTCCCTACAGGCAGGGACAGGATCAGGGATGGGGTCCCCTCTCAGCTGGGGCTCCTCTCTGAACATCCCCAGCTCCCTCAGCCTTCTCTCCTGCACTCACAGACAGTGCTGGAGTCTAAATGCTCTTGCTCTGAGGGAAACCAAGCTAATAAACAAAGAGTTATACCAACATTATTTAACTTTTAAAATAATAATAGACTTGTTGATTCCCAAGATGGAAAAATCGTTAGGTGCGAGTGCCTAAGAATAAGTCAGCTGAAGGAATAATCAAACTCTCCCCAAATAATCCTTGCATCAAAAGCTTCACTCTGTCCTTATTTCAACTCCACAAACAATAGATGTGCATCACAGCATGTCCAGAAGGTCATGAAGCAGGCGTGTTTTGCCCAGATAAAATGAGCTATCAGATATTGGGAAAAAAAGTATTCTGGAATTGATCTTCTGTGGCTTCTGTGAGCAAGAAACAAGGTTATATTAATTTCAGAACCATCTGAGCTTTGGGCACTGACTTTCATTGGCTGGGATGTTAATATTTTATGTGAGCCTAAAGCATGCCCAATTAAAGTGAGATCAGAAACGTCCACAAGTATATTCAAAGAAAAGCATTAGACTTTTTGGACAGTGTCATAAATCCACGCGCCAAAAAGCTGCAGAGGGAGACCGTTAAGGGTCTGGCAAATAAAGAAATAAATAAAAGCTTGGAATGCCATTGCTGTGGTGTGAAAGCAAGCCTCATCAGGACTGCTGTAAAGTAATTGCCACACGTGGCTGCAGCTGGGCAGGAGCTGGTTTGGGGAGGAGCTGGGTGGTGCCACAGGACAAGGTGTAGCCCTGGGATGGACCTGGAATTGTGGCTGGCAGGTGGTGAGGTTGGTCCTCAGCAGGGAATCAGAGTCAGGAAATGTCCTGAGTCAAAAGGGACCCACAGGGATCTTCCAAGTTCAGCTCCTGGCCCTGCACAGACACCCCAAAACCCAACTCTGTGCCTGAGAGCATTGGGCAAACTCTCCTGGAGCTCTGGACTTCTCAGAACCTGCTCAGCCCCTGCCTCAGAGATAATCCTGACTATGGGAATTACAAGATTGGCCATTTTAGCAGCTCTCCAAAACAAAGATTCTTGCTATTTCTAACAGCTCTCCATATTTTTGCAAGCTCCTCTTTGATTTCTGAGGTACCCAAGAGTTAACCTGGGTGTGCTGCAAACTCACCAGCTGTGTTAATCTCTAAAGGGGTTTTGGGGGCCCCTGCACCACTGCTGAGCCTCTAAAGCAGCACTTAAAGGCTCTGGAAAAGCTTGAGTTGGGTGGAAAAGGCTGTTAAAACTATGGCCAGTTCTTGTAATTCCTGTTCATAAATTCCCTGACTGTCCCTGCTGCCTAACATCTTTCACCCCATCTTTCACCTCCATCCCTGCCTGGAGGTCTCACCTGGATCCCTTTACCTGTGATGCCACTCCACACTCAGGTTTCATCACCTGATTTTGGGTCCCAGACACCAACTTTCCCCTAAAACCAACTATCCCCTAAATTTTGTACGTTTTGCTGCTGAGCTAATTCAGACCTGGTTGTGCAGACCTGCCCTGGAAAACAGGGAAGCAAGACACAGATTTTACAAGCATTAAATCAATTTTATCTAAAAAGTCTGTTGTCGTTGTCTGCATGTGCCTGTGCAGCTATGACTCTATTTTAAAAATTGGAAACTGTCTGGACTTTCTACAGAAAAGACTTTTTTATCTGTTCAATGAAGTATATATATATTGTTTATGGTCCCTCATGCAGTTTTGTGAGCAATACAGATATTTAACAGGTTCCTGTCTGCATTCTGGTGGGCAGAATTTGATAATTCTGTGGTGGAGCAGGCTCTGGGCCCAGGGGTTGGTCTGGATTTCAGGTGTCTGCTCTCCCATGCCAAGGCAGAACATCAGCTCTGCTCCCTCACCCCCTGAGCCCTGCTCCAGACACCACTGCTGCCCTTCACCCTGCTCCACTGCACACCAACCCCCTGAATAATCATCATCTTATGGAAAATCTGGGGTCCTGAGCATGGAATAAATCCACAGGGTCTCAATTTTCAGTTCCATACAACTTATGTGCATAAAATATAGTAATTCTGAGGGGGTTTTTGGTTATTAGGTGGGTCTTGTTTGGTTTTTTTTCTTGATGTTTTGTTATTTTTTGTTTGTTATTTTTTGTTTGTGAACAAACACGATTTTTTTTTGTTTATTATTTTTTATCCCACTCTTGGGATGAAAACCCTTGTCTACCAAGTGTCCACACAGAGCAAACTCCTGTGGATTAATCAGGGTGGTTGAAACACTTGAGATAACACAAAAAACAGAACTGTTCTTTCCTTTTTTCCCTTTATTTTCTTTTTTTTTCTGCATTCCTCAAACCAAACATAAGCTTTTCTGAGGTTTCTGAAAGTTTTGAAAACTTTCTGTGTTTGTTTTACACATTTTCACATGCTTTTATGCTTCCTGGTCATTCTCTGGGTCTGTAAGGAGAAAAAAAATAATGCATAAAGAAATGCCTGGTATTTGTTGGTAACTCTCATGGGAAATTTTCCCTTCAAGCATTCATCCCTTTCATCCTCCTGTTCTGTATCCATGGTCAGCTCAGCATCGTGGAACTGGTGATTATTGTTGGATAAAGTTTGAATACTACCTGCACTTGGGTATTTATTGGCTCATTATAAAGCTTATATGAATTATTATGGAGCTATGGAATCTCTTGAGAGGGAAAGTATGCTTGTGTAACATGATTTTTACTTTTTCTACAGAAAAAACCCCACTGTTTCCTAATTAACAAAGAGCCCTGGAAGCAGATTTGTTAAAATTTTCTTGACATTACCCCTAAATCTGCTCATCTGAGGGTTTTTGTAGAATGTGGGTGAGCTTGCTTGACTTTAGAGATGTTGTAAAGAAACTTGTGAGAGTGCTTTGTCCAGAGTGTGAGAGAACTCTTAGCTCTACAAAAACTCTAAGGATCATTTCCACATTTGGTTCTTGATTTTGGTTTCATTAGACCCTGAAAGTAGGAAAAGGTGGGAAGTTATCCCTCCACTTCTGTGCTCTGCACTGAGCCAAACCAAATATTCACTGCGAGAGTGAAAATATTTTATGTGTTTAATTTTTGTGTATTTTGTGCAGCCAAACAAACAAACTCAGTTACCAACAACCTGAGTAAATTCTGAGTAATTGATTTAGGGCTGAGAGGTTTGTGTCCTATTACCAATCCCCTGAGCTATGCAGTCCCTGGTGAGGAAAATTATTGTGTTTTCCCATCCCCTGTCTGCTCTCATGAGCAGAGGAATGATGTGACATGCACGTCTGTTCTCATGTGTCAAAGCAAAGCTGTGAGGTCCAGCTTTAGTCTGTTTTTATTTCTAACCATGTCACAGGGCCCTCAGTAAATAAGAAACACAATTTGCAATTGCTTGGAGTACAAAAAAAGTCTTGAGTAGCTCCCTTCACTCTTCAGGTATTGGAATTTTCTTTATGCTTTTGCTCATCCTGAGCATTCCTGAGCCTCAAATAAGGTCTGAGGATTTCTGTCAACATTCACACCTGTGATTTGTGCTTTGCCTGGCTGGTTTGGCACATGGACCTTGCTCTCCTCAAGGACTTCACCAGATTCTGGATCTTGCCCTTCCCAAGCATGGGAGGGAAACAGTGGGTCTGTCCTGATGTGTTCATCAGCAAAGGAAAAGATTCAAAGCAAACATATGAAAACACCCATTTCTTGCCTCCTTGCAAATGTCTATCATGGTTTAAACCACCACTTCAGCTTCTTTGGTCTCATAGGTTATAATTTCCTGTTATCAGGGTAAGGGTGTTTTAAACAGCTTTTTGCAGATGATTAGGTATTTGCTGATCATTCAGGACAATTTACAAAGATAAATATATGTTAAATGGGTTTCTTGTTAAAACCAATGTACAAGTAACCCCTCGAGGCCAGACAGTAATTACTCCTAATAACAAATTAAAGCATTACCTACTTCTTTTCCGTTTTTCATTTTGAAGAGGAAATTACCTTACAAAACTGAATGGATTCAAAACTAAAGGTTTTTTGTTTTTTTGGGTTTTTTTCGTGATAAGGCTACTAAAAATAAGAATGTAAAAAAATGAAGGTAGTTACACCCCTAGAGAAAGGAATGGTCTTGACCACATTTGTTTTTTTTGCAGAGATTCTGTGTAGATGTTGAAGATTCCATCATGGGCTGGGTCTGGCTGTGCCTCTGTTCACTCTCAAAGCAAAGCTGTGGCTCCATCCAGGGCTGGTCTGGGGGTCATTGCTCACAGCACCCACCACTGCCCCCATCCACAGCCTGGCCCTTGGGGCCCAGGGAAATCTCTTCCAAAACCCTTTGCTTCTCAAATCAAAACACAGAATTGGCTGGAAATGGCTCAACCATTGGGTGTTAATGTCCCCCAGAGTATTTGCTGCGTGGTACTGTCACATCCTGGTTGTATCACTTAGTGTATCTCCTTAAATTTACCTAATAGGTTCAGATTGAGAATATCATGAGTGTTGGAATCTGAAATGCAGGGAATTCCCAGGACTTTGAGCCTGTAAGCCAAAGCTCAGAATAAAACACAGGATTTGATTTGAGACCTTGGGAAATGCTCCCAAAACTGAGGTACTAGAAGTGAGAATGCAGATTTGTAGTTTAAAGCAGAGACATCGTAAAGGAAAGAGAAAAGAGGAAAGTTTGGAGTTTTAGAGTTTAAGATATAGAAAAAATAAAAATATTTATGAAGGTAAAGAAGTTTAGAATGCAGTACAGTAGGTTTACGTGTCATAAACATGATTGGCTAAGAAAGCTTACACTGTAGTATGGATCCATAAGACAAAACATTTAAGGATTGGGTCAAAATCATAAATATCTTTGTTGGAATTGTTTTATTGGTCAATAATTCCTTAAAAGGACTTGTAATTAGAGGTCTTGCAGAACTTCTGATCCATGTGGGGAAGATGTGAGCCCAACTCACCCTTCCTGCCTATGTAAAGATAAGAAAAATGAATCACATCATCTAAAAAACTCAGATGCTCCATCTCTAACTTATTCAAAATTCCTTCACAATTCCTCACACAGGAGTAGGTTCTGTATTGGTAAATTATTGCAGAAGAGCTGCAGATATCAGGGAGGCTCTCTGGGGTTTCTGTCCATGGCTGAGTCGTTGAGCTGGAGTGTCTGGGATGGCAGGGGCTGTGCTCCTCCCATCAGTCAGTAACCTTTCCATGGAAAGGGACTTCCCACCTCTCCAGGGTGTGGATGGAGATAGAATGGCTCTCACAGCTTTCCCATTGTTACAATTTCTGCTGGAATCCAGGGCAGTGCACACCTCTTGGTGAATCAGAGCACTGTGCTGGAGACACTTCCCCCTGAGTCAAGCTGACTTTGGCTCATCTCCTCCATTTATGTACAACAACTACTTCAGATGTTTTTGAAGGCTCTATAGAATTTGTTATGAGCAAGACTTTTTTTTTCGTGAATTTCTGACTTTTCACTTAAAAAGCATTTTCTATCTGGGTCTTGCCATCTGTTTGCAGAGCTGTCTTGCTAGACACACACTTTAGGCAATTCCCTGTGGCTTCTGAACCCAATTGCATCTTCCCAGCTCTGTCAGAACCTGTCCCAAAGGTTGGGTAAAACCTGTGTGTACCTGGAGATCTTGGGTAAATAATTCATCCCCATGTACTCACCAAGGTGCTGTGTGTGCTAAGAGGCTTGGCTTGGAGTACACAAATGTTAAATTCAGTTTTTCATCTATGGGGTTTCTTAAATAGTCATTTCCCCCCTTCCTTAGCTGATGTTTTAACTGGACTAAGGTTATTCCAAGAGCTTGGAGACGTGGTGCTCATGATCTCCATGTGGATGCAGCACAGAAAGCACCTGGCAGTGAAATAATAATTCCTTGCACGTTTTTTTTTGGCGACAGAAGAACAGTGGCAATGCATTTGTTTGCATAGTTCAAGGTGCTATCGCTCAGGAAAAATCCTATATAACAATTCTCCATCATCCACTTTTAATATTGTATATTATTTCCAAGTGTGGAACTAAAGATAATAGTTTAAAAGTTTGTTCCAGAGGAGGAAATTGAGGTTTCCATCTCATAAAGGCTTGATTTTGAACCGCAGGATCCTCAGAACTAATTTGTCTCTCTCTGACACATTAGTGTTTTGAAGGATGTTTGAGAAGGCACTTAGAAATATGTCTGTGTATCTGGTCAGTTCTTCCCAGGAAAACTGGGAATTAACCTGCATTAATGAATTACAATGTTGTGATCAAAAAGTCCAGATGAATCTGTGTCACGCGTAACACAATTAGTTATTTTCTCAGTTTGTCTTCAAATGTACCATTTTGTTTGGGAATATTGCAGATATATGTCACTCATTATTGATAGATTTGTCTGACTTCCTGTCAAATCTATGTACATTGACAAAAATCTATTTTGTTGTTTTTGTCACAGAAATCTATATTGGCATTTTTCCCCATGGAGATTTGGCTAGTCATTGTCAGCATGAGGTGCCAGCTAGAGCTTTTACTGTTTTTATTGTGCCAGCTGCTTTCTTGGCTTCAAATCTTTTGGTTCAGATTGTAAATGGGGGCGAGACATCCGTATCTAGCCAGCGTGCTCGATGGAATATGACAGGGACTTGATTTTTCATTTCTTGCTGCCTTTCTTAGTACTAGCAGAAGATGACAAGGATGGCTTTATCTTCTGACCAGCAGAGACGGTGCAGGAATGGAGCTTTGCATGTACAAGGGCCATGGGAAATGTTAAAATACAAATTGATTTTCCTGTATTTTACTGCTCATTCCTACCGTGGGTTTCTTGGTTGTTTCAGTCTTTTTTTTTTTTTTTTTTTTTCTTGTGATGATCTCTGAAGACATTATGGAGTTCATAAAAAAATTTTTAAAAAATTCCAAGCCTTTTGGCTAATGTGAATTCAGGATCATTGCATTCTTTTCATAATTTTTTTGGCCTAAATTGTTATAACTGAGCACACACCCTCTGAGAAATCAGGTCTTTCTGGAGGTGTTTTTAGTTTGTTTAGAGACATCCAGGATCACCAGCAAGCTTGACAGGGTAGGATTTAGCTAATAAATAGTTCACATTTTAAGCCAAATTAGGACTTTTTTTTTTAAACATTGGCAACTTCTGCAATTTTAGCACAAATCTTGTGATATTTGCTATTGTCCCTGGAGCCCCAGTGGCTGCAGTAAGGTTGTTAATCTGAACGTGCAGCCCTTTATAAAGTATTTTCCCAGCCCATGTGTTTCCTAAGAAAAAGCTTAAAATCATGAACCCTGTTAGAGCCGAACAATGAAACCCAAGACAGTTTTTGGGTTTTAAAGCCAGTCTGACTTGCTGGATCCTGGTTTGTGATTTTCAGATGCTGAGGGCTGCTCCCCTGTCTGCAGTGGGTTGTGGCACACACAGGGTGCCGTGGCAGGACCCCCATTGTCCCCAAGTGTCCCCACCGTGGTGTGGCTGGGGGCTGCAGGAAGCCTGATCTCCTCTCCACACTGCAGGATGTGCAAACCCCACCAAGCTCATCTTGCAGGTGTGCCAAGGTCCGTGGAGCCCCATCAGCACAGATTTGGGGTCGGGCCAGCTCCTGAGAAGTCCCCCAGGGTCCCCAGAGGCTGCAGGCGCTGCTGCCACAGCCCCTCTGCTGCTGGTACCCAAGGTAGCTTGATTGAACTTGGATGTGTAGCCACATGCTGTAATCATTCCCTCAATGACTGCAAATTTGGCCCGGTTGATCTTTTAAATCCTTGCATTTCCAGCGTGCCAGTTCGCTGTAAATCACAGACAGTCTCCATTTTCTTTATTTGATTCCAGAAAACTGTCTCTGTGCTGAAAACAAGTCTTTGAAAAATGCTCGTGTATCCTGCTGTCCTCTTCTACTTGGGGTGATTGCATAATTAACCTGGCCAAGTATCAACCATACAAGAGTTGAATGCATCCCAAGTTCAATTGGGGAGGTTTTTACCATAAGAATGTGCCTGTCCTGAGACTAAAACACAGGTTAGATTTCCAAGTTTCTGAATATTGCTCAATGAAAGAAGAATATGTTGCCCATGAGAGAGAGGGAAAAAAAAAATCAAATGGTGGTGTAATCTATAATCAAAAGCCCTAATGGGCACAAAGCATTTTAGAACAAAGGTTTGCTGAATCTGCAAGGATAATAAAAGTGTTAAAGTCTGAGCAGAGAAACGTTCTTATTTACTAACGTATAAGAAGGTTACTAAAGCACAGATAAAAAGCTCACAGGGCAGACAAAGCTCTCTGAATCCTTTTTCTTTTCCTGCAGTCAGATATGAACATATGATACATGAATATTTATCAGAACAGCAGATAACTAGTAGCTACAGTTGGATTTAAACTCAGCAAACCATAGCTTGCAGTTTGTGCTCACAGGGGCTTCGTGCGAGTGTATTTTATTCCTTTTTCTTTTTTTTTTTTCCTTTTTTTGCACTGTTTTTGTACTCTGTATATGCAGTCTTGTCTCCCCTAAGCTGTCTTTTGATTCTAACTGAATGAACCTAAAAATACAGCAAGCATCTTCAATACAAAACCTCCAGTGCATATCAACTAAAGGCTGACAAGGTTTTTCTACGCTCAGGCTTGACAAGACTGACTTTCAAGCTGTACGTAGTCAAATCCAGAAATCTCCAGATTTAGACCCAGCTTCCTCGTAACTCTCTTCAGGTTATGTTGAAACATTTATGAACCTCCCAGAGCCTCGTCTTGCCTCAGTTTTGTAACAGTGTCTGCAAGCTGGTGATGCAACCACAGTTTCACACTGGTGTAGCTGCAACTCGATCGGCTGCTACCCGCAATTTGGAGCAGCAGAAAATTGGAGGTTCTGCAGAAAAAAAGGAGGGGGGGAGCTGGTTCATTCCCATCCCTACCCACAGGTAGAGGGATGGTTGGTAATTACTGGAAGGCAGCTGTGCACTCGTGCTCTGCTCGAGTGCTTTTGTGTGTGCACCGGCATCGAGGGCTGGCTCCAAACAAAGATGCCTCCAGAGCAGAGAGAGGGGAGCACTGGGGGTGTTGGATTCAGAAAACAGCCTTGGCAGTGAGAGCAGCAAGCTGGGAACTATTTGAATTGGGAATGATGCTCTGACCAAGTTTTGCCAAGCTCGGCCCTGTTTGAACCCTAAAAGCTGCAAAGCAAGGAGGGGAGGCTGGGTTTGACTCGATGGTCATAAAACCATAGAATGGTTTTATGGAAAGAACCTTCAAGTCCATCTCATTCCACCTTCTTGCCATTGCAGGGACAGCTTTGACTATCCTGGGTTGCTCCAGGCCCTTTCCAACCTGACTTTGGACATTTCAAGGGATCCAGAGGCAGCCATGGCTTCTCTGGGCACCCTGTGCCAGGGCCTGCCCACCCTCACAGGGAGGATTTTTCCCTGTCTTTAACAAAACCCTGCTCTCTGGCAGCATGACACCATCCCCCTTGTCCTGTCACTCCAGGCCTTTCTGAAATGTCCCTCTCCATCTTTCCTGCTGGCTCCTTCAGGTGCAATCAGGCCCCACAGTCTCGGAGGTCTTTCCCAACCTTCATTACTGCAAGGTGTGACCCTCCTTTCACCTCCTTTCCCACAGGGCTGTGTTGCAGCAATCACTTTTTGAGGCAGATTTGCAGAACTGTGGCAGAGGGTGCAGGCCAGAGGTTACAGCTCTGGAGTGGGGGCTCTGTGTGGGTTTAACCCCGCTGTTGCCAGGCTGCTTTTATCAAAGAGTAGCCAGAGATCCTCAATGCTAACATAGGAAAGGCTGCTCTGGGCCAAACCAAAATTCCCTCTAGCTCAGCAGGCTGTCTCCAGCAGTGGCCAATTTGGGAAGCTGTGTAAGAATAGGCCTGGTCTGCCTTCCTGGCTTTGGCTAAGTTGTGTTTTAGGGACTTTCTGAGTTTGCGGCTGTTGGGGGACGGTTGAATGTTCAGGCTGATCGTCCCTAAGCTTTTGTAATCCTTTCTGGAGTTCACCAATGCTTTTTTTGCCACTTTGTTTCTTAATCTTAGTTTGCTCAAGTGGAACGCAGGTTAATTGTTCTTCTGCAGGCTCCTTGTTTTGCTCTGCCTTTGAGAGAAAAAAAAAGGAGAAATGTGAAACAAAAACTATTCCCCTGTTACGAGAACATCTTTTTCAAGCTAAGCTGGGTTGGCTCTTGCTCTGCAGCCAGGCCTGTAATGGCTTCTCTTTCACATAACAATACAAAATATTATTTTTCCTTTCATGTCTTGTTTTTCAGTTACTGCTTTCATCATAATATAGGCCAGGGCCTCCACAAAGGCACTATCAAGGGAAAAGAAAGGTCACTAACATGGGATTTACTATTTGATCTGTTCTTTTTATTACAGGGAAAAGTGAAGAAAAACTGCAGTTTTGAACCCAAACCTTTATGAACTGTCTAGTCAGGGAAGCAAGAGCAGTTTAGCATTCCTGGTTTGGAAAGTGTTGCTGTGGTTTACATTATAAACGTGATATAAAAAAATTAAGAAAGGATCTATTTTCTGCTTTGGTTTCAGATACAGCTGAAATTTCTCCAGGGTCCAAGGTACAAATCCATCGAGGGTTTTAAAGCAATTTTGGCTTGGGTGGGATGTAGGTCATGTGCAACAACACATGAGAAAGCAAAGCATATGGCAGCATTGGCCCTGACCTAGGAGAGCCATAAAACCAAAATTTAGACAGGACAAAGAGAGGAGGAAAAGGTATAAGGAAGGGGAAATTACAGAGCACAGGAGAGGATTTACTCAGAGGTTTACTCAGGAGGGATGAATGCGTGGGGAATTTTTTCAGGGAAGGTGATAGGCAGACTTGAAGAGCTTGGAAATGTGAGAGGGGAGGGAGGTACTCTGCATCATGTAAGAGAAATTGGCCGAGGTGTAGAGGGGAGAGGTTTTTATTCACAGTCTTAAAGTAAGATAAGGGTCATCTGATTCATGGTGACCTGACTAGAACCAGCTAGGAGAGCTGGACTGGCTCCACGTGAGTCATTTTCCTGCATCCTGAGCCATTATTATTCTTATTGAACCAAGAAACTACGCTGCACTCACATGATAAGATTTTGGGGAAAAAAGAAACAGGAGAAGCAAGGCTGTTTGGAGTTGGAGGATTTGGTTTGCTTACACTCAGCTGTCTCCTAGCCCAGGGTTGTGAAATGGGATCAGCCAGCACTCAGGGACCTCCCCATCCTGATCCTGGCATCAGGAGCTGCACCTTGGGGCAGGTGGGGTCAGATCATGTAAATGCTGCTGAACTTTATCCTGGGAGCCCCTCCAAAAACCCAAATGCCAAGCTGAGCTCAGAGAAGCACCCAAACATGCAGATGTTTTCCGTGATGATTTTAGAGCTGTGAGCTTCACACAGGCACAGAACTCGACTGGAAAAACTTCCTTGTGACTCAGCACTTCACTTGCACATGTGGACATAGAAGCAGCTGAAAGTCAAAACCCATGGCAAAACACCCAAACCAGGGTTTTTCAGAACTCCGAGAGGAAAAATATATTTTCCAATTCTGGTTCAAGTCTTTGGTTAGTTGGTTTTTAACAAAGCTGGGTCACAGATCTGTGCAGTCATCTGGATTTCTGTGGGAGTCATTTTTTTATTTTTAAAAGAAGATTTATTTTAAAATAATCTTTAAGCATGGTGTGTCCAGTTCACTGTAAAAAAAAAATTGCAATCTTTGAATGTAAATAAGGTGGAAAAACTCAGGAACGTCTCTGTTTTGTGGCTTTTCATAGGCAAGGGATAGTGGAAAGAGGACAAGGAAGGTTAGCAGATAGCTCAGGGGGGAAGAACAATCTGTCTGGAGACTGAAAATTCCCAGATGAATTGGTGAGGTCACACAGGTTGGGTGTATCACCCTGCTCACCTCTGGAAGTAGAAAACCCCAGAAGCTGGGTTTGATTGCCTGCAGCTTTACCCCTGGGACTGGATTGCTTGAAGGGTGGTCAGGTGTGGTGTTTCATTTTAGGGACACCTGGGATGTATCTGGGATATGGGGGATATCTGGGAATGTTTCCTGGGTTCCCAGGGTTGTCACCACAGCTCCTTGTGCAGATTGCTGCTCTTGGAAGCTCCTGTGGAACAAAGAGGTTGATGAGCTGGAGTCACCCCAGGAGAGCCCAGGGACCATCAGGGTTTCAGTTTTTGTCCTTTTTCTGGCTGCTGTGTCAGACCAGAGGGTCTCTGGGGGTTCATGGGAGGTGGGAAGGCAGGGAGTTCAGATTCCTTCCCCTTATCTGGCTGTGTTTCCCCCAGATCCAGCAGCTGGTGGGTTTTATCAGCTCTGCTGTGACTCAGCTCCTTCCTCCCCCTCGTTATCCTACCTGATGGCTCTGATTTCATGATCCCCTGCGTGCAGGAGGGGATCAGACACAGATGCAGCACCAGGGTGACTCAGAGCCCCCTCTGAGGTACACAAACCTGAAATGCCCCCAGATAACTGGGTGGGAGTCCTTTGGACCAGACGCTGGGGGCTGAGATCCTTCCTACTCCTCCTCTGCACAGCCAGTAGGGGTTCAGTGCCTTTCTTTCATATAAAAATAACTATATACAAGTTTCTGTGGTCAATTTTTTTTTCCTTCTCTGACTCATATGTTACAGAGTTGTTGTCAGTCACTGTCACCCATGGAAAAGTCTGAACTCTTTCTGTAGAGGCAGGAATGTTTTATGGGTGTTTATCCCTGTTTCCTATTTCCAGATGAAAACCAAATTCAGCTCTGAGTCCATGCTACATCAAATTCCAGGCTGTGGGATCACAGCTGCCCAGGGCAGTGATGGAGCCCCCATCCCTGGAGGGATTTAAAAGCCATGTGGATGTGGCACTTGGGGACATGGGGCAGTGGTGACATTTTCAGTGCTGAGGAATGATTGGAGTTGATGATTTTAGAGAGTTTTCCAACCTAAACAACTCTGTGATTCCATGATTTCTGTGAGCCTGTGCACAGCTCAATTCCCAGAGTAAAGTCACACCTGGATCCTCAGGGATTTGTGCACTTACCTTTCCACCACCACACCCCACAAAGGCATCTGTTTTAGCACCAAAAAGAAGCTGCACCACACATTTATTTTTAAGCTTTTAGCTGACCAAAATCTCACCAGTTTTCTCTGCTTTGAGGGTGGGTTGCAGCACTGAGGGTGCCTTGGCTGGCTCCAGGAAAACTTCCTGAGCTCTTTCAGAAAGCACATCTGCCCTTCAGCTCACCTTCACTGGAGCTCTCCCACACCCATGGGATGTGATAGGCCAAAGCACAAGCCAAGGCTGTTATCACTAATATTTCTGTACAAACATATTTTCAGTTTTTCACTTAGGGATCAGAGAATAGGGAATATTCAGGAGGGGAAATAACTGGGAAAATGAGTAAAGATCCATAGTTTGAGTTTGCACAATTCCCACCAAGCTTTAGGTTAAAGTATCTAAGGTTAAAAAAATCCAGGATGCATCAACACAGGGAACTGTTTGGAGGATTTAACCTCACAAAAATAAATGCAAAAAAAAGAATTCTGTGTTCAAAGAGCATGCATTCCATATCCCCAATGGAATCTTGCAAAAGGAGATTCCTGCATAGGTGGCTCTCTCTGACACTTGTGCATTTGTTTCAAGTTGGAAATTCAAATGTATAGTTGATATAACAGTTCAAAATGCACAATTGACTTTAAAAGTGTGGAGAAATGGTTTAGTTTGCAAATGAATTATGGGCATGTAATGGCACATCTGTTCAAACATGCTTTCTTGGTGCAGTCTTTTCCAAGTCCTATTTCCCCTGTGGTAATTCACTTTGGGTGAGATTCTGCCATTTTTATTCATATTGTACAGGAGCTTGTTTCATGCATAACTTTGCTGATATAATGAAGACAGAATGAAGCTGAAATTTACTTGAGAAAGGACAAAAAGAAGGGCATTTCCAAGACTTGTCAAAGATTAAACCCAAAGTTTCAGGTCACTTCTCTCCACATGAAACTGCCTATTTATATATTCAGGGTAGCTGACCAGCAACATTTGGGTTTTAATTTATTTTCATATAGCATTTGCCTTTGGGGAGAGATGGGTTTTTTAAGCTGAGTGTTCAGCCCCAGAAACAAAAGCTTTGTCTCAGTTTAAAAGTGACTTGTGAGGAACTGAGGATCCAGAACTTGATTTTGATCTAAAACGTAGCAGACAGTGCAAATCCCCACAATATGTCTCACAGAAAACCAACTTCTGTGAGAATAAAAGTCACAACTGATGGAAGGTCATGTGTGCAATGTATCTGAGATGAGGATCTCACTCTTATAATTAAAATAATTGCCAAAGGGACAAATTAATATTTTTTTAAGACCAATGATGGGGAAATTTGTTTTGTTTGTCCTTTAGATGTTGAAGCATTACCTGAAGACATTGTAAATTCAAGACCCAGCAAAAATTCCTAAATTGTTATGGGCTTTAACTTGCCTTCATTATTGCTTCCCTGATCTATAGATTCATTTTATGCAGACCATATGCAGTTAAAAATAACTGGAGTTGCTGGATTTTATATATGCCTTTGTAAGCATTTCCAACTGCAGAGGGATTTTTTTTTTTTACTTTTTTATAAATACAGAAAACCCCAACAAGTTTTATGTTTTCATTTCACCTCTTCCCTTTTTATTTTTTATAGAAATGCTACAAAGGGGAACTTTTGATAAGTATTACCAGCAAAGCCCAGTGTTGCAACAGAGTTAAGTGCAGCAGAGTTTCTATTTAAGGTTACCTGGCACAGTCAGCTCAGCCAGATGTACTTCTGCTATTGGATAATCTCATTTGCTGACAATGTGCACTGCTTTAAAAAAATCTAACAAAAAAAAAAAAAAGGAAGTGCCTAGGTGACTTATATCCAAATCACACATATTCTTTTAGTTAGAATGAAATGTGAGCCTGAATTTAGCCTTTAATTACATTTCCTTCCCTACCTCCAACAAACAAATTTTTATAACCTCTCCAATGAAGAAAGTCATATTTTGTGAATTACTTGCTTGGAAGTTTACCAGGAGCAAAAGTTATTTAGGAAATTTTCTATTATTTGTATCACTCACAGATTATTCTCCAGGTTCCCGAGTATTTAATAAGATTAATTATCCTTTTCAAAGAGTTCTGTGTGTAAGTTTAGTTCTGTTTTAGAGCTTTTATCTGAGTTGCTATCTGGCAAATGGAAATTGTGCTTGTGAAGAAGTAAGCATAGCATGAAAATAGGATCCATCATCCCGTGTTTGAGGGATATTGAATAGAGCTCTTACAGCATGTTGGAGGCTTAAATCATCTCAAAATTTTATTTTTATAAGAATCTGTGCTGTGCAAGCTGGGAGATAAATCAACAACAGGAAAGGAAGAGTTCTGTATGTATTGTGAAGACATAAAATATTGCTTAAGTGAAGCATTAAAAATAAGTATTACTTAAATTATCATCCCTAATAAGATATGTCTGTCATTTTTTCATTTAGCACTGGCTCTGAGGAGGCTGCATTGTTCTGTCAGGATTAAAAGATGAAAAACCCATCCACATTTGAGCATGTGCTTAAACAAGCAAGACTAAGTATTGGATCTGAGTCCTCTGTACCTCGAGAAGCATTTTTACAACTGCAAAGTTGTTCAGCTCAGATAGTTCATCCATTTTCCAGAGCCTTTAAACCTGAACAACATACTGAACGTCAGAACGCTATAAAATCTCTTTGACTATTGATATCTATTAGTTAATAGCAATATAATTCAGCCATAAATTCAAAAAATAAATGGCTTTATCCAAACAAAGATTTGGTGCAAGGTTATAGTGGTAATATTACAGTGTTGGCTTTTCCATAACCCCATGGAAGAAGTATTTTTATTTAACACAGTCAGGGCTTTGAAATCATTGCAATGGAAATCAATACTGGGCAATTGCAAACAAAACTTTTATGGAATGCATCCTTTGTACAAACATAAAACTGAATGTACAGGCAGAGCTGAGTGCAGGAATCCACCTGGTTGTAGGCATGGGATATAACATCAACATTAACATTAAAGGAATTTATTTCCTCTATCAGCTGAGGGGTCTTTATTTTCTGATAAACTTGTGGCCATTTTCTTCTTCCTTTTTGTGGACCAGCGAGTCTCCCTGGCAAAAACATGAATTTGTCTTTATTTTCTGATAAACTTGTGGCCATTTTACTCTTCCTTTTTGTGGATCAGTGACTCTCCCTGGCAAAAGCAGGAATTTGTCTTTATTTTGTGATAAAATTGTGGCCATTCTACTCTTCCTTTTTGTGGACCAGTGAGTCTCCCTGGCAAAAGCAGTGGCAGGAAGCTGGTTTGGAAGCTGTCAGAGTATAGGAGCAAAATTTCAAGTTGTCCATGAAATATTGATGCCTCTGCTGCTTGCTGATTCTTTAAATGTGCTCACAGAAGTGGTTTTGAACTGTTGTGTTTAATTTACACCAGGAATAAAATCAGAGACATGTTAATTATTGCATTTTTTTTAAGAGTTCAGTAAATACCGACCGGTTTGGGTGAGTCTGTTCACAGGAGGGAATATCCACCCCATTACCAAACCCTTAACCAAGCCTTACACATCCTACACCCCGGAAAGTCACAGATTAGACATCCCTCCTGTTTCACAACCCTCTTTTACCAGGAAAGCAAGCCCTTTGGTCTTAAAATCACTTAATGTGGCAAAAGTGTATAATAAAAGAAAACAGAGGGAGGGAGGCTGGCAGGAAGCTCTTGATCCTTTTACAGAAACTGCCTGTTTGGCTGGGCAGAAGCTGCTGGAGAGTTTTAAACATTCTTTTACATGCAAAGGCTCTTTGGCTTCACTTTGGGGCAGACCAAAACCCTTCAGTTTCCAGCAGCTGCAGCCACATTTGCAGCATCCATGACCATTGCACTTGGGTCAAATACTGTTTAAACCATGAGACTGTGCTTCAAAGAGCAGCATTTCTGATTCTCTTCCATTTAGGACACTGCGGCCTCTTCAACCCCTCAAGCAAATGGGGCTTGAGCATCTTAATTCTTTGGAAAGAAATCTTTAGGTCTTTAATTTTTTTCCCTTTTTGACACCGCTCTGCCCACTGGCACCCCACCTCCACACACTTTTTTTTCCCCTTTTTTCAGACAACAAACAGGAAAACCACAAACTTCATCAGCAAGCTGTGCTTTCCTCTGGAAAGCCAAGACACCGAGGCTCAGCAACAAATCACATGCTCCTGCCTTCAGTACTCACAAACCACCCTGCAGCTCACTTCAGAAAATTATTAAACTTGGGAGGTTAAAAATAAACTGGCTGGGGTGGTGATACCTCGGGATGCATGTTGGCATAGCCAGAGGAGAAAGAGTCCTGATTTAAAGTAAAGAAAGGCAGTATTTAGTGAATATTTAGAGAACATAATTATTTAGGGAATAGCATGCAACAGTTACCTCGCACACAGTTGTGCAGAGGCCTCTGAGGAGGTTTTGTTATGAAACAGATGATATTGCAAATTGGCAGCGGGGAGTTCACCATCACCCAAATAACTGGCAGCATATTTCCACCCATTCCTGGTCTTTTTGGCCACAGCAATATCTGGTTACCACAGGTACTTGTGGGTCTGCCTGCCTGTTCTACCTGTCAGGTTTATTCTATTTGCTGTTGTAGATCCCACATGGAAGGAAGATGCAGTGAGGAAAAGGCCACACAACAAGCCTCATCCCAGGCCAAAAGTGTGAACCGTGAGAGCCTGGCTTTTCTGTCCTCTGATTCTGTTTGCAAGTTATTCTTGTTTTCTTTCTTCGGGCCAGGATTCATTCCTGTACACTGCGAGAACAAGCCTAACATATGTAGGGAAAGAATTAAAAATGGAAATCCCATTCAAAGCCTTAGGGCTCAGGCATGGCAGGCCTGCAAGAACCTGGCACTGGGAATGCAGAGACAGCTCCAGAGTCTGCTGGGAGACAAAGGGGTGTGTCTGTGCCATGGAGCTGCTTTGGCCCATCCTGCACTGGCTCCCACTGTGGGATTTTTAGTGATTTTCCTTTCATCCAATTGTCAGGGAGCCGAGGAATTTCCCAGATGGGGTGAGTTGGCCATGGTGGGATGCTGGGTGCCCACCAAACCTGCTCAGTTTCTCACTGGGCAGGCAGAGAAAACACTAAAAAGGCTCATGGGGTACGATAAGGACAGGTTGAGATCCCTCACAGTAACAGTCATGGGCAAAACAGGCTCATCCTGGGGGAAATCAGTCAATTTATCACCAATCAAACTGGAGAAGGATAATGAGAAACAAAAACTAAGTCTAAAAATGCCTCCCCCCCCTCCACACTTCCCACTTCTCGGGCTTAACTTCACTCCCAGTCTTCTCTCCCTCCTCCACTGATGGTGCAGGGCGACAGGGAATGGGGGCTGTGGTCAGTGCTTTGATGTTTCTGCTGCTCCTTCCTCCTCAGGGGCTGGTCTCCACACTCATCCACTGCTCCAGCCTGGGCTTCTCTCCTCAGGAGACAGCCTCTCCAAGATAAGTCCTTCCCTTGGGCTGCCATTCTGCATGAGCTGCTCTAATCTGGGTCCCTTCCATGGGGTCAGTCCTTTAGGAAGAGGCTGCTCCAGTGTTGGTCGTTTCCACAGGGTCAGTTCTTCAGGAACTGCTCCAATATGAGTCCCTTCCATGGGGTCAGTCCTTTAGGAACTGTGCAGTGTAAATACCTTCCATAGGATCAGTTCTTTAGGAACTGCCCCACTGTGAGTCCCTTCCACAGGGTCAGTTCTTTAGGAACTGCTCAATGTGAGTCTCCTCCATGCAATCTGTTCTTCAGGAACTGCTCTGGTGTGAATCCCTTCCAAGGAACTTCTCCAGTATGAGTCCCTTCCATTGTATCAGTCCTTTAGGAACTGCTCCAGTGTGACTCCTTTCCATGGGGTCAGTTCTTCAGGAACTGCCCCACAGTGGGTCCTAAGTGGGGTCCCAAGTCCTGCCAGCAAATCTGCCTCAGCTTCCACTTGTAGGAGCTCCCCCCAGAAGCCACCACTGTAGCCCTCCTGCTGCCAAAACCTGTCCCTGCTACCCCAGACACGAGGGGACAAAGGTGCCCAGGGCTGGTGCCAGGTGGCCAAGCTCCCCTTGGTGTCACACGCCCATGGCTGTCCCACCAGGTGCCACTCCAGGGCGTGGCTTTGGGCTGTGCCAGGTTTGCTGGCTGATCCCAGGAGCAGCACACTCTCATCCCAACCTCACACAAGGGCAGGCAGAGTCAGTTCCTCAGCTTGTTCTTGATTTTTTCCACATTCTGCTCATGGCTCATTCCCTTCCCTCTCCTGTGTTCAGGGAATGTCACCCTGCCTGGCTCTCCTGCTAGGAGGGATGGGTAATGGAGAAGTTTCATCACCTCTCCCCAGACTGCAGGACCTACGCTCAATCTTTCTGCTGTCAACACCAAGCACACACTGTTATGATTATAACATGAAGACAAGGATCCTGTTTTATCTCAAAGAGTGCAAAGGTTTATGAAGGGTTAAAATAATCTAACCTCACTTTTTTTTCTCTTCTTTTTTTTCTCCATTCTCTCCCCCCCACCACCTCCAATTCTCTTATTTTTTTCTCCACAATGGCAAATGTTATTTATATTAAGGGGAAAACCAGCCCAGCCTTGCCAGATCGAGCTCACTTCTCTCTGCCAGCTAAAACACAAAGCAGAGTTACTGCGTTTTTGGTACCTGCAAAACAATCTGAACACAGTGTTCTGTCATCCTTTGAAATGGCAAATGGAAGTCATTTAAACCAGATGAGTGACTGGGCAGGGAATTACTGCACCTACAGCACAGGATATACAGTATGTGCACCTATTTCAAGGGAGCTAGAGTGGGTGGCCGGAAGAAAGGAACTTTTTTCCTCATTTAACCTGTAATTTGACAACATCTGCAAAGAATTATCCCTGGTACTGGCATTGTAATTGTTGTATCTAACATCAATCACCGGGTACGGGAGGTTGCTTTAAATAGATGCTAGTGAGTTACAGTTTCAAAACATGAAAGCACAAAAAAAAAAAAAAAAAAAAGAAAGGAATGAAATATGTAAATTGGTAAAGAAATTAATTACTGGAAACTTTGACACTAATTTATTGTTTAAATAAGACATGTAACTGGCCAGGATGGGTGGCTGTTTAGGTTTGACCCCATGCGCTTTGGCAAGTGTTACAAAACAGAGGCCACTACATTCCAATTTATAAAAATTATAACTTCTTTTTTTCAAGTCTCTACTAATACACAGAAGAAGAAAGGGATTAGACTGACTCATATTTTACACTGAAAGGACAGCAAGTAGGAAAGCTTCCATAAAGTGTGTGTCTTTAAAACAAAGTCCTTCCTCCCCAGCCCTTTCAGTGGGATTTCTGCCTTTGACTTCATCAGAAACACGATTACAGGGAACAAGCTATGCACGTTTCTGGACAGCAAAAATTGCAATTCCAAGCATGCTCCAGATTTCCACTAGCAGCTCAGCAGCTACAGGAGTAAATTCATATTCACAAGTTATCAAATTTCCAGCATGTATCCAATTCTGTATTGGGTTTTGATTCATACTTGTGGCTGGACGTGAATCAGGTCCAGTATTTGTTTCTCAGAAATGTCATGGAAAAGGAAATCATTGGGTGCAGGGGTATTCACAGCCAAACACAACGCACAGTACCACTATCCAGCCTGAGAGCCAGATGAACCATTATGATGGCCATGGGAATTGTACTTAACCTGGGAAAATGTTTTAGAGACAGAGAGAAGAAAAACCCTGCACTGTGGTGTCTCTGGCGTCTCTAATAACCACCATGTTATATATAATATGTACACATACGTGTTCAGCCTGAAATATTGCACCACATTTTTAGAAGTTAGGCAGTAAATTACATTTTTTTTCCTTTTCTCCCCTCATTTTTTTCTTTTTATTTTTTTTCTTTCCTTGTCTTTCTTTCATTCTGCTTTTTTTTTTCCCTCTCCATTTCTCTTTTCTGGGCAAAGGCACTGATAGGTCTTCCTGAATTCTCTTCCTCAAACTTTGGCTGCCTCTTTTTACTCACCTGAAACCTTGCCTGTAGGCAACCTTCCCAGCTGTGTCTCACATTTTTGTGTTTACAGGATAGGGAACCTTTTGCTCAGGAGCTGTTGCTCATAAGGAACCCATCATCTCCAACAGGATATCCCCATAAAGCCATTTACATGCATATGTGGAGCAAGGTTCTCTTAACAATTCTTACTTTAACATCTCATCACATAAAGTTTAATGGATTTCACTTCTTTAAAGACAAAATGCCATTTCTATATATAGTTGCCATTACCTATGCATTCAACTATTTTGAATATTGGTTAATGGAGGTATAACGTTGCATAACAAAAGTATATTATTGCTTTAAAGCCAGTCCTCCCAGATTTCATTCTTTTCATCTAAAAACTCTATAAAATCACCTCAAAAATGATCCAGCTGACGAGGTTGGAAGGGCACAGCTCTGTCACAGCAAATGGATCCCAGAGTCATCACGCTGCATAGGCGACCTGTTGAATGTGTTTCACTTAGATGGTGTTGTAAAATGCTGCCATTTGTGGTGAGCAGGAACTCATAAAATGCTCCAGGGAATGTTTACCTTACTGTTCATATGGGGCTTAGGGTTCTGCTGTTCAGCTTGTATGAAATATTTGGCTTCCCCTTAACTATAAGTCTTGGTTATTTTAAAGTTCTATATCACTTTAAAGCTGTTCCAACCCAAAAGGTGGCTCAGCCCTCGGGCTGGCTGACCAAGCGGCTCAGAGATCATGGTCAAGAGAAGTCCATAACATGAAGGTGTCATCCTCCTTGACTGTGGTGCTGTCCAGGAATGTCCCCTCATGAGCCCCACTGCTCTGACAAAACCCTGAATCTGCATTGGGAGTTGCTGGTTGTTTATTAGGCCAGGGTTGAGAAACTGCTTTGCAAAGAGCAAAATCAAAAGTCAGATCTTGTTCCAGCTGGGAGATGGGTAGAAGTGAGTGGCCTTGCACAGATGTGGCCTGAGAGCCCTCCCTCACCTGGACAGGATTTTCCTGAAAAGTTAAAATTAAGCCATTTTTTGTCTTGGAGTACCTGTCTGAGGAGAACACTCCCCTGGCTGCTCCTGGGCTGTTTTTGTGGCCCCAGGCTCTGGCAGTGTAAACTGCTTTTCTAGTTATGTTTAACCAAACATCTTTAATTACCTAAAACTTTTCTTATTTAATTTTCTGCTGAGGAGAAGGACAGCAAGCCTCTCTGTGTATAATTGTCATGTGTGCATGGTGGGAAGGGCTGCAATACGCTGCTCAGCTGCGGGTTTGTCTATTTATTTGGAATGTTGCAGTGGTTCATTAGCAGAGTTTGACTCTGTTGACATGTGTGGTGACCAGTGTCAGTATTTATGTCATGTTTTTGCAGAGAAGGGACCAGCCCAGCTATGTCTCTGGTAGTACAAGATGTGCTTTGGTTCTGGCTGCTTGAAACCTCTTGGGGTAGGTCAGGAGTGAGGATGGGGTGGGAGCAAATTAGAAGGGTGAATTCAATGACCAGGATGTAGTTTGCACCATCTAACCTCCAGTATCATAAAAAAACACAGGTACCCAGGGACCTGTAGGCATCCAGGTGTGGGCAATGCCATAGAATATATTTTAAAAGTCTTATTTATGTTCAAATTCTCATTATCTACTCTGGAAATGTTTATACCTTGCTGTTCTCAAAGTATCTGGAAACTCCACCACCTCCTGACACAGGAAAGTGAAAACCATGAAGGACCGGGCAGTTTTGTGCTGAGACCCCAGGACAGCTCATCCCAGGGCTCGTCCTAAACCACTGACCAGGCAGAAACACAGCCCTTGTCACCCCATGGCCACTCTCACCTCAGGGAACTTCCTTCCCTGGGAGTAGTGACAGTGTTGGCACACACACCTTTCTCATGTAGACCACGGCAGGAGATTGGAGCTAGGTGGTCCTGGGGGTCCTTTCCAACCCAAGCCATTCCAGGATTCTGTGGTTCTCTGATTCTACACACTTTCGAAGAACACATTTCCATGTATAGCCTGACTGTAGTGCCAATAAGTAATTTATTTTCTATACTATCGTCATAATTCATAAAAATTCTCTCCCTCCTGAGGGAACATTTTATCATCTGATAAGGGGCAACAGCAAGCCAAAAATATAAGGCCTTCACTAAATGATGAATACAGGATGACATAAGCTATAAAACATAAAAGAGTGAGCGTGTGTAATACATGCCAAGGATGGCTGAGGATCAATTTAAACTAAACGTTTTCTGTTAACATGAGAATTTTTGTAAACTGGAGAAAATGAGAGGCAAGGAAAGAAGGATTTATGGAGCAATGTGTGGGAGGCATGCGGTACTAAAACAGCTACGGCTGGAGCATGTTTGTTCTTCTGTCTCAGGAGGAGTTTGTCCCATCCTCACTCTTCCTGGGGAGCTTCCTGATGCCTTTTGTTGGACACGTTTGAGAACTGAGGTTGGATATATCCGTGTTTCCTTGTTTGGGTGAGCTCAGGAGTGGAAAGCGTTATTCAGTGAATTAAGCATCCACCTGACACAACCCCCTGACGGAATCTGTCGACTCACATCCCTTTCTGGGCTCACGTCAGTGCTCTGCTGGAGTTATTTTCCATGTCCCTTTCCCGTGGGATGCTCACCTTGTGGTGCTGGTGTGGTGGCCCTGCTGTTACTCACGGGGCTGAACAATACCTGCCTGAACCCACGAGGAGCTGTGTGCTGTCCATCCAGGGGAGGTACAACCCAGCCATTTAGCGCTCAGGATTTTCCAGCAAATTCATCACCACTCTTTGAGGCTTGCAGTCCACTCCCACCTCCAAATAAAATCCATTTGCTGATCCATGACCTCATTCCGTATATAATATTTCAGCCCAGCTGCGCGATCGGGTCCCGCGTTTGCAAAACTGCAATTTCCCTGCCAGCTCAGCGCCAATTCTTGCTCAATTTTTGGTTTATTATTATTTTTTCATTTGGGCCCATCACTTCTTTGGCTACCTACATGGACACAGTGAGGCACATCATGAGGGCCCTGGAGCCAGGAGAAGCAATCACACGACCTCCACGAGGCCAATTCTCCAAAGCCTCCAGCGGGGAGCACAGATCACCAATCACTGCAGGTCTGTTTATGAGTTAGGAGAGCTTTCCAACTTTGAGAAACTTGCTGAGTTTATTTCAGGTATGCGCTTTTCCAGGCCCATAAACATTTAGTTTTTAATCTGCCGCATCAGAAGAGAAAGTGAAAATAGTTGTAAACAGAGAGCAGGGCTTGAACTCCCCCCATGTCCCCTTTTAAGTGAGCACATGGGCACATGCAGAGCGAGCAGTTCTTAGATATATAGCCCACCTAGGTAAAGCACTTTCAAATGTACTTCATTTATTTATTCTAGGCCCTTTTTTTGGCCCAAAATCATCAAAAATTGCTGTCTCTAGTTTCATTGTGCCCTTTTGAAATTGTCCAGATTTTGCACTAAGAGTCTAAAGCCACAGCAAAGGAGCAGGCCAAGAGGAAAAGCTTTTGAAGAGTTCCCACAGCTGTGAAAACACGGGCCTCAGGCTGTGTGTAGAGTTACTTCAAACAGCTGCTTCAGGTGACTAAACACCTTGAGTCTCATTCATCAAGTGTTGTTTATACTGGCTGACAGACCAGACTTGGAGAATTAACTCTGAGAAAAAAAGATGTACTACATACCAAGTATGGGAAAGGAACCCAGTTCCCTAAATAAGAAAGGAAGGAGGAGGAGGGGGGAGAAAAGGGGGAGGGAAGAGTCCCTTTAAAATAAAACAGATGAGGGCTAATTTTATTTCATGTTAATAGGCCTTTTGATGCCCTTTGCATGTTTAAAATCAGAGGTGAAGGAGTATTGATGGTTTGCCACTTCGTAATCATGCAAATAAAAGCAATTTGAGTGATCCCTGTGCCTTGACAAGAAGCTCAGCTAACCTGGTGTAAAATCTCAATGGTTAATTAGGAGCCTTGAATAACCTATTTAAATAAGACCCTTTCTCTGAACTATCCTCAACAGAGAATATCAGGGGGAAAAAAAAATGCCCAGTGCTCCCCCTGCTCCCATTTAGCATCAGATTGTGCAGATTCCACCCGTAGTTTTGGTGCAGGACTTATCACTCAGCTTGAGATAATATTCTTTCATCTCATATCCATATGAGAAGGTGACATGATAAGATATTTGCAATCGTGTAACTGCTTTGCATGGATCAAAAGAGGAATGAAAGAAAATGACATGAGTCAGTGTCAAGTGAAGTGCTACTAGTTAAGTAAGCTTTAAATATTGAAGGGGATTTTTAATATTTCCTTTTAATCTCGAAATCTGTCACTTGGTGATTTTTTATAACACTGGAGTTGTTACTAACAACATTTTCCATGGTTTCATTCAATCCAAATGCAAAAACCCACCCCATCTCAGTCATGGCAAATGTTGTAATTTCTACTGGCAATTTCTCATCCAGAACCCAGGCAGATTTCAAAGAGAGGGAGATGTTTTTCAGGCGCTGGGATACTGTTGGGATCCTGATGTTTGAACACTGGCAGTAGAACATAGGCCAACAGTGAGATTTCACTGTTTTTCTTGCTGTTTTTCCCTAACAAGCAGTCAGACTGCAAGGGTGAATATGCTTTCGGAGACAAAAATAGCGTTCAGAGGAAGAATTTAGAATCACAGAAAATTATTTTGAAAGAAGATTGTTTCAGAGGCTGTTTCCCTGACAAACTTGGTAAATAGTTTGGCAGATCCTGAAGCTGTTGGATTTGCATATGCATATAGAGGGGCTGAAGAAAAATACCAGGTGGTTTTCTTCTTAGAGCTTTGGAATAACACAAAGTTGATGGCAGTAGATTTACATCTTATTCTCTGGGAAAAAAAAAAAAAAAAAGAAAAAAAAAGGCAAAATCCAAACCAATTTCTCTGAAGATCAGGATTGAAGAGTAGCAGGTTTATAACTGTATGTGAGGAATATAGATAAACCAGTTTCTCTTTATTTAGGGTGAGTTATGCCCTTGATTAAGAAGGATCTCCCCATTGGTTTTTGTCTAGGCTGAGAGAGGCAACCCTAATTGGATTAAAACCCCTAAGTAATCCAGTGCATATCCAAAATAAGAAGATCAAATGACTGAAATAATATCTTATTCTTTTCACTCCTGAAACAGTGATATCACTGGAAAGGATTAAAAATTAAGTTGTTTATGTCCCTGGCTGACATGATTTGGGACTCTTTCCCATGTCATTTATAATACAGTAATATTGGCCTTGTGGCTGATATCTACATCAGGTAGAAAATTTAGGGATGCTACACTAGGGAATTGAAAAAACCTGGAAAAAACTGCAAGATAGTTTCAGTAGCAGAGGTGTTAGGGGATGCTGCAGTGGTGATTTTAGAAGGGCATGGATTGGAAAAAGTGATGTATTTAAAACCAGGCAGCTGGAGGTGCTCAAGGTTGGTTGGAGACCTTGATAATGAAGGAGCTGAGCCCCCAACCCTTTCCAAGCTGAGGAGGGTTTGGTGTCTCAGTGTCCCCTCCCTGCCATTGTGGCACTTTGTGCCTGGCCAAGGGCATTTAGGCACAACTGCAGCTTAAATCACTGAGATTAATGTATAACTGTGGTCATACACAAACTACATCATCTGAATATTGCTTCTCTTTGCAAGGCTCCGGGGGGAAGATAAAATGGATTTGTAACGTTTGTTTTCAATAAATTACTTTTTTGAGTCCAAACAAAATATTATTTTATTCTGTTTTGCTCATAATTTTGGACTGAGCAGCTACTTTTTAGCTTGCGGAGGGTGAATTTTAGTGGATTTGGATGTTAAAACACGATGGGTTCACAACAGCAGGCGCCGGGTCAATTTGGGGCACAAGGCTCTGTGTGTGACCATGCCATCCCCAACCTCCTCGCTGCTCCAGGGCGTTGGTGGGGCCGTAAAACCCCGGTGTGAGCTGGGGGAGCTGTGATTGCAGGCTGGGGACGGAGGGTGGGTCCCCCAGGTGTCACTGTTTTAGGGGGTGAGTGCCTCTCTCTCGCCATCAGCGCCGCGCGCTCTGCCAGGCTTCGAGTGCCGCCACCCCGGCTCTTCATCCGGACGGGGCTGCCAGGAGCCACTTACATTCCTGTCCCTTGCTGGGACTTGAACAATCTCCAGCTCCCTTGATTTCTCCCCCCTCCTCCTCCTCCTTCCAGCATGATTTTTTTTTTCTTTTTTTTTTTTTTTTTTTTTTTTTTTTGTTTCCGTAAGAAAATCTGAAATTTCCCTGAAAAAGCGAAAGTGTCTTGCAGGCTCGCAAAATATTTTTTTTTCTCCACTTTACCACTGTGCCTTTTCTATCAATCTGAGCCATGGCATTTACCTAAAAATGAACAATCTGCCCACTGGAGTGACATTGATAGAATCTAATGATAGTAAGAATTTCTATTAGTCACAACTGTGTAAATGTGGTATTTTATAGAGTGTGGCTCCACATTTTGCAAGGGAGCTGAGAACTGTTCAGATCTCTCCCCTTTGGACAGCTCAGAGGACAATTAAAGGGTAACAATAATCTGAAAGATGGTGAATAGTCACTCTGGGGGTATGAACAATCCCTTCTCATTTATTAACATCACAAGAGTCCCTGTGTCAGTTTAGAGCAGCTCAGATCACCTTCAGTGAGATGTTTGCCATGTTTCCTTAGGCTGAGCTTGATCTACTGGTTAAACAAAGAAAACAGAGTAATAAATTATCCAGAATATACCTGTGCTCACCAGAGGCCGCTTTAAGCTTGTACAGCTTGTTATTTTTTTCACGTAATTTCCAATTTATTTTGTACTTTAAAAGTTTGTTTTGGCTGGGATTGAAATTTAATTTGTTCTTCAAAGAAACATAACAATGGAAATACAAAGAGGAAGCTTTTGTTCTCTCCCTAGGAGCTCTGAAAGGTAATAATTATGAAATGATAAGATTCTAAATGAAAATGTCACTTGCAAAGGTTGAGGTTGAAAACAGCACAGACCTATGTAAAGCGAGAAAAGTCACATTTGATTCATGAACATAAATACAACCAGACTGATTTAATTTTAAATCATCTGATGATTTATCGCATAAATATTTTACAATTTTGAAAGGAAATTCTTCAAATCACAGAATTCTGTGAGAACACAATGCAGCTTTCAAAAACAGCACTCCTGCATTATTAATAATAATAGTAATAGTAGAAAGATTAATAAAATATCATAAACATAGACTAGAGGAATAGTTATTTGTATAAACTTCAACAACTGCTATTCAACAATACCTTGAATCAGATGTAGAAGCAAAGTTTTATATTGTTTTTACTCTGTGTTGTTACAGTGATCAGCATATCAATGGCTCTGTCTCTGCCCTACTCAACCAATATTTAAAACAAATATTCCTCCAAATTTAGCTTTATGTACTGCATTTTCTTATTTATTTAACCCCTTCCACTTTCTGCTACCTGCCTGTCTTTCCTCCTGCTTATGTGTGAACACAGATGTTTCTATGAAGGGTTAGATGTTGATTTTTAGAAAATTTTTGTGTTTACATGCACATTACTTTAATCTTAATCAGGCAAACTCTGCTTGAGCAAAATATATTTTGGTGGAGTTTACCCCTGAATTATATATGTTGGGTTTTCCTCCTAAACTCAGGAGTGCATTTTACAATGAAAACATGGGTTCAGCGTTGGAGTTTGTGTGTGAGAGTTGTTGCTGCCCAAAAGAACGACCTGATGATGCTCATGGTAAATTTCTCCTGCTCTCTGTGACACAGAGCTCCCACACAGGTATTAAACACTGGAAAAGTTTTCCAAAGAGGGGATGCTGTGGGGTTTATGAAGTCAGATACAAAGGAGGGTCTGCATTTCCTTGCTGCAGAAACCTCTCAGCACTGATTGCTATCTCCATCTCATTTCAATTTTCCCTTTGAAAGAGATCAGACAACGTTTTCAGCTCCTTCTTGGTTGTTTTACTTCCTCTGAAGTCTGGGTGACCTGGCTCTCTTCCCAATGTTCCTTTCTTTTGGCTGATGCATTTATTTTGTCACCTCGATGTTGTGCTGCCAATGAGGCTGGAGGAACTTTACCTTGCACCAAAAGGGTTTTTTTTTTCAGTCCCCAAAAGTTAGGTGATGATTTGGAGTGCACAAATACAGTTTTTGTTTCTCGTCTGGTAGGATATGTTTGTGTAGAATAACCTATCTATAAAAAGGTCCCAATGGGTGATTAATTCATTTAATCATTTTTAATGATTTAAAAATGAACCCATTTCTTGTGCACAAGGATGCTGTTAAAAATTAAGTGTTGATAAAGAATTGTGAGAAAAACTGTGGTGCAACTCAAGGTAGGGATGTGTGCAAGGTTCAGAAGTAATTTTTTCCCAGCATTTGTCCAGTGCTATCTTGGTACAAGTACAGAAAAGTTTTGCTGCAATCCTTCTTTAATGGAATCAGCTTTTATTCTGTTCCTTTTTCTTTCTTGTGCTGAAGGAACACAGAGTTTCAATGAAACTACAAGCGTTGTAGGACTGTTTGAGTTGGAAAAGGGAATTTTATCAAAACTGTCTGCGTGGTGGGTGATGATTAATTTCTAATTTCAAGCATGGCATATGGTGTAATTCTTACTTGAAATGAACAAAAGCACTTATGATTACCTGAACCAAATCTGGCTCCAGTATTTTCAGGCAACTTTTCCAAAACAAACAAAAAGGTAGCACAGGTAGTCATTTGAATAATCCAATAAATAAAAAAAGTTCTAACAGCATTTATACTCCTTGCATTCACTTTTAAAATGTTATTAAAAAAGAAGTATCATATGATGCTGTGATTATTAAAAATAATAATATTTAAAAAAGAAATGTGCTGGAAGATGTTCTCAAGGACTATTTTAAGAGCGTATGCTAATTAGAAGGATAATTTTGTAGTTGTATTGGATACCAACATTTCAAAGACCTTACAGTTTTCACTTACAAAATTTCAAGTTTGCAAAGTACTGAAATATTTTGTTCTGTCACTGTGTGATAGCAAATCCAGTAGACCTTCTATGAACTGCCTATAAATGACTGGAGGGTGGGTGGAGAAATTGGGGCGTGTAGTTAATATTCACATTTCATTTTGCTTTCTTTCTCAACTTTTTAAAAACATTTTTCTCATGGCTATAATGGGCTCTCTAACTTTGCTCTCATAAAATGGACAATTTCTTGTGGAATACAGGTGAAAATTTAGCCAACATTTAATCCTCCTGTTCCTACCATGGACATTAGCAAGACTTTTGTTGATTAAAATGGTGCTATTTATGGGGCATTATTCTTATTCCAAGTTTGAGTTTAAAAATTCAAGAGAAAAGCTATCTAATTTCTATAATTACTCTTATTTGTGTTGCATGTACTTTAGATCTTTATTAATATTGGCTAACAGCAGGTAAACGATCATTAAATCCTCAAAAGAAATTTTGTGGAGCATTTGCACATCTTTTCCAGGCTTACTTCTTTCTGAAATGAAGGTTAATGGTAGAGAATCATAAATACAATTTTCTCTTGCAGTTTGAGATGTAGAACTTAAAAAAAGACTATTTGATAGGTCAGGACAATAATTATGGTCATATGAAGAAATACTTTAGAGTGGACCAAAGTTCTTACCTGAACTTTTTAACCTATTTTCTAAAAGATATTAAAAATTAAGAAACCTGCTGTAGGTCAGTAGAAGAATTTCTTATTGACCCCACTGAAGGTTATGGAAGGGGAAGTTTTTATGTGACTGTAGGAAATTTTTTGCTGTAAGCAAAACAATGACCTCGCATTCAGACACGGTCATGTTAAATCCCAAGTATTTGGCACGTTTAAATATGTCAATAAGCCTGTTTTTACATCTGAAGAGTAAATAAATACGGGGCAAAAATAAACCTTACTTTAAAAAAAAAGATGCTAAAGCAAACATATAGGTATTGCATTTTTATGTTGGTCTTAAAACAAGCCCAAGGCATTCTCCCACACTTTTTTTCCCAACATTATCTCCACCTGTAATAATAAAACATGTCTTCTGATTACTGTGCTTTCCATTATCTCATGTCTGTACCTCATTTATTTGCTACCCAGCCCTGTGCTAAAGGGATCTTTCTCTTTTGGTAATGCAGTATCAGGTTGTGAGAAATGAACATGTCCCTAGCCCCCCAAAATTTTCTTGTCTTGCTGAAAATAAGTGTTTAAGTTCTACAAGATTTCAGAGTAGGATTGTCCCACACTAGAAAATGGTACATTAAAATGATGCTGTTTTAAATTCTTATAAAGAGTAAGAAAAAGTTGCAACTTTACAAACGTGAAATTGCAAAAACCCAAGGAATACAATGAGTTTTAATGCCCTTCAAAACACAATACTCTCACAATAATATAAAATATCCTTATAAATCTCAAAGTTTATAAAATATTCATACATTAGAATGTAAATGTGGTCATAGTTTTAATATGTGTGTTCTCTCTCAAAGTTATTTGGAGTGTTTATGCTCTTACAATTAAACTAATATACAGACATCTAAAAAGTCACAATATTTGATCATACACTTAAGACTATTGATTAAATTAGGAAGAACTTTCCAGAATCCATTTGCCCAGTGTGAAAAATGGATAAATCCATTTTTTATGCTTTGTAGCTTTCTTACATGTGAGTATTCATTGTATAGATTAAAAGTTCACTTTCATACCTAATTTCAGTATGGGGTTTTTTGGGTAAAAATCTCTCTGCAGGTCTTGTTTGAAGACCTTGGTGGATTTTACAGCCGGATGGAATGGTCATCCCTGGATGTCCATGTCAACAGGAGCCTCTCCATTGTTTTCCACGGGTATGGAAAGAGGCACAGTTGGCTCTGCTGTGATCCCAAACCCATGAGATTGGCAGGGCAGAGGAGATTGTGTGTGTGAGTGAGTGATTTATGCTCTGCTTGTTTCTGTTGTCCACAGAACATGGGTTTGCTACAAGATGAGCTCTGATTTCAGGAAATTACCCACATTGTCAGCAAATTTGCTTGTCCTTCTTTAACATTATGAACAGCCCATTTTTCATGTTTTAGAAATATTTTAATGCTGGACTTTGATATATTATTACCACATGGTCATATCACAATAAACTTTCCACTGCACACAGACAGGCTTGAGGATTCCTAAAAAAAATAATATCAAAGGAGCAATACCCTTGGGTCCCTGCAGAGATCCAAAGGAAAAGCTCTCCCTAGAGCTGGCTCAGTTTTACTTTTCCCATAGATAATCACAGTGCACAGGAGTCAGAGGTTCCAGTCTCAAATTTACCCTGAGAAAAAGGAATTTTGTGAAAATTGGCGTGTAGGATGCGTAGGAAGAAAGTTTGAAAGGAAAAATGCCAATCTGCATAAAACTGATAAAACAAAAATACCATCAAAAGGTTAAAATTGGTGATGTGACTTTATCTAGTAACAACAAATATTGATATCAAGGGGAATTTTGAATATGGGAAAGGTTTGTTAGTCCCTAATTTCTGCATGACACACTATGCTATGTGTTGTGGGATATTTTATTTCCTGGTGGGAAATTATGAACCTCTCCTGGAGAAGATGGCAGGAGTTTATAGTCTCCCTTCTCAAGAGGAATGGGAATTTACCTTTCTAAAAGTCTTGTCTCAGCAGACAGAAGTAGAGGAAGAACTGATTAAGATCCCCCAAAAATGGAAGAGTTAGTCCCAAGCCAAGTCTGACAGCCAGGAGTGTAATTTGGGAAATGCAATTTGTTTCTGGATGAGATTTTTCCCTCTCAAATTCTGTATAAATAAAAGAACAGAGATTCTCTGAGCTGATTAGTGTCTACACTGAGGGCAGGGTCGAGTTAAGAGCTGAGATAGCTGAGAAAAGAGCTTTGTTTTCCATTATTAGCTACAGGAAAGGCCAGAATGTCCATTTGAGCTTGAGTCTCCATCCCATCAAAGTATCAGCCTGAGGACCTAAAAGCAAACAAACAAATAAAAAAAAAAGACCATTGTTTTTCATCAGGCTTGAAATTTCTCTCTTTGAGGCTGGTCAATTGTTGGAAGAGGCATCCAGTGGGAATCTTAGGAAAGATAATCCTTGGAGGTGTCCCAAGGAGGCCCTGGGCTCTGAGATTGGTCTCTAGTGAGTGGGTGCTGGGTCTGGAAGTGCCACCCAAGATAAATTACCCTGTGATTCTCTGATAAACTGAACCAGGACAAACACAGAAATAAGTAGGTGAAGCTTGTCTGGTCTTCCATGGCATTTATTGACTTCAAGGATGTATTTGGGAGGGAAAGTAGCCCTCAAATTAATTTTTCCTTGCAACTTGATATTTTTTGATTAATGAGACACAAATATTCCTCATCTGATTTTGATAAGAGACAGGTTTAGCAATTTAAAATTGTATTGGTAGAAGTATTTTAGTATTGAATGTTATGTAGTTATAAAATAAAATATTAAAGTATCAGAGCACTTTGGTTTCTGCTTGGGCTCTTTAGAAACACTCTGAAATATTGAAGAGCAGCAGAGAACCAGTGAGTCAAAAGAAATTAATGCAATATGTTGAAATAATGAAAATATCACTAGAATCAAAGAGGATCCCAGTATCTCCCATAGCCTGCAGTCTGGAAATGTGCAAATTCCAGCACTGGCACTGCCTCCCCATAGCATCCAGCTCTTCCCATTTGGAATTCTGCATTTCCTTCAGTGGAAGACATTTCTTTCTTTGGAGCTCTGCATCTTTCTCTTCAGACCAATTTCAAACGTCACCAAATTCGCTGCCCTGGGTTCAGTATCCAGGCAGGCAGAAAGAATCTCTTTTCTAATTTTGTACAAGATGGAGTCTTAATCCCTTGACTTTAAGTGATGAGGTTAAAGAAGTAGCTCAGATTTTTTTTTGATGAAGTGAAGGATAAAGGGACCTTTCTTTTTATATTCCTCTAATTCTTTATACAAGTGTGAGCTTCCACTTCCACATTTGAGATTGCTCCTGGAAACTAATTTCAAGGGCTATACTTGAAAAAACTGCACCTAGAATTATTTTTTACCTCTTTTTTTTTTTTTTTTTTTTCCCTGTAACTTCCCACATCTTGATTGTTCATTTAGGAAAACTGGGGGATCATTTTGGCAATTATTATTTTCTCATCAGGATAAAACCTCATCCACCACAACTTACATGTCATGTGTAACAGGGATAAACTGAAATGAGCTCATTGCATTAATAATTTTAGTCCTAATTTGCATGTATTCCCTTTTTTTTTGTTGATATGAAGTAAGTTTACTTTATAATGACCAAACAGTCTCACCTTTCCCTGTGTGCATAATGAGACAGAATATTTGTTTTGAAACCTGTGACAGACAAATCTCTATGGAATTCAAGGGTGAGTGACATCAGTGCCACAGAGCTGCAGCCTGGGTGAGGTCACATACAGCAAGTGAGCAGAAAAATAGATATTTAAAGTCATCCAACCAGAACAGATTTGTTCTTCTGACTTAATGTCATTTCCATTTGCAAATGGACGTTGCATTGAAATAATAGCTCATAAAAATATGGAATTGTGGAATGGTTTGGGATGGAAGGGACCTTAAAGTCCATCCAGTCCTAACCACCTGCCATCAGTGACACCTTCCACTGTCCCAGGCTGCTCCAGGCTCTGTCCAGCCTGGCTTTGGACACCTGCAGGGATCCAGGGGCAGCCACAGCTGCTCTGGGCACCTGTGCCAGGGCCTGCCCACCCTCACAGGGAGCAATTCCTTCCCAATATCTCATCCATCCCTGCCCTCCATCCATGTGAAGCTGCTCCCCCTTGTCCTTTCACTCCATGCCCTTGCCCAAAGTCCCTTTCCAGCACTTTTGGAAGCTCTTTAGGTGCTATTTCTTGTAGTGTTCTGGGTATTTTCTCTCCACCTTGTAAATTGAATTTCTTTTGATTTCTTTGCTCCTCTGGTTCTGTTTCTTGTTAGCAAAACTGAAGTAAAATCAGCCTTCCTGTGCAAACCGTGCTGAGTTTGGTTGTCAAACAAGGGGAGGTTCAAGAGTTTTGAGCCTGTTGCTTTATTTGAATCAATCAAAGTCCAGAAGTCCAATAAGTACAATTTGTAATCTGGCATAAATGGGATCATTATTGTCCTGTCTTCTCCCTGGGAGCCATCCTGCTGCTTTCTGCAAGCAAGGGGGGTGACTTAGGCAGAGGTTTTAGACCCTCTTCTTAAATAATTTCCCCCTTGAACATTTATTGCAGGTTTGGTATTCTACCTTTATTTGCATTTAACTGCATTTACCATCTACCCCCTATTTAAAAGATCCAAATGTGCCTGTGGATTCCAGAGCTGTTGATCCTGCTGGATGGATTAGGCAGTTAAGAGAGTGGATTTGGCTGTGCAGGTTCAGGGATCGGATCCATTTCCCAGCATCAGGAACACCACCCATTGACAGCAGGCCTCATCAACAAGAACAGTCAGGAAACGGCCAGGAATGTCAAATATTTATCCCTTTTAAAAAATTTAATATGTTCTCCTGGGGCCTGATTACAGAATTTTTTAATGCTTACAAATTTCTTCAGTGCAACAGTACTAGTTTGTTTCCAAGGAAACAAATGTACTTATACTGCACTGCACACATTCTTAATCATTAAATTCTATAATCTCCCTGCCTCGTTCTTTCTTTTCCACTCTCTCTCCCTCTCTCTTTGAATGGGTAACTTCTAAAAATTGTTTGCTTTTCTTTTTTTTGAGTGGAGTCCCCAGATACTCTTTAACTGCAGGTAAATTTTCAAATATGTTCTCAACAAAGCATTGTTTCACATTATTGAAAAAAACCCCAAACCCCTTAATTGTTGAGTGCTTTTATGAAATCATCTTAATCAAGATAAATATGTATCCTTTATTCTTCTGCTATTTAATGTGCAAATTTATTTTTCTGAAGCGGATCTTCAGTGTGGTTTGATGTGAAATGTCTGGGCACGAGTGATATTTAAAAACCAATCTTGAATGTATATTTTTTTAATTCAGGCTCTGCAGACTATGTATGTTTATGCAACACTGTTTCTGTAAGGGAAAAAAAAAGTGTGTGAGTTTATATGGTACTTTACAGATATACAATTTATATATAAGATACCAGCTTTGAATTTGTCATTCAGAATATACTAAATATTAACTGAGGACTAATAGGAGCTCACTGGAGGGACGACACATTTTTAAAGTGACATCTTAGCATTCAAACCATTCATATTCTTCAATGTGAATGTAATTTTTATCTAAATGATTTCAGAGGAAAATTGATTCATTTGACTATAGTGCTCCTAAGACCAGTGGGAAGCTCATCATCTTAATATTGAATCTGTAAATCCTTTCCACTAGGGATGATTAACAGCTTTGTCAAGTGTTTATTTTACTTTAAGAAGAATATGTAATTTCCTGGCATAACTGAGACAGATTTCACTCCATTTCTTCCTTTGCATGTCACATTCATGCTGTAGGTTAGCATGATCGAGCCTACCTCTATTAGACTTCTATTTTGAGCAGTAAAAGGATAGCCTAATAAGTTTTCATAGTTTAATGAGCAGACATCAGTTTGCCCTGTGATTCATTTATACTTGATAAATAAAAACCCCTCAGCAGTCCTGATAAGAAGTAATAACAGGGAATTACTTCCAGATGGCACTTTTGCAGTGCTGCACGTGTGGTCTGAGCTGCCCATGGGATACAAACCCCGTGTTGGAGCAGCCGTGTGCTGCTGCCAGCACTGGGAGCCCATGGCAGACCCTTCTTGGTGGCAGGGCAAGGACAGGCCACCAGGCTGAGGTTTAGCTGGACAGCCAGCAGCTCAAGGACAGAATTTCCCCCATTCCTGCTACAAGTGGGAATAATTTGTATTGGTAAAGCTTTACAGGAATTTTTTGATACACCATCCTCGCTCCTTTTGTTATGGAGAACCTTGAGGTTGTAGCCAAACCTCATCTATTTCCTTGGTCACTTGGGTTGGAGCACACAAACAACCATTAATTTAATGTATTTTTTTTGTCTGCCTTTAATGTAGACAAATCATAAAATGTTTTATATTCATCGTACCAAAAAAGAATGTCAAATACCTGAAAACTAATAGAATGCAATAGATTTTGATTTAAAAGATCTTAGAAAAAGTGGGGTTATGTGGAGGAGTTATGCACAGGGATATTTCCATGCTCATCTTTGCATGTGAAATCCAGGGCTGGTTTGGAGTAAATAAAAGGGAATGGGAAAGGCAACTTTACTTGGAATCTGATCACCTACAGATTCCTCATCACTGTACCAGGCAATAAAAGGCTATGGAATCATGAACATCCCCACCCAAAACCCCACACATTATGTTCACACTCCTGACATTTCCCATGTATAATTATTTAAGATGCCAAACTCCAACATCTTCACCAAATCTGTCAGAATTCAAAAAGAGTTGCATCAATTCTGTCAAGCACAGGGTGGAATTCTTGGGGTGTCCTGTGCAGGGCCAAGAGTTGGTCTCAATGATCCATGTGGATCCCCTCCAACTCAGCATATTCTATGATTCTCTGATCTTTTTTGGGGATTTAATTTGTGACCTTTCCTTTCCTTGACTGCTCATATGAAAAACATGAGGTTTGGACACAACCTCAATGCTGAAGAAAAAAGATACTCCATAACAAAAGGAGTGAGGAAATGGTGTATCAAGAGATTCCTATGAAGATTTACCAATCTGAATTATTCTCACTAGTAGCAGGAAGGGGAAAATTCTGTCCTTGTGCTGCTGCTTGTCCAGCTAAATCTCAGCTTTTTGGAGGGTTGTGGTGAGAAATGTAAATGAAAACTTTAGCCAGTAACGAGCTCTGTATGGTTGGGACCTTCTTGTGCAGACTGGCCAAGTAACAGATTTCAGAGAAAAAAAAAAAAAGTTTGCTAAAAGCCTTAGTTTCTCTTCCAATATGAAATTAATTACAGCCAAAGTGATCAGGGAATGCTCCTGCTTTAGGAATAAATGTTGTGAGTATGATTGCCTTCGAAACAGGAGTGACACAAATCTATTCTGCCTCTGAAACTGTACCATCAAGTATGGTTTTGTTTGGGTATTTCTGCAGAAAGTGCTCCGTGCTCTTTTCTCTCCAATTTCCTGCTCAAAGTCTAAAATAGAAATTGCAGATTAGAAAATCCTTTGAGAATGGGGTTCAGCAAGTGAAACTGCTTGAAGGTAAGTTTCATACTAGTTTGACTGAATTTAATGAGCCATTGTTAGGAACCAAGCAAGCAAGTATTCTAGTGAGGCAGGAGGTATACACAAGCTGTCTTTTCAAGAAACCATTGTAAATCTGGTAACAAAGAGAGCCTGACTTCCTCCTTGAATTACCATGTTGACAAAAAGTCTACTGCATGCACTGATAGCAAATGAGATACATTCTGCTGGTAAAGAAAATTAGACCTTAAATTTAACTCTCTAAAGCCTGATGTCTAGGGCAAGGGAAAAGGCAGAGTCATGCTGAAAAGCAAGCTGTTGCTTCAGCACAGGCTGTGTGCAACTCCTTGTTCTGAGACAGAACATTTTGTGCAACTTTGCTCTATGATTAACAAATGTATTTTAACAGGGAGTAAAAAGCATGGGGAGAGTGAGGGGGAAAAAAAAAATAAACCGACATAGCAAGCTGTGTCTTTAACCAGTAGGGATTAAAGAATTCACTTTGTTACCTGGGAGGCATCAAGGTGAAGGTCTGTGGTTCTGAGGGGCTGTGCTCACCCAGTGCGTGCTAACCTTGGGCTGGCTGCTTGGAACGTGTGTCTTTGCTGTAGCCTGAAAAGGGTTTTTTAATATTTAAAGTTATTAGTTTATAGTATCCATGTAATTTCTTCAGCCAAAGGGCTTTAATTTCTTTGATGTGCATCTCTGTTCCAGCTGGTACTCCTACTACTCCTGCTGTCTCTTAGCCCTAAGTAAGGTTTCTCTCTTTGTTAAAGCTGGTGCCACTGATTTATCTTCAGCTCTGAGAAGGGCTTTTATCCATTTTAAAAGTGATGCTGCTGAGACAGCTTTCCCTTGCCCTGAGAAGATGATTTTTTTATTCATATTTGCTGGTTGGTTGGTGGGTTGGTTTTTTTTTTTTCATCTTTTTTTCCTTTCCTTTAAGAAGTATTTTCACATAGAGGTGTATTTCTCTCAGGTTTCCTGTGGGGTCCTTCTATGCCGTGTTTCTTCCCAGAAAAAAATCTTTTTTGAGGAAAAAAGCACATTTCCCCTCTTTTTGGGAGCTCTCCCACCCCACTGGGGGCTAGACACAATGTTGCCCTAAAGAGGATCTTGGTTTAAGTGTGGAAGAGAATTTTTCCTCATTCAGGGTCCTTTATCAGGGGAAATCATCCTGGACTTTCCTCCTTAAAATATTCAAACTATTTTTCCTCCCTACACGTGCTGGAGTCAAGAATGTCCTTGTGAATCAGACTCATAATTTGTTATTTAATGTAAATACAGTAGAGTTTATACACTTGTGGCTTCCTGGACTGGCCTTCCTAGGTTGTTTTCCCATTTTATTGGTTATCAACTCTTCTGTACCCTGTAGTGTAGAATTTATTTTTTGAAATATATTTAAAATGAAAATTGTGGGAATTATCTTTATACAGATAACTAAAAGCAGCTTTTGAAGTCATCTGGTCTTCCTTGGTTACCTAAGATCAATCACATAAAAATATTTATTTACAGTAGTTTTTTGTCTATCTTTAATGCAGAGAAATCTTAAAATATTTTATATTCATCTTAATTAAAAAGAACATCTATGAAATACCTGAAAACTAATAAAATGCCATAGATTTAGATTAAAAAGACCTTATAAAAAGATTGCAGATAACCCTAAAAACCAGAAACAGACTCTGAATATGGAGCTGCTGGCCAGGAGACTTCAGTGACGGTACAGTAAAGAAAAGAGTGGTTTTTTCAGAGGATCCTGAGATACCTTCAACAACTGACAATCTCCAGTGGGAAAAAAATATTTACTGTTAAAAGTAAGTAATTTTATTTACTGTAGAAAGTAAATGAAAAATAAATTATTTACTGTAAAAAGTAAAACAAAAGTGGTTCCACCAAAGACAAAATGATCTTGTAACTTGGTATAAGTAAAGACCCTGTTGCCATCTACGTGCTGAGGCAGCTTCAGCCTTTGAAGAGTTTTCTCCTTTGGAGTCAGTCAGAATTATGAACTATCTGGGATATCTTACACTGCCTGCAGACCAGACAAAATGCTGTTGTGGAGGCCAGCAAATAAAGCTTTACACTAATCAAATGCTCTGCTGAATAAAATATGAGCGTGTTATTTTGCATAATAAATAGCAAGACAAAATATAAATGGAACGGTAGCACTAATAAATAAATAAGATGATCTAAAGTTGGTTTTCAGGAGCAAAACCTTCAAAGTCCATCCATTATGGATGTGTGTCTGTGTGCATTAGTGTGGACAAGCAGAGGTGAAGTGCTGGCATATATTGGTATTTTTTTCTCTACCTTTTTTTGTCTCATTCTCCATTTGGATCATTAATGCAGCAGGAATGAGTAAAGAAATCCCTTTCTCCATAGAAGTGGAGTTAGAGCTGGATGATTTTTAAGTTCCCTTCCAACACAAAATCTGTATTTCTTTTCTTGCCTTGCAAAGCCAAAACCTTGCAGTCGGTTTCTGGAAAGAAGACAGGTCCTCTTTTCACTGAGAAAAGCAGTGAAAATATTCAATTTTAGGTGGCTGGGAGTCTCTGTCTGCAGGCAGGTCAGGGAAGGTGCTGCCTTGTGCTCTTGGGCACATCTCTGCTCTTTGGGGAAGTTTTCTCCCCATCAGGAAAGTTAAGAAAAGGGGAAATATTTTACTTTTCATATGTGTTGATTTTCAGTGAAATAAGAGGCTTTCAAGGAAAAACAAACCTATTGCCATAGAGTAGTTCTGTTAGGAAGAGGAACAAAAAACCCAGACAAAGCATTTTTAACTAGTTCTGCCAGAGTTTTTAATTAATATCTCATTTATTCCCTCCCTAAACTCAGACTACATGAAGATGTTTAAGCAGCCCAGTGTCAAATTCGACTTTAAATTTAAACCCAAGGCCTGTGGGACAGGGGGGATCTGTGGTACCCCTGCCATAAATCATGACAGCAATCGAAACAGAGACAAACAGGAATTTTATTTTTTAGTTTTCTGGGGAAGTCATGCGTCACCTGTCACCACTGGTGACACTACAACCAAACCAGTGACTAAAATCTGAAGAGGTCAGCAAATTTTCAGTTACCTCATTTCCTCTTCTCCTTTCTTTAAAAAAAAAATTTTTCCTTGCTTTCCAATTACAGGGAAGGTTTTTTGTGGTTTTATTTTTTATTTTTTATTTTTTTTTAGGAACAAATCTCAGGAAGCTGCTCTGGCCCTGCTCTTTGCTTTCAGTTTTCACTCTGAGGTGGCAGGGATGTTTCCTGTGGGGTGCCAGGGTTGGGAGCTCCTCATGCCAGCATCTGAGCCTCCAGGGATGGAGGGAGCAAAGCAGGAAAGGAGGGATCTTGTCTCAACAACGTCCTACACTCAGCCCATTCCCAAGTTTCTTCTCAAAAAATTAAGGTTATTTATACCCACAAAATATATAAGTCCCTTATGGAAGCTCCGTGTTTTCTTTTATTTTTTCTTTGCCACAAAAACAGACAATTCCCAAGCCCATTTTTTCGTTATTTCTCAATATATTTCAGGTTGGGACAACTTTTTTTTCCTAAACCTATATCTAATACTTTCAATTGCAGCTCTAAATTTCCCCTCTGATGCCCATGATCACCATCTTTTCCTCTTCTTCAGAACACTCACTCCTTCTACATCTTTTATTAAACAAAACCAGCTCAGATTTTGTACTTTTTTTCTCTCATTTCCTCCTGGTGTCACAAGTTTAATCTTGAGAGCTGCTCTCCCAATTTATCTCATTAATTCCCATCTGCTGTTCAGGGGAGCCCCCTCACCCATCCTGCTGTCAGTGCCTTGGGTATCTGCAGAGAATTTCACATCCCGATCCCCCAGGTGTGTGACTTGCTGCTTAGAATCCATAATGCCCCAAGCATCTCATTTCCCATAAATACATGTATCTGTTTCCATATATATATATTTTTTTCCATATATATCTATTTCCATATATATATTTATAAATATATTTATATAATTATATAATGTATAATTGTATAAATATATAATATATAACATATATAAATATAAAAATAATATATAAATATTACCTTATATATTAATTATATATTATTTATTATTGCATTATATAATATATAATATATAATATATAATATATAATATATAATATAATTTTATATATTATAGTTTATATAATATATAATAATATAAACTATATATTATATAGTATATTATATATATTATTATGTATAATAACATATATTATATAATATTATATTAAATTTATTATATATATTATTACTATATATTATACTATATTATTTTATATTATATAATATATTAAATGTTATTATATAATATGCAGTATACAATATTATATAATATTATTATATATTATGTATTATATATTACCATATATTATTGTATTCTAGATATTATATTATAAATTTTATATTATATATATAATATATATATTATATTATATATATAATATAATATAATATAATATTAACTTTATAATATTTATATTGTTAACTTTTTAAAATATATTTATTATATTATCTTTCTTGCACTCAATGCAGAGTAGTCCAGTGACTCTTTTGTTGTTTAGTTCTTGTGTTTTTTGGGAAGTCACTCTGAGAACCCAAATTTCAGACTCAAACCCCTCAAGTGATATTTCGGTGTTTAAATCTTTCCTGAACCTGCTCCTTTTGCTGTAAATTAAGCAGAAAGTCCCCCAAAGTGGGAAATATTAATAACCCATTCTCATAACAACCTTTTTTCTGAAACTGAAGTTCATTTTTCCATAAATTGTTAATCCTAAATGGCTACACTCATTAAAAACATTACTTATTTGCAGGCAGTTTGCTAATAGAAAACAAGATCCCTATTTTTTCTGAAATTTATTCCTAACTGATAACTCAAGTGTGTCTTTTTTGTCTCTTTGACCTCTAGATATGCTTAAAAAAAGAATAGAAATAAATCCTATTAAATTAAAGGGTTCATATTCACATTCCTGCTGTCTGCCGAATGTGTTTTCCCTGCAAAGTCCTTGGCTTGCTTTTTGGTGTTGGATAACACCACATTTTATTAAAGATCTGTGAAGTGTTTCCTAAGATGTTACACAGAGTATTTCATTTTATTTTTTTTTTTTAAGACATTTAAGTTTTACAAAATCTTCTTGGCTTTGCATAGGTGATAACAGGAAAGAGGAATAATGAGGCAAAACCTCTTCTTTCGGGGTTTTTAATTGAGAAATAAATTATTTCGTGGCTTCTCATTAGTTATTCCCATGGCTTCTAGTGACAAGGTGCAAACTTTCACACTTTAAGCAGGTTAATTAACCAGGTAGTAATGAAATTGGGTGCTACCTGTGTGCTGGTGAGCCACAGCTCCTAATAATGTGCTCTCATTCTCTGAAAGGATATTTTCAGCTCTTCTCAGCACTGCATAAATAAATGCTTCCCAGCTAACAGGAAAACTCATTTTAAAGTTGCACTTTGGTCACCATTATTGTGTTCCTTGAAGTAGATGTTGATATTTCTGCCCTTTTTGAGGATATAAAGGGACACCAAGAAAGATGGAAGACTTTAATTGATGTGTTTATTTTCTTTCCATCCACTGGCAACACGTTTTAAATATTTTTATGCTATTTCTTTCCTTTAGAAATGATAAAGTTAAATTTAAAAATTCATGTTTAAAGGTTTTTTAGGATAAAAATGATGTAGGAATGTGAGCAAGTAGCAGGAATCAAGGTTAAAAGAGTAGCACATGAGCACAAATATGGAAACACATTTGAAAAAGGTAAGAAAGAAAACAAAAAACACAACAAAAATTGAATTTTGGGCTCTCCAAGAGCAAGTCTCAATAGCTGTGTGGTTTATCTGATTTAAGAAATATCTTTAAAAAAATTCCAAGAAGTGTCCTTAACTAGAAGAGTTGCTAATAACCAGTTATGTTGGAAGGGATATAAAGAAATGCTTGAGTTTAATTTTTCTGCTTGAAATATCCAGGCACAAGTGGTACAATTTTTTTTTTTTTTTTCCCATGGCAAACAAAATATTACCCAAGTTTTCTGTTCCTTCTTGCTGGCGATGTGCTCACACAGCAATTCTGATTTCTAGGAAAGTATTTGTTATTTCTAAATATTTACTGGATGGTTTATGCAAGCAAGTGCTGGCCTTATTCAAGCACTGATCATTTTTACCAGTCATTGTTTATAATGCACAATTTGTCACCAAAACCACATGGGCATTGTCTCCATTCTCTTCCTGGGCACGTGACTGCTTGAAAAATGAGGAATAACAATGCTGGCAAGTGAATGAAGAATAACGAAACCTTTCCTCATATGAATTTTTTGAACAAATAAACATTTAGGCCAAACTTAAAAGGTCTTGCAAATATTTGTCTGAACAAACCAGTCAGGGCCCATCTGAACACTCGCTGAGAGCAAATAACACGACCCAACAGAAAACAGCAAAGCAAATTTCCCAGGCTTGTTTGTAAAAGTAATCTTCAGCAAGTATTTTGGATTGTTTGACCACAGAGATCCCAGTGTTTACTCACAGCGAGCAGGCTCCTGAGCTTGAAGGCATCTTCCTAAGAAAAGCAGGTGGAATATGAACTGAATTCTTGGTATCTATGCTATTTTTAAATGATTTTTAAAAAATAAGCAGCCCTTTATTTTTTGTATATTAAATCCTGAGATTCTTTCTGTAAGCCTAATAGAGAATTTAAGGAAAATTCTGTTGGCTAATGAGGAACTTTGCTGTGTAAAATGCCAGTAGATTTCTTTGCTTGCTCTAGTAGTGGAAACTCCTCTAATAATGTTTTTCTCCATGTTTTATTTGTTTGTTTGGGTGAGGATTGGTCGTGTTCCTGCTTTTAACCGGTGGGATCACCAGTTGGGAGCAATTTTCTTCCCTGGGACAGAGTTTTATGCAGCTGGAAGTAGTGGGAAGTCAGCAAGTAATTGATAAATGCAGTGAGTAAAGGGTGGCTTATCCAACAAAACCCAAATTTCAGATCTCAGGACTAGGTGGTCCGAGCAGATTAAACTCCACTTGGCTGGGGTGTTTTGAATAATGATTGAACACCCAGAGCATCTCAGCCCTGCATCTCCCACTCTTTTTATTTCACACATCACAATTACCAGCCATGATCTTCATTCATGACTTATTGTGGGCGACAGGCCATAATCCTCATTCATGACCAGCTAGAACAGAAAAAAAAACCACCAACAAAAAGCCAACCCACCACACAAAACAAAAGCCCTTCATGGTACTTAGGGAGAACATGACATTATGCAGAGTTTCCCTCATTCTGAGAGCAGTACAGATACAACAAATGCCACAGCAGAGATGCTTTCAAAGCATCTGTTTAAAAAAAAAATTAAAAAAAAATATACAGCTTCCCTAAGTTGTTGTGGGGAAGAGAAAAAAGCAGGGTGGAATTGCAAACATGTATATCATTACTGCAACTGCATTCCATTTATTTTCCTTTTGCAAAATAAATTACATAAATGGGGTTTGTATTGTTAGCTATTCTTCATTCAGAGATTGGGATAATTAGGTTTCAAATACGGTGATGTTTTAAAACACATTTAATTTAGTAAAATTGGTAAGGAAGCTACAGCAATTAAAAATAAAGGACAAAAGTTTCTTTTGCCTTCCTGGGTAATTTGGGGTGAATTTAGACTATGGCATTAGAAGTACAAAAGGTAACTAAAAATGCCATTAAATGAAATGTTCCCAGTCCAAGCAATTTCCTTCTTAACAGAAAGTAAAATGCAAACAGAGATTACTAAAACCCTGCTGTGTTTAATTTAAGTGTATGTAAGCCTTTTACTCACAGTTATTTTGTCTGGAGATAATCATGTAGATCCTCAGTGGTCAGAGCTGTGAAGCGTGCGTTGTCAAAAGTTGCTCACTCTTTGATTCCCCCTCGCTTCTGTCAGCCATGGTTCACATCATGCAAGCTCAGCTCATTCATCTTCTGACAGGGTGGGATTCTCCCAGTCCTGTCTCCATCAATTTGCTCCCGTCGCCTCTGGATCGCTCGCAGAAACGCCGGGAAAAGCGCGCGCGAGCTGGGTGTAAATTATCATTATTTCTCTGGCTAACTGCAGGGATGGGGCACACCAGCAACAGGCAGGGCTAGGGTTGTTAAACCAGAGGGGAAACTCGGAATCTTCTGTAGGTTCATTATTCTACAGAAATGAAAGGGTTGGGGAGGCATTGGATACAGAGCCGTGCTCTGATCAGGGCTGTTCTGGAGAGGTTGGATTCGTGATTTTGGAAGGAAATTCTGTGCAGTCAAAAATCAGGGGCTGATGCTTGAGGCACTTTTGGGCAGGGTTGATGGGGATTTTGGCCCACAAAAAGAGGTGCTGTGTGGGAAGTTTCTTGTGCCACAGAGGTTTTTGTGTTGGTTCTTTATATTGGTAGCTCATATCTGGTCTGAGAGAGCTCCAGGAGAGGGGCTGTGTGCTCCAGAAGAGGTGCTGTGTGGGGAGTTTCTTTTGCCACAGAGATTTTTGTGTTGGTTCTTTATTGGTAGCTCATATTTGGTCTGAGAAGGTTCCAGAAAAGGCACTGTGTTCTCCAGAAGAGGTGCTGTGTGGGGAGTTTCTTTTGCCACAGAGGTTTTAGTGTTTGTGCTTTATTGGTAGCTCATATTTGGTCTGAGAGTGCTACAGAAGAGGTGCTGTGTGCTCCAGAAGAGGTGCTGTGTGGGGAGGATTTTGACAGAGAGGTTTTTGTGTTGGTTCTTTATATTGGTAGCTCATATCTGGTCTGAGAGTGCTCCAGGAGAGGTGTTATGCGGGGAGTTTCTTTTGCCACAGAGGTTTTTGTGTTGGTGCTCTCTTGGTGGCTCATATTTGGTCTGAGAATGCTCCAGAAGAGGTGAAGTGTGGGGAGTTTCTTTTGCCACAGAGATTTTTGTGTTGGTTCTTTATATTGGTAGCTCATATCTGGTCTGAGAGTGCTCGAGGAGAGGTGAAATGAGGATTTTTTGCTACCAAGGTCTTGATTCATGACAGTTTTCACTGTGTAGACAGTTGTTACTGCTTCCATAAGGAGCAGGAATTGCATTTACCACGAGGCAGTGGAAGCAGGGTGGATGTAAAACAGTTTGCATTTGCCAGCCGTGGAGTGTGGAATATTCACAGCTGGGAATGAGCCAGAAGCTGTGATGCAGACAAGGCTGAGGTGCTCCTCAACTGGCAAAGGCAAAACTCCAACATCCCAGGATCCAGACCAAGCAAAATGAGACTGGGAGGTTCAGCAGCAGCCAGGCTGCCAGCACATTCCAGCCTGAGACCCTGGGCTCCACCAGCTGCCTTGGTTTGCTCTGTCCTGCTCGTGTTGTCCTTCACTTTCTGCACATGCTGTAACTGTACAGAAATTTTTCTGGGCAGAAAATGTAACATTTTTAGGAGTTCATCTCTTATGAGTTGGCAGTGAAAAGATGAAGAGCAAGTGGTCAGGTGGGTCGTTCTCCAAATAAATGAATCTCTTAAAATCGTGGGATCCCAGATCAGTTTGGGTTAAAAGAGACCATAAAGCCAATTATATTTGTGTACCTGCCATGGGCAGGGACACCTTCCACTACCCCCTGCAAGATCCATCCAGCCTGGTTTGACCCCTTCCAAGCAACAGCTTCTCTGGACAAAACCTGTGCCAGGGGTTTGGAACCCTCTGAGAGAGGAACTCTTCCTAACATCAGATCCAAATCTCTCCTCTTTTAGTTTAAAATCATCCCCACATTGAGCTATCACTATTTTCCTTAAAAAAAGGTCACTCACCCTGTTTTTTATTACATTGATGTCACTGAGGTGTGAGCTCAGTGTCTCTTCTGGTGTCTCTGCTTGGATCTTGAACCACACAGGGATTTATTCCTCAGCCTCCCCTCCCCGAGCCACAGGGCCCAGGGTACCAGGAGAAAGGCAGCTGGGGGAGAACATCAGCTTCCCACTCTCCCAGAGGTTTTCCAAAGATTTTCTTCCATCCAAAGAGGAGTTTTCCTCTTTCTCTGAGGCTGGACAGCATTCCTGAGCGAAGCTGCTTTTCAAGAAAGTTTCTTTCTATGTGATAGATTTTTTTTCTGCATTTTTTTCTTTTTTTTGGTTTTGTTTTTTTTTTCACTTGGGGAGTGGGTGTTTGGCTTTTTTGGGGGTGTATTTTTCAGTAAGGGTTGTTTGGGTGTTTTTTGGCTGAATATTAAGGTGCTATTTTTTTTTCCTGCAAACTCAAACTCAAATCGCTCCCACAGAAAACTTATCACATCTCCTACCCTGCAGAAAAAAATAAAAAAGACGTTTCCTTCCATCATCTGGGCAGGCAAACACAAAGATGACCATGATGTTTAATAAGACCTTTATATCCTCTCAGATTGTTTTCTCTTGTCCTTGGCACACTGAGCCGAGTAGCTCTGACACATTTATTTCTTTTAATATGAGAATAAGCAGAGGGAGAATGATGGCAATCACCCCTCTGCAGGGAACAGCCTCTGCTGGGAGGGCACCAAGAGCTCTGCCCTGACTGCTCTGGGAAAGGGAATGTGCATTAGTGGGATGCAGTGTGCACTCTCCTCATCTCACCTGGCCTGACTCCTGCAGCTCCTCAGGCTGCTCCTGCCCCTGCCTGGGAGATGTGGAGAGAAAATAGGGGAGGGAAAAGAGGAATTTGAGTGCAAAGAGGAAATACTGACAAAATCTGTGTTTAAATAATTTGATATAAAGAGACACTAAACAGAAATTTTAAAGTAATCTTAAATTATGTTTTTCTGAAAGAATTGTTGTTGGGGTGTTTTACCTTGTCAGCTCAGCTGCTTCAGGCCTTCCATCAGCTTCTCAGAGGGGAGGTTTTTCCCTTTGTCCTGTGGAAATCCATCTGAGCAGAGACACAGCCTCAAACACCCATGGCACAGGGAGACCCTGAACATGAGCAACCCCTGGCTGATCACTAAGGAGGGATCAGAATTCCATGGAGAATCTGTTGGGGAGCTCTCATATCTTAACATCAGCCATGTCCTGCAGAAAGATTGATTTTATCAGTGACAAAAAAATCATATTGATCTGGCTGCCATAAGGAGGTGCTGGTTTGGAATGGTTTTGGGGCAGGGGAATGGACAAAGAAGTAAAATAATTTCATTTTTCCATGAAACATTGTCACTGTGGTTAGGAACACAGAGGATTCCTGTGCTGGTATCTTGTCATGATAATTTTGCAAGGAAGAGTTACAGTGTTTGTCAGTGAAATGAAAAGCATTTCTGGCCAATTTAGAAGTTATAAATGTTGGAAGAGCATAGGAGCTTGATTCTGGAAATGCCAGAATATTATGATCCTTTGCCAATCTCTTAATATTCAATGTACTACAGTTTGGAGAGAAAACATTTTTTTATGGAGCAACCTCTTTGCTATTCTGTATGTGTATGACAATCACAGTCCTCTGTGCACATTTTCATGGTGAATTTAATTTTTGTAGAGACCTGACAGAAAACTTGTATCTGAATTCAATTATCTGCTGGGGATAGTGAGCCACGTGTGTGTTTCAGGAAGACTTAGGATTGCCATCAAGATTTGTCCTAACCATAAACTACTAGGTTACCAAAAACTCAGCTTGGAGGACAATTCAATCTCAAGGTTAGGAAATGATCACAAGTTCCAGTGACTACCTTTAATCATAGATTAGTTTGCCAAGGAGAATTTCCTTGGTACAATCTTCTGTACAGAATTATAGAAGATTATAGTTAAGGTTGTTTTTTTTTTTTTTTTTACTTTAGGAAAGCCTTGTTTTTTCTTTCCCAGCATAAAATGTTATTATCAACCTGGTAAGTATTGTCTGCAAGAAAATACAAATGCTTTGTTGCAACAATAATGGTTTCTCATTAGATCTTGTATCATTAGACAAATTAGGATTAGTTATGTTAACTTAAAAAATAATAATAAAAAAAAAAGCCAACCCTGTTTATAGTGACAAAACTATAGTTTATAGCTCTGGAAATGAGGTTTTATGAATGATGTGAATTATGGCCATGTGCAGACACTTGGAATAAGATTGTTCCTGAGGAGCTGAAGGAAAAGCTGCAATATTTGAAGTTTATAAAAAGCTTCAGTCTGGAATGAAAGCAGCCCTGTCCCTGCCTCCTCCCTCCCCCTGGGTCTCCTGGTGGAACTGATGGAGCTGGGAGGGAGGAGCAGCTGCTGGTGCCAGGGAAGCCTAGCACATGTGCAGGGTCAAGAACTTGCTCCTCTCTAATTAAAATGGGGATTGGAATCAGCTTCTGGATGCCTCCAAATCCACCTTTTCCCTCTATCAGAAGCAAATCTCTCCCCTCATTCTCAGACACCTAGGATTCAAGACAGCTGAGATTTCTAAAACTCTTAGATAAGTTTATACTAAATTCTGCTTCTTTCCTGATATTCCTTGTCAAAATAGCCTTGCTCAGTTTTCAAATACCTCGTTGCTCAAATTGCCATTTTCTGAATCAGAGAATTCCTTGGATCACTGCTGAATAGCTGGTTAAATTGCTCATTATGCACCATTTTCTGGTAAACACTTTTTATATTTTGGAACCATTCCTGATTTCTGTGACTGTCCAGATATTTTTAGACACTTGACAAACAGTAGCTGTAGGTGTTCAATTGTTTTCCATTTTGGCTATTTCCAATTCATCTTTGGTTCATAGTGTTCACTATTGCTCTCCTAAGACATATGATATTTACCCTCCTCTCATCTTGATTAGATCATTGAAGCTTTTTTAAAGAGGGAAATAATTAATAGTTCTTGGTGAATAATCAAATGAAAAGGCAATTAATGAATAATGCACACCCTGCACAAATTTTCAGACATTGATCATCTGGTAATTTTGTGCAATCTTTTGAATTCAGATATTTTTTTCATTCATAAAACCAGTGGTCACGTGCATGCAGGGCATGAATGACAGCAGAGAAAAACCAGAATTATTTCTCACAGAACAAAAGAAAACCAGCCCCAAATCACACAACTTTTCAGTGGTTCCAGCTCTTCTCTCTAGGCTTTGGTGACTCAGTTCTTCTCCTCTCATCATCACCTACAGCCAGGGACTAAAACAAGATGTTTTACAACATGTTGTGGGTATTTCTGTGTGCTGTACCAGGCTCCAGGAACTCTATGGTTACTGGGAAATCTGGGAAGCAGCAGAGGGCTGAGAGCTCCCTGGGAGCCTCTGGCCAGCAGTGACCTCCTTTGATGGATCACTGCTTTTGGTGGACTCTGGCTCTCTGCTTTGGGACACACACACACAGTTTTGGTGGTTGTTTTTTATTTGCTTTTAATTTCCTCTGATCTGCAGCAAGCTGGAGAACTGGAAAGGCTTCAATTCTCTCTCTTTGGCAAGTGATGCCACAGGACATTTTTCATAATTAGCCCTGCAGGATCAGAGGGGTTTGACTCTGCTTGCTTGGCTCCACCTCGTCTCTCCCAGCTCCTCTCCTCAGGACTCCTTTTAGCCAGGGTGGTGTAAGAGCCTAAATGAGAGATGTGGGACTCCAGGGGCTCTCCAAAATGCAGTTTATTATATACAAAATGCAGTTTATGCCATCCAAGAGGTCACAGCAGTCCAGGGTGGTGGGTGACAGGGCCTGTGCCCTCAGCTGCAGGCAGGCCTGGAGACCCTGAGTTTAAGTTGCAAATGCATTATATACTTTTCATTTGGTTACATTGCATTATATACTGTCCTTTGCTGAGCATCTTCACACAGTAGATAATACCAATCTATACCTTAACTTTTATCTCTAGCCCATCATAACTCCTGTAATTACCATATTCATGTTACTGTTCTCCAATCACTAAAAGTCAGTACATTACAGTTTAAGCTAGAAGTTGTTTTTCAGTTTTCTTGCAGTGGAAAATTCTGAGACCTTTTTTCTACTTGCACCATTTGCTGCCTTGTTTGCCTGTGCTCTCTTTTTGCTTGGTAAAAACATTTTCTTGTTTGGGGTGGGTTTATCCTTTGCTCTAAGCCATAAAACCCCTTCTAACTTACACACCCTTTGCCTCCTTGGTTACCCAGTAAGACTGGCTCAGCAATTCTTTTCTTCTATATCAAAACTTGCTTCCATCTCTACTCCTTCATCAGATTCTACATTTAAAAATCTTTCTGCTAAGCACACATATCTGTGAGATTTTCTAGTAAAACTTTCATCCTTCCCAACAGGGTGGGACAACTCTAACTAGGCTGAAAAGCTGAGATTTGTCCTATCAGCCATGGCTGGCTGAAATATCACTGAATTTAGGGATGTGGCCACCAAGGGGTCACAATCTCTGTTCAGCTCCTGGTGCTGTATGTACACATTAAAATCACAGCCTCCAAAAGGCTGAAATCATCATTTGATGATTTCAAATTGATTGGTCTGCAGGGAGAAAAGGTGAGAAATACTGACTGGAAGAGTCCTACCCCAGTTAGCACAGCCCTGAGCCCCCAAACCAGGGCACACCAAATTTTTCAAAAACTCTGGCTCTGATTTCACGTTGCTAAAGCTCTGTTGAGAAGCCACTTCTGCGTCCAATGACCACAGTTCAGATTTAAGCATCTAAATCATCCCAAAACTCAGATTTTTGGGTGCTTTAATGGACCTGATTCCATGTGTCTTGTTTGGGACGAAAGATGCACTTTTCAATGATTTTATCAAAAATACATTGTAAGACTTTAAAATCTAAATAAAATATGTTTTGTGGCTTTATTAGTTGTGACTCCTGAACTGAGCTTTGTACATAGATAATAGTGAATTATGGATGGGAAATTTAGAGGACTTTATTTATCAAGCTCATATAAATGAGCAATATTTTATTAATATAATAAAAATATCATGAACAAGTAGGTGAAGTTTATTAAGTTAAAAATAATCTTAACATTACCAATGCCCTTCTCTCATTCACTTCTGGTGGCATCAAGTTGAGTGGGTATTTATGTGAGTGTGTGTACATACATGTAAAGCATACATACACATGATAATTTTTTTTTTAGCTATTTTAGTTTTAATTCATAACTACTGAGCTACAGTTTATTATAACGTTATTCAAAACAAACTGTTCCATTTCCTCCATCATCCAAAGAGAATAGTTTATGGTCAGCCTGGTCAGGATCAAATTCAAATGGCCCCAAAGTTCAAAGGGATGGTGGTGACTGGAGCAAACCATTTTTGTAATCTGTAAATTCCATTTCTACAAAAAAAAAAAAAAAAAAAAAGGAAAAAAAATTGGCTGGAGCTTGTCATGGCTATGGCAAGATTTTGCAAGGTCAAGAGAGAGAAAAGAGAGTGTTGTGTGTTTTGACTCTGTCTCAGGATAGACTGTGCATATTTGTGAATGGGTTCCTGCTATGCTGCTCGGAATGTTTAGAATTTTGGGATTTTTTCCCCATTCTTATTGTTTAATTTCCCCCTTTTTATCGTTGTCTAATTTTTGTGTGTGTGTAGCTAGGACACTGCAGGTGTAAAAGCCCTGATTTCAATCCCAGCACAGTAATTTGGGGTCTTTCCATATTATTTCCAAGCTGGATGAGGGTAGGGAGGGGAGGCAGCTGTATCGAGGCTGTTTATTGTTGGGTGAACCTGCCCTTGCGGAGGAGCTGGGGCTGGGCAGGGCAGCAGTGGCTCCTCCAGCACCAGGAACCAGGACTGGAAACTTCTGGGCCTTTTCCTGTAGGAACAACTTGGTCTTTATTGGTGTGTGCAAGCAAATGCATTGGTATAAGTGACTAAAATCTGGGTTTTTTTGGGTTTTTTTACTGACTCTTATTCACACCCCTACCCCACAGTCTTGCAGATTGTCTGTTCCCTTCTCCAAGTCCCCACTCCCAAACAATTCCCATTCACTCACAGATTTTTTTTCTAGAGAATGTGGAATGGAGTGATAGGGCGATGTGAAATGGACTTGAGCTGACAGAGAGTGGGTTTGGGTTGGAAAGATGGAAAGAATTCCTCCCTGTGAGGGTGGGCAGGCCCTGGCACAGGTGCCCAGAGCAGCTGGGGCTGGCCCTGGGTTCCTGGAAGTGCCCAAGGCCAGGCTGGACGGGGCTTGGAGCAACCTGGGATAATGGAATGTGTGGGACATGGCAGGGGTGGGATGGGATGCACTGCAAGGTCCCTTCCAACCCAAACCATTCCAATTTCTCTGACAAACAGACTGCCATGGCTCGCACAACCATCCCCATGGACACAGAGGAGAGTTCTCTTTGCATTGCTTCAGACCACAGGAATTCAAAATGCAGGTTTTTAATTTATATGTGAATCAACACAGAGGCCAAAAGTTTGAGTCCCACGCAGGACCTGAGCCTTCGAGGCACTGTGCAAACACAGAGCTGGAAATGTTCTGTACACAGCCCCAGACTGAAGCTTGGCAGGGACAGAGAGGTAAAAGGATGGAAAGTGAATATGGAAATCTACTGCTCATTGTGATAAAACAGAACAAAAATAATGCAAGAGTTGCAAATCCTTTTTCTATCTTTATTTTTTTTTCTTTTCTGGAAAAGGAGCTCAGAGGGTGAACATTTCAAACACAACCTCCCAAAACTTGCTGTTGTCTCACTTGAGGTACCTCCCTTCCCCTGTGTGTGTAGTTTACAGGAGCATCCCTTTTGAACTTGTCATGTTGATGGATGATTCCTGTTGTGTCCTATCAGATTGTTCTGGGCATGTTGATACAAAATATTCTTCTGAAAGCAAATTGGATATCTTCTTAAGGTGGTACTCACTCAGAGATTTTCTAAAACTTGAATGATTAAGTTACCTGTGATATTTAATGATCTTAAATATCTTCAGCAGGACCTGATTCATGAACTTAGCACTATTTATAATAATGGTCTACAAACTTGCAAAATTAGAGGAGCTTTTGCTGCTAATATTGTTAGAAATAATGAACATGGAATTCTATAAACAGGTTATCTGACTAATTTCAGGTTTGCTTAGAAACTTTATAAATAACTGAAAGAAGAAACAGACATTAACTTCTTGAAAAACTGCCTTTAACTATGAAATATTAGGCTGCAGTTGAAAGATGTTTCTGAGACTTTTCAGGATCTAATGAATAGGATCTTACCATAACTAATAATTGCAAGTTTGTTTAGCTAAATACATTTTTTTCTTTAAAAAAAAATCTTATAAAAAAGCTTTCAGCCTAAGATACTTGGCATTCCACTTGCAGGTTTTATGCATGGGGTTTGTGAAGCTCAACATTTCCTGAGCTGTGAGACATCACCCAAATTCAGATCAGATGAGTAAGGTGTCACCACGTATGGCCCAAGCTCGTGCTGCTGAATCTGACATGAGCTGAGCTAATGGAAGTTGCCTTATCTCCATTTTTTTCATCCTAACACCAAATGACTGCATTAGGAATCTGCCCAAGATAAAAAAGTGTGAAATATGCCTTCTAATTTATAATGCAGATTTTTGCATAACAGGATCAAAACTGTTATCCTGTTGTGAATGTAACATCAGAGTAAAATAACAAGCAGTTTACCAGTTAATATGCAAGCTAATCTGACAAAAGCGTTTTTACATTCATTTACAGAGTGACTATCACCCTAAAAAACTCCTGGGAGATAAATGAAACAAACCAAAACAAAATCAAACTTTAATCATTTCCATAACAAAAATTAAACAACTGTGGAATACATAGGGAGGTTGGGAAGGAAGAAGAAAAGGGAAAGGGGATAAAGAGAGAAAGATGGCAAAAAAATGCACTAAAATTCAACAAAGATTGTTGTTTCAAGAAAACAATGGTGAAGAATTGCTCATTCCTCTGGAGAACAACTGTAATGAGAATGAGAAACTGGTACTGAACCAATTCTCTTCTCAATCTTCAGATCTTAATCATGTGATCCTCTTAGGATGCCAGAATCTAGTTTTCCTAAAGGCCTGTATAAGCATGTTCAGTGGAAAATCTATCTACCAGCAGGTGTCTTTTAACTTTATTTTGTCGTCAGCATCAAATAAAGATGAGAAGGATGGCATGAATTAGTTGATGAGTGTTAGGAAGGCAGGTGAAAGGCAGGAGGATGGTGTCACAGTGAGGTTTCCAGCTTATCCACAGGCTGCAGCATTTAATTAGGGAGCTGGCCCAACCCTTGTTGGGGGGAAACTGCTCATTCAAAGCACATCTTAATAAAAAATGACCAAAGATTAAATTGTGTACAGGGAACTTTGAATTTGGGATGGGACATTAAGTCATAATGAGCTTAATGAATTAATTGCATGAAGGTCTGCAATGGGCAACTAAAAATATAACTGATGAGTTATAAAGCAAAAAATTTAGCTTGTAGCATCAGGTCTTTCTGATTATTTCAGGAGGAGGAGGAGGTTGGATCTGCACAGAAAATTCTGGGGCATTTTTTCCTTGATGAGTAAAGTAGAGGACAAATGTTTTGTCCATTTTTCCAGCAGAAAGAAAAAGGCAAACCATGTTATTTTCCCTTTTTTTTGCAGAACTTAGGACTGTTTCACTCTATCTCCCTGTTCCAGTGGCAAGCTGAATACATTCATTGAGAATGTGAATCAATGAGGTGGATTTAAACACAATATTTGTTTTGGCTAATAGCACAAAAAACAGCTATATTCCATGTAAAACTTGTAATGATTGTTCCAACACAAAAAAAAAAAAAAAAAGACCTGGGAATATAAACAATATATATTAAAAGGAGATGGCAGGACATAAATATATAACTGAAACCATTACTGCCAAGTGTAACAGCAGGATAGAGCAGCTTCCTGCACAAATTGTTTCAAACTAGAGAAGTGGTATGGCTGTTTTATTCTAGAAAGCAGAATATTTTCATTGGGTACTGGATAAGTTGGGTTTGGAAGGACTCAAGGGCTTCAAAATGAGAATAAAATCCCTATGTTATCATGTCACCATAAAATAAAAGATGGCAATAGCCACATTTGGGTGGCTGTGGTGGTGACCTCATGATCAGCATGGAGCAGTTGCAGAAGAAGAAGGTAAAAGTGTTCCCACCCCCCTCATGGGCCCTATCCTAGAAAATATTGGTTGGCAAACGTGGTGTGCTGATCAGTTCCCAGGAAAACTTGATCACAATTAACAAATGCAAAGGAGCTGCGAAGCCAATAACAGCAGAATGAAGGCTTTCCTTAAAAACACGTTTAATAAAGATATTCCTGCTCCAACCACCACCACTTTGCATAAATATCCTCGGTCCTCTGGGGTATTTCTTGTGCTGGAGAGTGGCCAGAGCTTGGTGGGTGGGGGTGGGTCTGCTCCTGGGTGTGATCAATGAACTCAATTACGACCCCATTGCAGAGGCTTCCAGCCTGGGTTTGCAGTGATGCATCGTGCCCGCCATCCCTGACACTGCTCCCAAAACCTCTTCAATAAATAAGAGGATACCAGAGAGCTCTGACTTGGTTTCTTTTTTTTTTTTTTTCTTTCTTTTTTCTTTTTTTTTCCTTTTTTTTAACAGCTCTTCTGGGTCCCCAGTTGATTTTCTTCGCAAGGTTAGTTGCTAATACATTCCTAGCACCCATGCATTATTAATGCTCACCGCTCTCCAAGGTGGCAGTGACAAATAGGGAGCAAAATTCACTGACTAGTGGGGAATGTACTTTTTAGTCATGCTTGAATTTTTCAATCCATTCTGCTTGTTGAGGATTTTTCAGTGGAGGTACTGTAGCAAAATATGATTTTTTTTTTTTTTCCCCTTCAAACCTAAGAAGCACTCTAGTAACCAGTGGAAAGCTTATGAGTCAGGGCTTTTCCCAGGAGGTTTTGAGGGGGAGTAGTGCAAAAACTACCTTTGATGTTTGCAGTAGCATGGAAGTCATTGTTTTTCCTCCCATGTAGTAAGTGGCAGTTTTGACTGCAAATCGACTATGCATGCAGTCAAGTAAATTATAATATTTTAACTAGGCTGTGCATGCCAGCTGTAGCATTCCCAGAAATAATACCAAGTGTGTATCATGAGCAACATTGATTTTTAATGTGCAGATTTGTTTCTTCAGATATAAAACTCTATTAATTTTGCAATATAAAGAAGCAATCTGTGAAATACATTCTTAGACTGTTATTGGTTACTATAAATCCCACTAGTAGTACTAGCACACTTGTTTAATTCAGAATTACTTCATTTAAAGTATGATTTTGTGCATGTGGTGGAGGTGCTGGAGATTTGGCAAAGACCTCTTTAACATAACAAATAGCTGACAGTAAATATTAGGCTAATTCTTCCTAACGTTTAATAGAGGGATAACTCACTGGGCAGAATAATGAATTCCTTGCTAATGGCTGTACGTAGGGGATTAACACCTTCCTGCAGCCATCCACAAATGCACTGAAAATATGAATGTTATCTGCCTTGGAGGGCCTTGATATGGGCCCAGCTCTGAACCATAGGCAGCTTTGGAGCAAGATTTGCTTCAAAGGGCCCTGAATCAAGAAGGTCATTTCCATTGTGTCTTGTTCAAATGTTTTGGCTCTCCAGTCTAGACCCAAGGAAGGCACAAAGTAGTGCAGAGTCCACAGGTCAAGTTTTCAAACAGTCATAGAAGGGCTTGGATTGAAACTTCATCTTGTCCCACTCTCCTCCTGTGGGCAGGGACACCTCCCACTGTCCCAGGTTGCTCCAAGCCCTGTCCAACCTGGCCATGGACACCTCCAGGGACCCAGGGGCAGCCACAGCTTCTCTTGGCAATCAGTTTCTGGGCCTCTCCACCCTCACAGTCAAAAAATTCTTCCTAATATCCAATCCAGACCTGTCTTGTCTCGCTTTGAAGACCTTTCCCTTCCCTATTTCCTTTTGAATTGTCTCTCCCCACCTTACCTGTTCCTCCAGACACTGAAAGGCTGCAGTTAAATCCACCCAAACCTTCTCTTCTCCAGGCTGAACAATCCCAATTCTCCCAGCCTTTCCTCCCAGCAGAGCTGCTCCATCCTTCTGATCATCCTTGTGCCTCTGGACTCTCCCCAGAAGGTTTTTTTCCTTCCTGTGCAAGGGTCCCCAAAGCTGGATGCAGTGCTCAAGGTGGGGTGTCACCAGAGCAGAGAAGAGGGGCAGAATCACCTCCTTTTCAGTCCCTCACCAGCCAGCTGTGTGGCTTCTTACATCAGGGAAACTTAAAATTGGGCAGGATTGGGATAGAAGAGCAACTCAATAAAACCTGACATTGTGTAGTGTTGGCCAGATACACCATGTGAAGATCAGAAATCTTTTTTTCCCCTTCTTTGATAAATGGAATATAAGAATGCACCAATCTTAGTGGTTCCTTCTCTTCCCTTCTCATCTGCAGTCTGGACTTTCCCAGCTTCTGTGCTAGCCTAAAACTAGCACTTGATTTATAGGTGCAATCAGAATAAAGAGTGGTGATGTGGGAATGAAAAGCAGATCCAGGGCCCTCAGTGATGCACTTGAGGCTACCATGGCTTGGAGTTTGTTATCTGAGCCTCTGCACCCACACTGAGGGCAGCAGCTGGGGGCTCATGCAAGGGAAAAGCTGTTCTGGTGGAAGTGGGAGCTGAAATGATGTCACTTAGCAGGATGAACAGGGAGCTGGAGACCAGCAATTCTGAAATAAGAGCAGAAAAGGGTTATGAATTTCAACACTGATTCACAAAGGTAAAAATGTGAAAAACATGTTCTGCTATTCTTGCACATCAACCCAAACACAAACACTTCCTTACACCTTTTGGAAAGGCTTTTTCCAAGGGGGATTTCTTCCAGGTGCTCAGAAGGTTTCCCACATTCCTCAGTTGTTGGGAAGGATGAAAGTTTGACGGGAAGGTCTCACAGATATGTGTGCTTAGCAGAAAGATTTTTAAATGTAGAATCTGATGAAGGAATAGAGATGGAAGCAAGTTTTGATATAGAAGAAAAAAATTGCTGAGCCAGTCTTAGTGGATAACCAAGGAGGCAAAGGGTGTGTTGGTTAGAAGGGGTTTTATGGCTTAGAGCAAAGGATAAACCCACCCCAAACAAGAAGATGTTTTTACCAAGCAGGAAGAGAGCACAGGCAAACAAGGCTGCAAAGTTGCAAGTAGAAAAAAGGTCTCAGAATTTTCCACTGCAAGAAAACTGAAACACAACTTCTAGCTTAAACTGTAGTGTACTGACTTTTAGTGATTGGAGAACAATAACGAGAATATGGTAATTACAGTAGTTATGATAGGCTGTAGGTAAGAGTTAAGGTATAGATAAACAGGCTTCTGCTGTTTTATGATGCTCAGCAAAGTATATAATGCATTGGAACCAAAAGAAAAGTATAGAATGCACTGTAACCAAAACCAAAGGGTCTCCAGGCCTGCCTGCAGCTGGGGCTGACAGCTGTGGGCACAGGCTCTGTCACCCACAACCCTGGGCTGCTGTGACCTCTTGGATGGAACAAACTGCGTTTTGGAGAGCCCCTGGAGTCCTGCATCTCTCATTTGGCTTTTGCACTCTATATGCCCTCCATGGCTGTGTTCCTCCTGTGTTTCCCACTCTCCCAGGTCCCACACTGCCTGCCATCCCCACCCAGCCACTCTTCCCCCCTGTGACATCCTGGCAGAGCAGCAGTGACCTTGCGGGGAGCCACAGCACATGGTGGGGCTCTGAGGGTGCATCAGGGACACCAAACACAGGCAGGACAAAGGTACCTGTCACAGACATCTTTTATGGAAAATCCTTTCCTTAGGATTTTTTCTCCTGAGAAGCTGAGAGGCTTCAGGAACAAAATGTAAACAATGGTTATCTGCTGCTGTGGAATGCAACAGGGGGATATGGGATTGGCTCATGTGGTTGTTTCTAATTAATGGCCAATCACAGTCAGCTGGCTCGGACTGTCTGTCTAAGACACAAGCCTTTGTTATCATTCCATTCCTTTCTATTCTTAGCCAGCCTTCTGATGAAATCCTTTCTTCTATTCTTTTAGTATAGTTTTAATATAATATATAACACAAAATAATAAATCAGCCTTCTGAAACATGGGGTCAACATTCTCATCTCTTCCCTCATCCTGGGACCCCTGTGAACACTGTCACAGGTACCCACGAAGGATGTTCTTGATTTCTGTTGGGAATGAGGGGTAATTCCTGTACCTACCTGAAAAGCAGAGTGGCTTTAAGATTTTCACTAAGTCTGGTGCCTTTTTATTCATTTCCTTTTGATATATCCAGTGTAAAGCCATTGTCATGTTGAAATGCAATTTTGGGGGCAGTGACAGTGCAGCCTTTCCAATCGTGATCCCAAAGAAACAATTAAAGACTGCCAAAGCAAAATAAGGATTTTGGTGAGCTGGGTGGCACAGGGGCTGATTAGAAACACAAATAAATAATAAGGAAAGGAGAGGAAAAGGCAAAGTAAGAGTAGGGAATGGAGATGATGGAGAACAATAGAAATGGGGGGTGATAGCTCAGGGAACATCATATTAGAAAGGGATGGAAGTGTCAGAAGTGAACCAGAGAGCAGCAGATTGGCTAAAAAAACCCCAAACAACAAAAAAACCGTGTGCTCAGGAGATGTTGATGGAATCCATCCAACATCTGAACAACTCAATGAATAGCAGACTGCTGAAACTGGATGAGACACTAACTAATTTAGTTCAGGCTGTCAATAATTGAAATCAGAATGTTGCTGTATTTAATGCTAATATGGAGACTCTGATTTCAGAAGCTTAAGGTTTTAGGAAGCTGGGATGAATCTGTGCTGTCATTTTCCAGTTGTTATTGTTGGGGAATTGTTGAAAGAAAAGTTATCAATTCAATGTTAGTGCTGTGTATGACTTTTAGTATTTAAAGATGCTGCTTGCATTTTTCAGCATGACCTATATTATCTACCTCGGAGAGTGCTGTGTGAATTAAACACACAGTTTTAATTCTCTGATAGCCTGGTATGGAGATGTAATGTTGCTCCAACTCCTCAATTCCATCACTTGCTGGTATGAGGAGAAATAAAATTCAAAGTCCTGTCTTTGGCAGAGTCCCTTGCTGCTCCCTTCCAATCTGCAGTGTCAGAAAATTCAGATACTTAACGAATCTTCTCATGTCTGTTGGCTTCATTTAGCAAACGTCTGTTCAGCTATCATGGATTCAAGGAAAATATTTATTTAAAAAAAAAATTACTCATTTTGGAGATACAGCAAATATGAGTTAAAGAGAATTTCAAAGAGGGATTGAAAAAAAAATTGTCATTTATGTTACAGAGACATGAAGCAATGTAACAGAAAGAGAAAACAGTTTGTGGATGAGAGGTTTTAAAAGGGGAAGGGGGATAAATTTTCCCAAGAAAAATGGTTACCAATAAAGAATAAAAAGTAGACAGAAAACTTATTTAAGCCTTTGAAATATATGAGTCGTAAGCACAGAAAAATTAGTGTCCAGCAGTGAGCATTACCCTGCCAGTTCAGCACAAATCCATTATTCCAATTATTCTGAGAATCTAAGGATTCTATGATTCTGTGAATCACAGTGCAATTTTAAGGTGTTGCTGTCAGTACCTTCCCCATATATGAATTCTCCCAATAATTCTCCCAAGGCATGAATCTAATTCCCTTTCCATGCCCATTAAAGCTGAATTAAGAAGATGCCATAAGATATCACAGGTATTAAAAAAAAAAAAAAACACAGAAAGAAAATACTGAAAGTAGAAAGCAACGAGGGAAGGAACAAACAAGGTTCCAAGGCCTTGATGCATTGGAAAACTTGGGAAACTTTATTTTGTGATTTTTGGTCCATCTCACATAGCTCAACCATCCATTCTGCAGACCCACTGGGCTCTGACAGATCCCTGAGCAGCTGGAGCCTGGTGGGAATTTCTGGCTTGATGAAATCAGCTGTTTAGGGGGTTTTGCTTACCTTGTAGGGAAATGTCCCACCCTCAGGTTTGCCTCCAGCTGGATGTCACATTCCCCAGCATAAAGTGAGGATCTGAATGTGCAGCAGATTTTCTGATTTATGTAGAACTGCATGGATGTGTGTGGAGCTTATTAAAAGATCTGGAGGGCTGAAACATTTGAACAAGACAATGGAAATTGGGAAACAGGGGGTATGTGGAAATGAAGACCTGAAAAGGGGGGAAAAAATCCCATTTCTGTTTGTTTTCCTTGTTTTCGGAGGTGTAAGCTGCTGCTTTTACCTTTCCTCTCTCCTCCAATACTTTCTGTCTCCACTCTGAAAAGTGTTTTATCTCCCCAGTACTTCTTGTTCTCAGTGTTTATTTTTCCATGTGTTTTCTGTGGCATCTCCCAGTGCCACAAGGTGTGCTACAAGGTGTGCTACAAGCACACCGGGAGGGGATGAAACTTCCCTGGGAGCTGCAGCTCTGCTATCACTCATTCTTCAGGACACAACACAGGCAGGGGAAGGAAAAAACAAAAAAATAAAATATCCTTTGGAAAGACACAAAATGTGTTCAGTGCTTCCACTTGCTCATGGTGTGTCCCAGTGGGAGCTGCTGTCACATTCCATATGCCAGGAATAGGGATGGCCTGCCTGGTGCCCAGTGCCATGGGGTTCCTCATGTTTTGTGTCACTCACAGTTCATTTGGAACATCCAGGGTGCAAGCTCCTTTTTTAACAAAAAAATTATTTCAGTGTGTGAAAACTGAAAGAAGTTCATACACGTTCTGATGTGCGTTTTAAAATCAGGTAAATGAGTAAATTATAGAAATAAATAATATCTTGGATTGAGATGTTCATCAGGTTTTGCCTGTGAGTCAAACCCCTGACAAAGCCTCACTGGGAAATGTGGGTTACAAAGGCAGGATGAGGAAAACCCCAGACCCAAACCAGCTGACTCACAGGCACAGCAGCACAACCCCTTTCTAGAAAAACCTTATTTATACAAGAAGTGAGAGTTTAGAGACACAAAAGTCTCCCAGAAGACAGAACAAGCAGAGGGAGGACAGGCAAAGCCCGGCCATGGCCAGCAGTGAATGCATCTCTCACTTCACGGAGATTTTGCTCCTTTCTGGTTTTCCTTCTGCTGCTCTGGCCTAATCTCTGCCATGAAGAGCAATTTATCTTCCTCCCTCTGTCTTGCTCCCATCATGGGGACAGGTGAAGGGGCTGCATTTCCAAAGGCAGCAGCGATGCGCACCACGGATCAGAGGGCACGACCCGTTCCCAGCTTGGAATTTCTCATTTTTGCCAGCACACCCAGAGCTGCAGCCTTATTTTTCAAAGGCACTTTATGGTAGGCATACAATCATTTAAACAATTTGAACTTCATTCAGTTTTACACTGACAAATCTCTTGAAATCCTTTGTATCCATATATCGAAACAAGCTGCCAAAAGAAAAAAAAAAAAATCAGCCAAAAAAATGTTATAGCTTCTAGTAGAAGATAATGCTTTATCCTCCAGAATTCTTTCAGTAAAAAAATTCAGATGCTACTTTATTGATGGTGAGATGAAAAACTAAAATGATATGGATTATTCATAACTTTTTAAAGCATTTTTTTGGTTTTTTAGGCACTAGTTTTTCTTACCAAACATTGAAAAATTGCAGCTTATTAGACTAATCTGTTGTAGGCTGAACTTTATATCAGTCTGTATTTGTCAAGTTTTACTGAGATGTTGTATTATTGACAGTTTACATAGTCAAACATTATTTTCAAAGTTAAATCATTTGTAAAACAGGCACCATCAGTGCTTTCTTGCCCCATCTTAACATTTTTTTACTGAAGGTAAAGCTAATTATGAAAGGAATGTTGCTATAAAATTTCAAGTTCCCAGATTAATCCCTAACACTTTATTGCTGTTTCTAGAGGGGGAAAATAATTCTTGAGGGCTTCTTCAAACTTCAGGTAGCCCAGACTCGTGTGGGTGCCTGGAGTGTGTGAGCTGATGGTGCTGAATCCAAATTAAATTTCCATTTATGCCTCTCAGAACCTAGTGAAGACAAAAGAAACGTTAACAGGGGCCAGAAATCTGGCAGGCCAAGTTCCACCCAGGGGATATTTTTTTCAGATGTGGAACACACTCCTGCAGACCAGGATTTATAGCAGAAATGCTGACAGACAATATTGGTGATACTGTTCTAATTTATTTGTGCTGAATGGTTTTTTCATCTCTTTTCCCTTTTAATGATCTAAGCCTTTTTGCATCTGGCAGTGAGTTTCCTCACTGTTTACCTTGCCTGCCAAGGCAGTATCATCCATCTATGACTATGCTTTTCTTGGTTTCTTGCTCTCTGTCTTTAATATTTGGAGCCAATTTTCCATTTATTCCAGGATTCCTGCACCTCTGATGTTGCCATTAACTTGTAAAGTGGAAGCCTGTCAAAAATGCTTTCAAGATGCAATTTTTTTTTTGGTTTTGTTTTTCATTATGAAATAGATGTGGTTGTGTTCTGGTATATTTTTATCATAAACATGAAAAAATCCTACTTCTACTCCTGGTTGGCCTTTGCCATAAAGAAAATAATCCCGATTTCTTAGATGCTAAATGAGGCATTTGTGCTCCTGTAACACCATCAGGCATTTCTGCATCTTTCAGGGTGCTCAGGACCTCTTTGTGCTCCCTTTACCAACCCCAGGAGCACTGGAAAACACGGATAATCCGAGGGAGCACGTTGGGAATTTGAATCCCATATACAGAGATTATAAAGCTGAAGCGGTGATTACGTAATCTGGTGACATGTACATTTTTGGAACATAACCTCTTTGCAGTAGCAGCAATAAATCTGTGCTGGGATGGATTGCAGTGGGAGAGAGGGTGGATCCCTGCTTGTCTGGGATTTTAAGAGCTGGAGGAAAGGAATGAGTTTTGGCTGGACTGCAAGACAGCACCAGAATTTCTCCTTATGAGCCCTGGTGAAGAAGCATCAAGGGGGAGATTGAGGGCAAGCAGAGTGAACTTTGGGATGCCCCATCCATGGCAGTGTCCAAGGCCAGGATGGACAGGGCTTGGAGAAAGCTGGGATGGTGGAAGCTGTCCCTGACCATGGGGTGGGACTTTAAGGTGCCTTCCAACCCAAACCGTTCTGGGATCCTGAGATGGTCTCTTGCCTCTCAAAGTGACATCCCACACACAACTCCCTGTTGGGATGGACACGAAACAACATGACACGCTGCTGTTTTCAAGGCAAAAAAAGGGAAGTTTATTTTTTGACTCTAACATTTATAGATTTTTAAAAGTGCCAGTGGATTGGAGGATGAAGGTGCCACCTCTCCAATGACACTGGACAAACCAACAGTCCATCAAATTCCTCTTCTTCTATAAAAGAATGCAAAACAATAAGTTACTTACAGAAAGTGTGTGAGAAAATTCATCATGAGAATGTAAACATCAAAAGGCTCAGAAAAACCTAAAAAATCAGTGACAGGATGGAGTTTGGGGTGGGAAACGTGGAGCCCACAGCCCAAGCTGGAGACCTGCAGCACCTCATCCACCCAAGAAGGTGTTGGTAACTCACTGCCAGGGGATGGGCAGGACTCCACCTTGTCCCTTCCCCAGCAGGGACATCTGGTCAAGCCCAGCTTCTGGTGTGCTCAGAAATTTCTTATTTTTGTTAAAATTTGATAATGAGCAAGATCAAAGCATGAACCACAGGTAGTAAAGAGGGTGGGTAGCCTGTCTCCTTGGTTTTGAGACCCTAGGACCAGAACTGAGATCAAGCATTTTTAATTTGCCTTTTTTTCTGCTTTTACCTTGCACAAATCGTGTTTTCTTTTTCCTCCTGTTATTCTCAAGTGTTGGCCACTTCTAGTTGGACACAACTCTCGTAGACAAGCCCTCAATTTAACAGCTCATTCTCCCTGCTTCATTCAAATAGAGATTATAAAGGAAACTGTAATCCTACTGATTTGCAAATTGAACTGTTTTGTAGATGTTATTTAAACAGTGCCACTACGACTGTCTTTCATGAGCAACATGGTACAGTGAGAGAGATCAAAGATTCATAAGGAAGCTCTTTTTTTTGAAAGCTGATGCTCCTGGCTTCTTTAACTAATTGAAAAATTTTCTTTACAAGAACAGACCTTCAAGCACTCTGGCTGCTGCCACGAGCCTTATCATTACAGAGTTGTTACTTCCTCCTTTAAGGGACTGAGCTGGAGATTAATGGAAGACTGTGCTGGCACTTTAGGATGAACTTTGTCTATTTTCAGTGCACTATACAAATCCTAACACACAGGTGATTACCAATGGCCTCAGATTGAAAGTAAATTAGTGTCTCCTCCTTTTTTTTTTTTGAGCTCAGAGGCAGAGCTTCATGATTTCATGGGAAGGCAGAGGATTGAAATGCATTTTCTCCTAACTGGGGATGAATTTAATGCTGATAAAAGGGAAGAAGAATAGCTCTGGCTTGATTTTTGAGGTGAAAGCTGTTTGTGGATTGGGGAGTTAAACCTGGGACTGCCTGGGACCAAGGTAAAAGAGATTGTCTTTGGCACAATTTGCCCATTAGAAAGGTGTTCAAAAAAACTCAGATGTCTCAGAGCTGCAACTGTGAGGCTGGAGTGCACTGAATGAAAGGTGCCATCCTTCTCTCTCTGCCACTGTAGACTTCACCATGAGACAGTAATTAAGTTGAATTTCTTTAGGCATGTGGCTTATTTTTTAATTATTTTTTTTTCTGCATTAAAAGTCACACTTGAGCCTCGATGCTCCATGAGAGATGTGTGTAGCTGAGCCAAGTCTATCAGTCCCCAAACGTGTCTAGTGATTTTCTAAAATGAGAAAAGGGGTGGCAAACGATGCCTTTTTTTAGCAGAAAGCCAGTTTATATGTGGCCTGTGTATTTTAAGGGAAATTTATGAAGCAATGACTGAGGTTATAACCATGGAATCCTTCTGGCTTCAGCTGGCACGACACAGCCCATGAATATTAACAATCTACACTTCCATAGGTTAAATTTAGCTATAGGAACCCATCAGTATTTATGGATCAGATGCTGCCATCTGAAGTCTGAAAGAGGCCACGAGTGAGAGGCTGGTTTGGCACTGAGAGCCCTTTGGCTTGGTCAGACAATAGCTCTGTGTTTGGGTGCTCTCACTGCCCTGCAAAACCTGAGCTCCAGCTTGGGTGCTAAAACCTGGCTGTTCCTGATGGGCTGTGAACACTCAGAACCTCTGCACTTCACGTGCTCCAGGGTTTGCCCTCCAAGGTGTCACATTCTCAGGGCTTACTGAGAAAAAAGGAAAAAAAAAGATAGATGTTATATGGTTAAAATGGAAGCTTGCTATTATTATTAATTTAAACTTCAATTGTCTACATCTGACCTGGAATTCTGCACACAGCCCAGCGGTCCCAGGCTGCATTTTTCTGAATTCAGCTTTGCATCACTGATGCACTTCAAAACCTTTTGAAGTAGAACTGCCCAGGGTCGCTCTGTGCTACTCTGTGCAAACTGATTCCTGACCCCTTCCCCACCTTGCAGAGGAGGATTTAAGCTAAATTGGCCTCCTTAATTACCATCAGGTGAATGGATTTTGAACTTCAGGCAAGAGTGGGCTCCATCATTAGAAATGTTCTAACTCTGCCCCTGCCAGGGGGGAGGCAGGTGTGAGAAAACCCACATTTAACCCTTCATGGTTTGCTTAAATGCACTGGAGAACCTGATTAAGCAAGTACAGCCTTCACTGGAATTAGAGTGTTGTGCAATAGAAACTCGAGCAGTTTTCTCTGTAGTGGCACTTTATTTTTTTTTTCCCTGGGAACAAAAGTGTGACATTAATAGCTGTGCTCAACAGAAAACTTGTGAGTGGGCCTCTCTGGCAAGAAAGAGCCACATAGCTTGCATTGCATGGTGTGCCAGTGAGGAAGGTATATGTAGCAATAAGTTTATGTTCCATGAGTGAGGTTTTTTATCTATTTATATCACCTCCTACATGGAGCTACCCGGGCCAAACTCCCCTGCAGAGGCAGCCCTGGGCACCTCGCTATGCTCAGGGAGAGGCAGAGCAGCCAGCAAGGGCAGAACATCTCTGTAATTCAAGAAATCCTTATTTTCCTTGAGTTAACAAAGTAACTCAGAAGCCTGGAGTAGTAAACGAAAACAGACGCTTGAGTCAGGCAGATGAACTGGATTTTTTATTTTTTTCTTCTCTCTCCCCTGTACTGTGACTGTAAGTTTCCAATCCAATTAAAGATTGGAAACTTAAGCAAGGAATCATAATTGCAGGGAAGGAGGAAAAACATGACAGGCAAATTCCTGTCCTTCCTGCTCTGGGAAGGTCAGGGGACGATGGAGCTGGATTTACCTTCTGCTCCAGCACCTTGCAGCTCTCAGCAGCCCCACCTCTGGACTGCCCAAACTCTTGGTACCAAAACTCAGAGGGAGCTGAAGCCAGGTTGATTTTTCTGCTCAGGAAGTGCTTTAAGATGCCAGGCTGGTTTTTCTGCTCAGGAAAGGTTTAGGATGCTGATTAGGAAGGTGTGATCATCCACACCGACAGCGCGGGGCTGGGCTGAGCAGATGTCTCTCCCCCAGCTGCCAGAGCAGCAGCCTGCATGACAAGGAGTCCAAGCACACCTTCCTCCTGGACTTATTATCTGAGTAATTAACCATGCAGCACGGATCCTGACTCAGTGCTTCCCCCCAAGCTTGTTTCTTTCTGTAAAACTCATGTCCTGTGCACAGGGCTGAGATTGCCACCCTAAATGAGTAGAAATGAAATTGCTGCTGGGAATGCTTTGGTGCTCTGGGATATCAAGGGATCTCCTCCTGGCCCTGGTGATTAGTGCTCATCAGTTCCTAGGTGAAGGCCCTGGATGGACCATCCTCTGCCTCTTTCCCACCGTGGCATAGCTCTTTTTCCTGGCAGGAAAATATTCCCTTCTTAACCAGAAATGGGGTGAAGGAGGTCTGGTGCATTAGTTTGTGATGTTCCTTCCCCAAAGCAATCATAGAACAGGACCATGGAATCATTAAGGTAGGGACAGATCTCCAAAATCATCAAAACCAACCCTTGACCAATGTCTTTTCCAGCCAATTAAAGCAGTTTTTTGTGTGTCCAGGGCCTGTCCCTTCTTCCACCTCCAAGTCCCCCTGCTCATGGAACTGATAAATCACAGCATTCCCCACTCATTACCTGTTTGTGCCAGGACACAAAACCTTCATAAGATTCTCATTTGCCTCCAAAGCTTTTGCCAGCAGAGGTTTGTTTTGCAGATAAATGGTTGCTATACAGCTCATTCTCACAAATTACAGCTCCTGCCTTCCTGCTTGGCTGGGAATGGGTGGAGGATCCCAACTAAACTGATAATGAGATGCCAGTGGGCGGATGTGGAGGCAACATCTGCAGGTCTGATCTCATGTGCTGATCTCGTGTACTGGCAGGGACATGTATGACACTTTGTTATTCCAGAAGGATCTCAAGGACATAAAATTCTGACAGCTGGAACCTGCTCTGGAGCGTCTGCGTTGGAAAAGTACAGCTACTCCAGGGCTTTCTGGCATTAACAGGACAGGAAAAAAGTAAAAAAAGCCCTTGTGTTTTATTTTTAATTCAATTAACTTAGGATGCAGCATGGGCGTGAGCAATGCATGAAAAAAAAACACATGCATGCACATATAAATATATATATATATATATATATATATATGTGTGTATATCCATAGAGGTTCTATATTTCACCCCATCTGGATGGTTATAGACCATTACCTGAGAGTGAGACAAGCAAGAGTTTCCTTCATGTGGATGAAAGACTGTTCCACCTGGAACAAAAGCACTGCCAGAAAGGAAAACACACTCTTGGCCATGTGAGTTAGATGGCCACCATCCATGAGCATGGTTCAAGTGCTCTGCGCTCTTCCAACACCTGGAAAAGCAGCTTGAGAGTCTTCCTCCAGCCTAAAGGGGAGGAAAAACAACCCTTTGAATGCCCGGGCAGTGAACAGCCTGGATTTCTGAAACAGAAATCTTGACAAAAGCTCCTTGCGTGTCTGTAAGGGGCAGAGGGAAAATGCAATAGCTGTAATGCATCTGTGCTTTAGGAGAGCTTTCTGGGCCTCATCGCTCAATATTTACTTCAAAAATCACTTTGGGTGAGAGCTGGGAGATTGAATGGGCACACAGAAGTGGGATGTGTGAGCAGGAATGGTGACAGCAAAGTTACTCAGGGATCTCAGGTGGGTCTGGTGGGTATTGCTGCAGTGCTCTTTCCAAAAATCCCCCAAACTGAGAAAAGAATTAATGAAAAAAGGAAGACTATCTAAAGAAATGTCTTTTGCTTATGATATCCTTTAAAACCCTCACTACCTTCAGCTTCTCCTCTTCAGCTTCCCTATCCAGCTCCTTGCACTCTGTAATTTGGGAAACACTGATGTCATTGGAAGCATTACCAGCAGCACTCATCGTGCTGCAGTTCATACAAGCTGTTATGCTTTTTGTGCAGGCAGAGGTTTTAACCAGGAATTTCCACCTTTTTATTTCCTTTTTTTTTAATAACATTTTTTTTCCTTATTATTAGTTTTCCATATTGTGGAGGGATGGCTTCACAGAGGCTGTCAGAAGTGTAGCTCTGCCAAGGTTCCCTTCGTCCCTCTGCCACCTTGGAGATCCAGGATAACAAGTGATGGGTGGGAAGGAGAAGGGAAAAGGGCTTCCAAGGGGAAAAGCTGGGAGTGTTGCTGCCTCTCACCAGGGAAAAAAGGATTTTCCATGCTGAGAAGTGGCTGCTCACAGCACATATGGGATGTTCCTGGATTTCCAAGATGGGAATCAGAAATGTGCTTTGACCCCAGCCCCTGGTATCTTCCAGCAGGAGGGGGAAGGAGTTATTAATAGGAAAATACTGAACTCCCTGCAAATATTTTACTCCTCTGAGGTGCCAGTGACAGATCCTATGTGGGATTTTGAGCATGAGGTGGTGATCTGGTGATGGGAAAAAAAAGAGAAATTTAAATATAGGTCACACTGTGAAAAGGGTTTAAGAGGATGGAACTGAATCAGTTTTCCAAAGCCTTTCTTAATTCACTGGGTTGGTTTTTGATGATAAATGGTCTCAGCCCAGGTTGGAAGGGGCACCTGAGTGGGTGACTATTTTGGGATGTCCCACCCGGCACAGGGACTCAGGAGCAGGCAGAGGGGAGGAATGGGATCTGCTGCATCCAAGGGTTAAACCAGAAAACGGCCTGACCCCATCAGTCTGAAACTGTTGCAATGATGATTGATTGTACTAAATACTCCAAGAACCTAAAATTTTCTTCTTAATTTGCTATGAATTTAACTCAAACAGAGAGCCCAATGTCAACACAGAGAGATTTTGGGATGGGACAAGCCATTTAGGTTTTTTTAAGTACTTTCCTGTGCTGACATTCTCTTCCCATCAGCTGAATCACAGATGCTTTTTCTGCAACATCCTCATTTACCCCAATTCCTCATTCCTTCCTTATTTTGTTCAAATGTCAACAAAATTATAACCATTATAGTCATAAAAAGCTGTGATCCTATGCACCAAATCAAAGGATAAAGTCTGACTCTGTACACAAAGTAAAGGTCTAAGACCACATCGTGCTTTAGTTGCACAATCTACGTTCTCAAAAGATGCTTTAATTTTCTTTTTAGTTTTTTCTTGTGTGGCTTTTTCCTTTCTTTTTTTTTCCCCAGGTTTTTAATTTTATTTCCTTTTGTGTAATTAATGTGGAAGTGACTCTTTTGTTTGAATAGTATTTGGCTTTTAGAACAAAAAACCATAGATGCACTACCCTGCTGTGACAGAAAAGTGTTGAATTGGTATTTAAACGAGGACAATTTCTGCAGATCTTTTTTGACTATTAGATGAGATGCAGTTTAATTTTCATTGCTCTAAATTAGTCCTGGAGGAGGAGGAGGAGACCCTCCTTTAAAGGCAATAATAATGAAAATCTGGGGCTGGTTCTGGGCCGGTATTAACACAGACTAATTCTGTCACAAAGAGCTACCTTGGCTGAGGAGCTGCCCCTGAAAGACTCTGGTTTGCTCCTTTAAGCTGTAATAGAAAAAGCAGAAAACCCCCAAAGCACGGAGAGAGTCCAAAGAAATTACATAAATCATTTTGGGTGGAATAAATTGTTTCCTGTGACCTGCACACAGCCAGGAGTGTGGGGCTGGGGCTCTGCCACCGTGGTGACATCCCCAGCCTTGACAGGTAACTGCTGTCCATGGAGGAGAAGGGCTGGAAGGCTGAGGAAAAGGAAAGAAATATGGGAATAGAAGTGGATTTTCAGTATTTATCCTGCTTTGAAGCAAAATCAGCTTTGATTAAATTGTAATTAAATTGTGGATGTCTGTGACGGTGTTCACAGGGGTCTTAGGATGAGGGAAGAGATGAGAATGTTGACTCTGTGTTTCAGAAGGCTGATTTATTATTTTATCATATATATTACATTAAAACTGTACTAAAAGAACAGAAGAAAGGATTTCATCAGAAGGCCAGCCAAGAATAGAATAGTAAAGAATGATAACAAAAGCTTCTGTCTCGGACAGAGAGTCTGAGTAAGCTGACTGTGATTGGCCATTAATTACAAACATCTAACATGAGCTAATCAAAGATCTACTTGTTGCATTCTACAGCAGCAGATAACCATTGGTTATATTTTGTTCTTGAAGGCTCTCAGCTTCTCAAGAGGAAAAATCCTAAGGAAAGGATTTTTCATGAAAAGATGTCTGTGACAGATGTCCAGTTTTTCCATCTGGGCTGGACACAGTGGTCAGTACAGCTTGTGAGGGCTGGTCCCTCCTGTCCCAGCCTGGGAGTGGGGCTCCAAACCTGCTCCATGGTGGCTTCACATCTGCTGAGAGGCACCAGGAAGGAGCAGGGTGGGGAAGTGTCCCACATTTGCAGCTGTACCATTGTGATGTGCATTTAGAGGCTCCTGCAGCCTCGTGAATTCACACATTTTATCACAGTGCACCAGCTTTTCCATTCCAGGTAGTGGATAATGACTAACTCCTACATCAAATAGCACAGGGAAATATTGAGTAGAAGCAGCAGAAGAGTATCAGTTAAAACCACAGGATCAAAGTTTTCAGATGTCAACAAACAAGCAGAAAGTCTACATTATGTAGTGGTCAGAAAAAAAATTGCTGTAAGGAATGTATCAGTTCCTCTTGAGCTGTCCATCTACATCAGATCAATAGCCCTTCCAAGCATGGGACATTCAGGCTTTCAGCTTGAGAAATTGAAGTTCTCAAAATAAGTCAGGTTGTAACACAAGTCCATCATTGTGTGTCACAGAAATGAAATGAGTTGTCTCCTGTTCGATTGATGACTGACAGAAAGCTGGGAGGAAGAAAAGGGAAAATAAACGAGACATGGGTTCTCTTTTTTTTTCTTTTTTTTTTTTTTTTTTGAAAAGTTGTTGCAAACACTCCTGTCAAAAAAGTTTCCACCGAGGGATCTGCTTTCATTTCCATGGACATGCCCAGCTCCCATTACTGATAGCAGGAGCTGGATGGTGAGGGCTGTGGGGGGATGTGCTGGGCACTGCAGGGCTGCTGCTATTCAGAGGAAGCACATGATGCAAGGAAAAAAATAAGTAAAAAAATGTAGATCGAGACTTTCTTACAAGAAAAAGTAAAATATGTGGCTGGTAGCTCCTGATACTTTTAATTTAGCACTTTGTAATGACAAATGAGTAAACAGGCAGATATTTGGCCTGATGAAATACACAAACCTGAGCCTGGCAAGAAGGAGCCCACATCTGAATCCAGTTGCATGTTCAAGCCATTAGTCTGGGATCTGAGCAGCAAGTCTGGGAAGTGATTGCACTTTTACAGCCCCAATAGGAACCAGGTACAAAATTTGGCTGGAGATGTAAGTCCAGGCTTCAATCTGTCTTAAAATGGGGAGGGTGAAGCTGACAGACCCAGGGCTGGTCCTGCAGATGTTCCACTGACATTCCAAACATCCATGCTGAAACGGAGACAGCTTCTCCTGTCAGCTCTGCTCCAGGAAATAATGCATGTGAAGAATGATCTGCAAATTTTTTGAGTTTTCTCGGTGAAAAGGCCCCCCCAGTGTTCACAAACAGGCTCACAAAATCAATGCCTGATGCAGTTACTAGCTGAGCAGCTTGTTGATGTTAAAGGAAATAACTTTGTTATCCAAAGTACAAGTGCTCCTCTATTATCCAGGCTTTCAAAGTGATTGAGCCTGAAATGCATTCTAGCAGTGTGTACAAGATACCCCTGCTACCTTGGAGACCAGGCAGTTTCAATACATTAAATATAGAAACTACAGTTTCCATTGCCTAGAGCAATAAAAATGGAGACTGAAGCAATGGTTGTGCTTAGGTACCTGCTGGGAAACGCTGAAACCGTGGTTTTAATCTTCCCAAAAAAGTGGTGGGGCCTTGTTCTCACTGTTTTTTATGGCAGCTGTGGCTTTGGGTGGTTGTAAAGTTGTAAGAGCAACCTGCTTGCTGGAGCTGGATGCTGGAAGGGAAGAGCTGTGCTGCTTGGATCCTTCGTTGTGGATCCTTCAGGGATGTTGTTGAGGTTCTTTGAGGCTTATTTGTCTCTTCTGTAGGGTGGGCAGGAGCAGTCACACCTTGACCTGCAGCAGGACCCATCTGGGAAACTCTTTGGTGTCTCTGAATCAAAGCAGGTTTGAACCATATGGCACAAAAAGCTCCCATCAGGAGATGAGCAGGCAATACCTGTCACCAAAAGGGATGGTAAAACAGGATATAGATTTTCTTCCTTGGAGGAAATGTGTTTGGATAATGGGGAGTGCACCTGGAAATTATAATGTTCCAAACACATAAAAAAAAATCCAGGTAATAAAAAGCAAATATAAAAAATAATCTTAAGGTCGATAAAATCAATCCGGGCAGAGATTTGATGGATCACATACTCTGAAACATGACTACATGTAAGTGAAATAATAACTTTACACATCTCTTCAAGAATCTGACACTGTTTTCAGACAGGGTGAAGCACACATAGTTTACTGCATCCACTTAATTAAATAAAATCAAAATAAATTGAAATGGAGTCAGCTGGAAAGCTGTTCCAATTTTTAGTCTGTCTTGTAAAAAAGAAGAATTTGAACCAAGTAAATACGAATTATTCTGAAAACTTTTTCATGAAATAAAATCCTGTTTCACATTACATAAGTTTTCACCACATATTTCAAACATTAATATTTTTATCATTCTTTTTACAATTGTTTTTGAATGGCATTTTAGGTTTACAGTATTTTAAATGAAGAAATCAAAAGGGTTGATTGTGCAAGTAGTCATGCATTATGTTTCTGTTTTTTCAAATGTTCCTCTTGCTACTCCTCCTCCTGTTGCAGAAAAAAATGGATGAACTGTAGATTGCAAAATATTTTTACTGATCTCTGTGGGTTTACTGGGATAATCTGAAAGAATATTACCTAAGATTGGTTAGAGAATCTTGTCAGGAAGAACAGAAAGTCCTTCACCTGGGAAAAATGACTTTTCTAGATACTTTAAATCCATTCTGTTTATGATGCTACTGTGACTTTCAGAACACATTCCACGTTCCTGCAGAATTATTTTATCAGAAGAATAATTTTATCAGAAGAATGCATTCTTACAATACATTTTAAAAAAGTGACTTTTTAACCGAGCACAGCACATCGCAGATGAATTGTCAACTGTCATTGGAAAGACGTTTTTTCTTCGTTTGCTTGGTTTTTCCCCATGTGAAGTCATACAAGAAATAATGCCTTCTGGGGCATTCCACAGGAAAAAAAGATAAACAATTGGAAGGGCCTTCAATCTTGTCATTCCCTGGTGTAGCAGAGTGAGAGCCGTGCACTGTCAGGGAAGGCTCAATGCTCCGGGGGCCATTAACTCCTTCCACCAGGGTCCAGCCTAAACCACACCTGGGCAATGCTCACTTGGGTATAGCCAAAAATGAAATAAAACAAGTTTTTGTGCTGGGAACCTGGCACTTTTTGAAGCGGGATGCTCGAGGTCTGATTGTGCCCCTGTTGGTACCTTGCAGAGAGATTTCTGCACGTTTCAGTGGAGAGTCGGAGCTTGATGCTGAGAGAGAAAGATGTATTCATGGTTTTCTCATGCTTGCCATGATCAGCTGCTTGTTTCTGAGCTGTTCAGCTACAGATTTTCTGCGTTCAACTTCAGACACCGCAGAAGAACAGCTGGGAAATCAGTGAAGCAGCAGAGCAGAGTGGTTACAATAGAAACAAAAAACAGTAGATAAAAAAGAAAAAAAAACCTTATTGAAAGAAAACTGTCCGAGGCAGCCCCATGGTGCCCTTTCACACTGAGACACTGTCCTGGGGAACCCCCTGGGAAATGGCAAGACATATCTTTCCCTGATAACAATGTAAAAAAGCACAAAAAGCGCACAGGGCAGCTCGCTGTGCCGCGCTGCTTCAGGAGAGCGCAGTGGTGAGACCGCGCCGCGTTAATAACGCTGGGCTCCTTCCTGGATGCAGATAAATAAATAAATAACAGCCTAGCTTGAAAAAAATAAAAATAAAAAGGCTAGTGTCTCATCCAGGACTTGTTTGTTAACTCCTGATGAGATGCTGTGCGTAGTCATGCTGCCCTGAGGAGTTTATAATACCAGAGCCCGAGCCCACAGCATTTCCTAAGTACCGCTGTGAACAGCCTTGTGGGACTGCAGTAATTGAGGTAACTGTGTTACTTCTGGACTAGATCATGCAACTCTTACATCAGGCATTAAGCACTTAGGAGAGCAGCCCCATTCACTTTGCTGATGGCTTTTAGATGGGAAAATGCATTGCAATCACAAAGTCACCTACCCTTCAAAATTCAGGATGAAATGGAGAAATCTAAAGGAGGTTCTTGTAGAAAACAACCAACAAATGGGCCATATATAAAGCTAATCTCTCCTCTTCTGGTGATTTTTCTCTCACTTTCTGGCAATCAAGCCCAGTTTTGCCACTGACTGTCAAAAGGATGTGTGTGAGTAGGTTTAAGCTGCACTAAATAGGTATGAGAACCAGCTAAACCCAGCCCTCTGTAACATCACCCTCCATTGTGGAATTGCCTCCAAAACATCTCCTGCTTGACAAAAAAAAAAAAATTGAAGCAATGCCTGGACCCCTGATGTTGCCCAGGACTGCTCCATCTTGAGCAGGGGTCTATTTCCCATATTAAAAGTCAGCTTGTTGGCAGAGGAGTGCTGAGCGTGCAAATCCATTAGCCTTGCCTGTGTGCTGCTGAAATCCCAGCCCCTGTAATGTCCTGGGCATCCTCCCTGGAAAAAAAAATCATCCACAGCTCTGGTGCCACCACTCTCATAGCGTAGCACACCCTTGTAGTACATGGTTGATCTCATTTACATGATTTAGGGACTGAAAAGGTGTTCTGGGAAGAATTCACCTGTAAACGTGGCTTTTGTTTAGTCATACTTTGATTTATTCCAGGTGTGGATCAGGGCAGTGCCTGGGGAAAGGTGTGTTCACTGTGCAGGGAGAAGGTCTCTGCTTGCAGGGACAGTGAGCTCTTCAGCTTTGAGAAGAGCCCTGAGTCCAAGTTGTCTCCTTTGTGCCTTCAGTGTTCACTTGGTCTAGAATAATCTCTGGGTAGAAAGGGAAAATATTTGCAGATAGTTTCAAGATGCTTTTACAAGTAGTTTCAAGGAATTTTTACAATTATGCTCATGAAATTCCTAATTTTAGACTAATAATTTATATATTTTTACTATTTTTCTTTGGGTGTTTTTGGACCCATGTGTATACATTCACATTAATCTTGTGGAATGACCTGATTTAAAATGATTTCTTTCAACTGTTAGATGATGGCACCTTTATTGGTCGTTGCAATTCTCTGTTCCTTGACGAATAATTTACTGATTAAAAGCAGTTATGCACACAGTGGTTACCTTTTATCCAGGAGAAAAAAAGATCATCATCACCTGTAGAGTCAGTGGAGAGAGAGGAGAGCTCTCACAGAGTCATTTCTTCCATCCCCTGCACCTTTTCCAGGAATTTAGTAGCTTCTTTAGGAAATCTGAAAGTTGTTCTTGATAAACTGGTATGGTTTCATATCCAAGGTTCTGGTTGGGTTTTTTCAGTGCGTTGTGGTTTGGTTTGGGTTTTTTTTGTTTTCTTTTTTTTTTTTTTTTTCTGGAGTTAAGAGTATTGAGGACAGACTTGTTGAGCTGGATGTTCTCTCACCCTTCCTGATTGTTCCACCCTCATCCTTGGAGGTTTCCAGGCCCTGAGTGGATCAGGTCAGATCCCAGAGCTGCCGCTGCTGGGCAGGGGGTCACACCAGGTCCTTCCCACTGAACTTCCCTGTGATTTTATGATTTTTCCACTTGCCTGGGTGAGAGCCGTTGCTCAGATGAGCAGTTAAACCTTAGGGCTTTGTTTACAGAGCACAAGTCAGCATCCCCAGGGATGTGCCAGGTTCTGGACCTTTAAATCTTTCTGCAGATGATTCCTGTGAGGATCTGGGATGGGCTCTCCAGGTGATCCATCTCTGGCTGTTGTTTTGAAGGGTTCTTTGTATGTTAGTCAGCATAAAACATGTAATTCTTTTGTAGCAGCCTCTTTTTCTGGGAGACCTATCGTCCTCCAGCAGATCAATTTGTCTAAAGGAATGTAATCCATATTTACTTTGCAGTAGGTACTGCAGCTCTCAACTCTGCTTTTAGCTGACTCAGCTCCAACCCAGCTCTCTTTGACCTCAGAAATATTCCCTGCTAACTGTCCTCCTGTTCACTCCAATTTGTACTGCCTAAATGCCTACTGCTGAGTGTCCCTCTGGCCATCCTGAAAGGTGTTTCATCACACTACAATAAACGTGAAATACTGATGCACTCAAAACAGCAAAAGAGGAGGGGGGGGAAAAGCAGCTGGATATCGACATGGGACTGGACAGGGGCATTTATTACACTTTACTTTCATCCCATTGTCTACCTTTGGCAGAGGAGGGCTCTGAGGCTCCCTGGTGGGCCAGGCGGGTCGATACGACACAGGAGTTAAATTAGACCTCAAGTCAAGCACACATCTACCTTGGCTGGGATACCTCCAACCTAAAGTCCCTGGAAAATTTACATTTTTCCACTAAGTTAACCAATAACGGAGTGAAATGAGTGAGAAAAAAGCAGCTGTCTAGCCTGCATCTTGTTTCATTATCAAATGGATGTTGTCCAAACAGCAGCTTAGGTGCCTTGTGAGGGAGACAAACAGGCTGATGTATGAGCTGTGGCCAGGATTTACCAGGCTTAAAAGTAAAAAAAAAATTAAAAAAAGTTAGTAAACACATAATAACATTTTTAAAGGTTTCTCCCATTCCTCTTGTTATTCAGAAGGTGTTTTTTCCCCCTCCTCTTCTTTTTCTTCCAGCATCTAACGTGGTTTTATTGTTTGAGTGCACACACAGAGCTCTTACTAACATTAATGTTATATTAATTAATCAGTGTAGAACACACTTGTTCAATTCAGAACCCTGGTTCACAGGCCTGGAGGTCCCAGGTTGTCTTGGTGAGTTTCCACTCTTCCCCGAGCACTTAAAACTCCAACACATGGAAAACTGTTGGTGTAACTCTGTGGAATCAGAAGAATTTTAAAGTGACAACATTGGTGGTTGGAAGAGAGATTAAGGTGATCCAGAGCCTTCATGGCTGGTGACCACCTCCTCTACTCAAATGACCACCTCGTGCATGGACAAACTCCTCCAAAAAAAGTTCAAAAAATAATTTTGTTCTACACAACAGCCCCCAGGAAGCATTTCATAAAATCACAGAATGATTTGGGTTGGAAGAAACCTTAAAGATTTTCTTATTCCAACTCCCCTGCCATTGGCATGGATTCTAAAATTACTGTCCTGTGTAAAACAACAAAAATATCATGTGCCAATAAAGTAGTAAATTTATTTGATTTGGACAAACAAACAAGCAACAACAATAAAAAAATCCAAATCTCTCCAACAAATGAAAGTCTTTCACTGAGAGCTATTTAATTTAGTTTTTTTATATTATTTTGTAAGGTGAGGAGGTATTTTATTCATCAGGAATGAAGGCACAGTGCAGGTACTTAATCTGTAAAAACTCTCTTGCTTTATTATTTTATTAATTTGAAACATATTTCTCATCTGACAACTCTCTTCTTCAAGCTCAGGCACTGCAAAAAAACCATGTCTGTATCTCTTAAAGAGCTTTGCTTGGTTTATTTCCAAAAGAGCCCTTGCCTACCTATTTGCTGGTGGAGAAAATGATTTCAAAACATGAAGCAGGTAAACCTTAACCTGCCAGATGTCTTCTTCATGTAAGCAATTTAAATTCAATTTGTGGCAGAAAACACGGGCAGCTTCTGGATCAATGGGCTGCATTCATTCAGCAGAGCCGACACTCAACACCTGATCCACCGCCAACCTGGCTGGGCTCGCTTTGCTCCCACCTGAGGGACTTTCCCTGGCTTTTATCGCGAGGTAAAATCTCGGAGGATTACAGGTACTTAACGCTAATTAGGGCTGCTCAGCTTCCCCTCCCTCCGCACGGCCTCTGCTTCTGCAGCTTTAGCTGAGCGTTTCAGGGGGATAATTGTGGCGGCACACGGCAGCGAGGTAAATGATAGCCCTGCGCAAGCACACCGCCAGCATCTCGCAGGAGAGGAGCGCGATGAGATAACAGCTGCAACAAAAGCTGCTGAGCCCTCACCTTGCTCACTTTCGGGGGCTTTTTGTCAGATATCTGCCTTCAGAGCTGTAATTACGTGATTAGGAAGGAGAGGCTGTAAACAAACAGGACTTTTCTCCTCCTCCTCGCCAGGCTTGGGAAGTGAGGCATGGCAATCCCAGAGCTCCTCCAGGGATACCTGCGCCTCGCTGGGGGTGGGACGCGTGTGATGTGCGTGCACATCAATCCTGCTCCGAGTGCTCACAGCACAAAAATCATTTTCCATTCTCATACATTTAACCGGGGTTCAGGATGAAATTTAATCATTGCTCGGATTTGTAATAATTATTATTATATGTAGGGTTAAGTGCTGGAAAAATGGAGCTTTTATTTGCCATTTAACAATTCCCCCTTCTATCTGGGAGCTCTGATTCTACCATCATTGTGTTTCCTACAAATATCCCAGATACTTATAAATATTCTATTGCAATGAATTTTATATGACCCTTCAGTTCTAACAGCGGAAGCTGCATTTTGAACTTAACCTAAAATCCAGTGCAGTAAAGCCAATTTTTAAATGTAACCTTTCCACCAAGTGGTAAAGACAGTCATAAAGTCACTTGTTATTGCTCAAGTCCCTCTTGACATATAATTAATCCATCTCAACCCCCATCCAAAAATCCAGAGACAGCAAATTTGCCCTTCCTGAATTTACAATTCATAGAGGCAGAGCGTTATCCAGCACTCCCTGACTGGGTGCACACACTGCAGGAAGGGGAGCACAGATGAACATTTAGGAGCCACTCATCTCTCACTGTGTGTCAGCATGAGGGGAAAAATAACAATGACTGGGACAGAATCTCAGAATCCCTCTGAATGACTCGAAAATGTGTGGCTGTGGCACCCGAGGACACGGTTCAGTGGTGAATGTGGTGGTGGTGTTGGGTTGATGGTTGGACTTGGGGGTCTTGGAGGTCTTTTCCAAGCTTAATGATTCAGATATGGGTGGAGAGTCCCCTTTCTTTGCATCATTATGAGAACTCCTGATTGCCAGACTTCACACACATCATAGAGAAGTTGGGAGAATGGACCTCTGGGGATTGCCTAGCTCAGTCTCACACTTTGAGTGTGGAAAAACCTTCCAGAGCAAATCTCTGAACTTCAGGAAATAAACCAAAAAGGCCTTTTTGAGACATGGTGGTATTTAGTGGTATTTTCCACTAAACAATGCCATTGTCTTGGGGAAACATAAAGCAGTAGAAAGACGGTGTCAAAAGGGGCTAAAATTAAATTATAAGTTGCATTCCTTAACCTGGGTCTTGACCTCTGTGTGCACTCAGAAGAAAACACAAAATCTCATTGCAAAAAGCTCATCACAGCCCTGAGAGCAGCCTTACAAATTGATGCTGTGTCTTCCAGCATCAACCAAAAAATGTTGCAGGCCACATTTATCTCCTGCTTTTTATAACAAGCCCAAACCAAAACTGTGAATTTCCCAGAGGGTGAGCAAGAGGCTAAGGATTAGAAATAGACTATTTAAAAATAAAACATAAAACTCCAAACAACTCTTCACCAATATAGTTCCAGACTCTGAAAATATTTTCCTATGGTGTTGCCATCAAATAGTGATTACCTGTCCCTCTGCTTATCTTTAGAAACCAGTAATCATTGTAGGAACTAGATATCAATATCACATGAAAATATGCTTGAGTAGACTCTAAATTTGGTATATCAAGAATAATTTAGTCCTCTCATGTGTTTTCTTTCACAACAATCCTTTACTACATGGCACTATGCAAACCCATTATTGACTCTAAAATTATTCAGTGTATCACTGTGGCATCCACAAAATTATGAATCTGCTGTGCAATATCCTTGTTATTAATCATCTTTTTGATTGATCAACAATGCTGAAGTATAGAAAAATTAAGATTGAAGCACTGCTATACATTTAGTGCCCAAATCAAGACAACTTTCAGCGTAGCTGGGATTTTTATAGAAATCTCAAAATTATCAAGGTAAGGGACACTGCAACACGTGAGGCATGAGCTCTACATCTAGAAACTGTGTTAATTACATGGACCTGAAAGCCCTGTGGAAATTAACATGTGATCTTGGTAATGATTTGCCATATCATAACACGTATGCTCTGATCCAGCAAATCTCTTAAGAAAGTGCTTAAGTTCAGCCTGTCATTTCAAATCAAGCTTCAAGATCAACCTTGATGCTGTAATGACATAAGTGAATTAGCCTGGAGCCTTAATGTAGTCTCCTTTGTATGATTTCCTTTTTGATTACGAAATAAGCAGGGGGTAAGAATGATTTCAGAGGTGATTTCATGTGGTACTGCTCTGAACTGGCCACAGGTTTCAGCAGGACTGGAAATTTTAGAGCTGTGGAAGAGCTGAGTTCATGAATGGTAGGACAAGGTGTAGAGGCTTTAAACAGAGAGCAGATATGGATTAGATATTAGGAAGAGATTCTTCCCTTTCAGGATGGTGCTTAAAAATTTTTGGGAGAATTTTTAGTGGAATAGTAAAATTTGTCTTGGTATTGAGAATGCTGTCCCTGTAGCATCCAACATCTTGAGTCAAAATCTGAGCAAAATGGAGCTTTTAAAAAGTAATTAAAACTGTTTTTTAGTGTTAATAAGTATTTTGGGAGAAGGGGTTGTTGGCCAATCAAAATTACGATAAGAAACAACATTTGAAGATGTAGCTCTTCAATAATTTTCAACTTCTGTCTCTGTTGTGCACCTGACACAGCAACAGCCCTGTCACTGCTCTGATGTTTTAACATGAAAAATAACACTTTAAGCTATAAATATAAACATACTAAACATTTTTTTCCTTGCCATCAATCTGAAAAATGGCTGAATTGTTTATGCTGAGTTTTTGTCAAGATTTACCCCTGACATAAGCAGTGGGGATTCAGCCAGAGCAATTGCAGGCCTCTGGAATTGTAAGTGAAAGAACCCAGGGTTTTATACTGGACCAGGCATCCCTATGAACTATAAGTGAAAGAACCCAGGGTTTTATAGTGAATCAGGCATCCCTATGTACGCACATAGGGAGAGAGGAAAAAAAAAAAAAAGGAAAACGGGAGGCAGAGGGAACATATGTTGGAGACAATCCTGCCTCCCGTAAAACTGCTGTTGAGTCAAGTAACCTGTTTAAAAACAATGTATTCCTCTAACTACAGCCACCTGGCTTGTAATTATAGTCCTCATTAGGAGCTGCTACAGGTCTTGAGTGATTAGTTATTGTTTATAAACTGTTCAACTGGAGACCACCTGTTTTCCTACGGCGCCGCACCTTCGTCTTGCCTGCCTGCCTGGTGCCTATTAATAGAAAAGCACCTGTTTCCTGACAGGGCAGGCCCAGAGATAAACCTGAAGCAGCTGGGGGAAAGGTCCTTGTGAAGGACACCCAGATCTGTTTGTTGCTGTTAAGCTGTCGCCAGCCACGCTTGGAGCCTCTGATGGAACCGCGCTGCCTCGCGTCCGCGTGCGCTCCCCGCTCTCTTGGAGAACATTTATAATGAGCCCTCCAGAGATTGGGAAATCCAGGGAAATAAAAAACATGAGGTTTGAACGCTGGCACTAATTGTTAAAAGAGTTAAATGGCCGTGTATGCAAAGCAGCTGAGGTGAAAGGGAAGGTGAGCGGCTCCGTGCGCAGATGCGGGAGGTGAGGCATGAACGCCGCGCTCCTTAAATAAACACGAGGATCACTGCGGCCCCACTGGCAAAGACAAAGAGGAGGCACTGATTGTCTCAGGGCGATTCAGTCATGTAGACAGCAAGCTCATGCTACAGTTAAAATATTTAGAGCCAAATTCTGCTCTGAGTCATGCTGGATTCAGCTGATTTATTCCGAAATCTAAACAGTGTGAAACCAGAATTTGGCCCCTACGCCCCTAATAACTATTGTTATCCCACCAACAATTTTCATCTATGTCCATGAGTGGCAAATAACATCTTAATTTCATTTTTCTTTTTTCTTTTAAGTTGCCTGCCTGGTTTTGAACTAGAAATGAGCTCTGTCTCCAAGGCTGTCAGTCTTGGAGAGTGGACACATGGGCAGAGAGGCAGAGCTGGAGGCACAAAGCTCTGCACGGAGGAGCTGGCTGTGTGCTCAGAGGAGGAGGTAGCAGGCTGTGCTGTGTGAGGGGCACACCAAAACTTGCTTGAGCAAGGAGAAATGGGACCATTTGGCACTGGGATGAAGTCAGTTTTAAGGAGTGCATCTGGTGTTTGAAGCTCTTGAAATCCCAGGTGATGCAGAGAGAGCAGTGGGAGCTGAAATCCTTTAATGTGATCATGGGGGTTGCAACATTCCCAGGCTCCCAGAACCCTTTTTCTGCTCTGTTTTAGGCACTTGTGGCCATGCCTTAACCCTTATTCTGTGCAATATTTACTGCTGTGGTTTTCAGTGGGCATCCCTCATCATCTGGCATTTCATGAAAGAACATCAAGTCTCCCTTTTCTCTTTCCCCTCCTTAAAAACCAAAGAGCTACCTCTGTACATGACCTGGGAGTATTCCCTAGAAAAACAATATTTAGTTTCCTGATCAGCATTTTTTGGGATTGGCTGATCTTCCTTAAGGGCATGAGTTATTGCTCATAGGCAGTTGGTTTTGCTTACTCATTTATTGGATAGCAGTTTCCAAAATGAGACGGCACATCATGAAAAATTAGGGGATAACAGTCTCAACATTAAGCCAGGAAAGTTTTCCATATTAAGACATAGTGGCATGATGAACAACCCAGTCACCACCCTGTGTTCCCACACAGCAAATGTTAGGCACCTGTGCGTAGCAGTGAATCATCTTATCAGTTGGTTATTCATGGCTGAACGTGTTCCCAGACCTATTTCTCAGTGTTTGACCATCCTCAAAGCTCCTTTGCTCCCTGCTCTTCCTCAGGAACAAACAAAAATCCTTCTACTTTATGTGAAACATACAAACCTTCACTTCATGTGAAATAAGCATTGTTAAACCCAGCAGATTTATGCAACTGAACTGAGGTGTACACACTTACTTGTTCAATATGTAAATTATAACAGTGGTCCCCAGCTTAATTCAAGGATCCTGTAAATTCCCACCCCCAGCAGAGCCTCAGGATGGGCAATATCAAACCTGTCCACCCAAAGTTCCCCAAGTACACAGAGCCACCAAAGGATTTACACACATTTGGCAGAACAAATGACAAATAACTTGGTATTTTAGAAATTCATCTGTGGAACTGAAGTTTTTTGGGTGTAGAGGATCCTTACTCTCTATACCTCTTTTGGTTTTCCAGCTGCAGATATGCTCAAACCTATGAAAATAACAGAGTATGCTTTTATTGGTTTTGCAGCTGTAGATATGCTCAAACCTATGAAAATAACAGAGTGGGTTATTATTCATTGCAAAATACTATGTGGGTACACTCAAAATGGGTCATAGTGATAGCAGTCACAGGTTTGTGTTTTAAATATGTTTACCTGAAGTAAAATATCAAGTGAAAGGAGCATAATTTGATAAATAGCTGGAACAATAAATTGTGAGAAAAATAATTTTATCAAACCCTTGCCTAAAGAGAAACCCCATGGAAATAACCCTCTGAGCATAACTCCCAAGCATAAATGCATTTTAGATTCTTAAGGGATTTATCAATTTCCCTTTGAAACATCAGAAACACTGGTTGTAATGACAACATCATCGTTCTGGAACAGTGGTAAATATATAAATAAATAAATAGCAATAGTTACCTCTCTATTGTCCTACTACAGCTTTTCTAATAATGTTTGGGTAGATATTTATACAATTCAGCATCTTTCAAAAAAAGTGCATAATAGCCCAAACCCAACAAAAGACTGAAGGGTTACAGAGCAGCACAGAGGGGTCTCTTTCTCTTTTTATAGTGACTAACCCAGTTGATTTCAATACAAGTTTGGAAAATAATCAAAAGTTCTCCGTTGTGCAGAACTGGAAATAAGATCTGCAGGAAGCCTGGGTCTTCCTTGCCCAGTGGGTTTCCACATGTTTGGAGAAATCAGAACTTTCTGTAGCTGGTGCAACCTCTCTCTTTGAAACCTTTTTCTTGCTGTTTCTTTTTTAAAGGTGTTAAAGAAATGTGACGGTAATAACCACTGACAAAAATCTCTGGGCTTGAACTGAAGTGGGAAATCACAGAGGTTACTTACTTCCTCATGCTTTTACCATTTGTTCTCTTTTCTCGAGGAAGTTGAAAGACCTGAGATTCAAACTTAATAAGGCCCCATGCCGTTTCTAAGAGTATTTACAACACGCAAAAAATAAGCCAGCACATTTCTTATATTTAAATTTGTTTTCAGTCATCTAAGCTATTACACAGTAGGCCATCCCCAAGCCTTTTGTAACAAGCAGTAAATGTTTCTCAGGCAAGGGAAAGAATGATGTGTTCAACTGCAGCTGCCTCAGCCCAGGAAAGCGACAAAACATCGGAGTGTGTGCGCTCCCCACATCCCAGTTTGTTTCCAAATCATGGAAATGGAGCTGCCTCCAGCCCGTGGCACGTGCTGTGGGGTGGCAGCCTGTGGGATGCCCCAGAGGGGTGGCAGCAGCTTCCTCTGTCAGCTGGAGCTCTGTGGGGCTGTCAACAGACCATGACCTTGGGTTTTATTAACCACAGTCGCTTCCCACTTTCAAGGCTCTGCCCTAAACCCCTCTGGTTTGGTGGGAAGCTTTCCATTTCTAGTGGTGGGGAGTGAGGGCAATTCCAGTGAGTGCCAGTTGTGCAACACATGCTCTAGACACCACCAGGAGCTCAGCTCTAATTTTGGTCCATGTCTAATAGTTTGGTGTGTCATGGAGCAAAACAACTCCAGTCCTGGATATTTTCTGGAAGAAGCAGCAGGGCCATGGAGGCAAAGCCAGTTTTCAGGGTAATTTGTGTGTGTGATAACCAAGGAACTCTTGGAACATGTCCTCATATGTCCTAAATAAACAGCATTACAGAAACCTTCCCAGTGAATCTGCCTTTTGAATTCCTTCTTGTTCTGGAGAGACTTTATCATCTGAAGTAGCCATGCATGGAAGGAATGTCTGAAGGCCTCAATGACATTCATTAGTGGGTTTTGGATGGCATATTGGGGAAAACTAGTTTTGTTTTGTTTCAATTCCTTTTGCAAACAAACGTTAGCACCTACAAACTCCAAATATACCCAATGTCCACCAGAGAGTTGCTGGAACACTGATGAGACATTTCGTCCAGTGCTCTACTGAGTCACTGTAAAAATAACCCCACCAAGACTCACTTTCATGTCAATCTTTTCTCTCTTTATTTTCCTTAAAAAAATCCCCAATAAATAACAGCTACATTCAACTAAAAGTTTGAATTTAAATGGAAACGCGCAGATCGAGGAGGGTTCTTAGATGGAAGATCCAAGTCATTATTAAAAAAAAAAAAAACAAAACTGAAATATGTAGACACATATTCGCCATGGAAACCTTGGAAACAACATCAACATGAATCATGTTGGGAGTGAGTGGGCACGGGGAGGTTTGGAGGGTCCTGGTTTGCCAGCCCGAGCCGAGCGAGAGCCGCTCTCCGTCCTCACGGGTCACCCCACGCCGCGGGATCGCCGTGGCTGGGGTCACATCTCCATGGACACGGCGTCTGGGGAAGGCACAGCGGGGCCTTACGAGGCACAATGTGCCTGTCCTCAGCTGCTGTGCTGCCAGCAGTGATTATTTTGTCTCATAATATCATGCTCTCGACTCGACCAAGTGAACCTCCAGCCACCGGGCATTTGCGCAGCTGCAGCGGGGCTGTGTGTGTGTGAATTCCTTGGAGAAGCATAAAGAACGTCCCAAAAATAGCTTCTGACAGACATTTTTTTATGTCTTCCTGAATTTGCTGCCTCATTTTCTGGATTTCTCTCTTCTCTGTTGGCCAAGATGGGTTCTGAACAAGTTTGACTGCTTTCTTAGCTCTTGTGGCCTTTCTTGATGAACAAGGCTGAGAATTCCCTGCAAGAATCTCTTAAGGAGCTGTTTGCACGGTTTTTTTTTTAGCCTGTGTTCACTCTCAGGATAAGTCTCACAAACAGTTTGAGGGTAAAATTGTTATAATTCCTGTTTGAACTTTTATCCTACTGGGAAAGATAAGTGACTGAAAGTCTTAAGAACAAACAGCGAAAATAATCTTAAAAAATGTCCTTTATCCTTTTGCTTGGTTTTGTTTTTTTCCTTTATATATATATATATATTTTATTTTTTTTTTAAATCTAAATTTTAGGTACACATAAGAAGAGCAGTCTCTATTTTTCAGTTTCCCTGAGTTAGGTTCTGACCCATGGCGTGGTGGTCTTCCCACCAGGGAAGGTCAGTCAGTCAAATAATCCTTTTAAAAGACATTTCAGAGTGAAAGAATAACCTGCACCACCAAAGCAGGAGCTGGAAAAACCCTCAAGTTATGAGGATGAGGCATCTTATTGAGGAAAGCAGTATAAATTCTGAATTCCTATAAGCTTCTCTACATGTGATAAATTTACTTTGAAGTCCTTTAAGTATATCCTAACAGGCGTTAAAACTGGAATCATCTGAATTTCAGCCTTTATAGGTAAAGTCAGTGTTCATTTAGAGCACATAAACACAGCAAGGTAAACATAAATCAGTTCTGGACATGTGTTTACTGCATCAGCTGCTTCAGACTCTCCTGGTGGTTAAAGGCAGAACTTGTAATTTTGCATTTACCCCAGTAGTTCCTGATGGGTGATGACTTGCACAGCCTTGGCTGGTCACTCTGGTGTGAAACACCCCAAAATTTCCTGTGAAAATGTTTTTTTATGCCCAGCAAAGAGTATAGGTTACTCTATTTAAATATTTTTAGATGAAGAAAGGTTACCTTAATTAAATTCAAAAATATTCTTTGCTACTGTCTCTCTAGAGATGGGTAGGAATTTTTCTCTTGAACAATTGTCAACAGAACATAGCCTCTTCTGGAAGGGCTCAGAGCCCAAAATCTGCTGATGCCCTCTCTGAATGGAAGAATACAATTTCTTACAAATTATATATTCATTTTTACAGGCTGTGGTCTTTATGGAGGCTTTTCCCAGTTATGCCCCAAATTATCTGGTCCATAAAAAAAAAAATCACATTAGGCATTCCTGACTTGTCTGCATGAGATTATATGATGCATGATACAGTTTTTCCTGAAGGTGCTCATATTTCTGATTGGTTTATTAATTTGTGTTTATTGTAGGTACTCTGGTATAATGTTTTATCTTAATTAGTATTTTTATACCCACTATATTAAGTACGTATGTGGGCAGGTTTTTATGCTGCATGTCTTCCTAGTGTAACTGAGGTTTACTGTTTTACTTTAAGAAGGAAGAATTATAATCAATTTAAAAGTAATTACAGGCACATTTTGCTTCAGAAACAAGCTATGTTGCATTAACATGAGACAATATTTTAGGTTGAAATTCATAAGTTTTTAGTCTGATAAGCCCCCTGTTGAGCTGTGCATGATATCAACCTACCTTAAATTAGGATAAACCTATCTTCTTAGGATAAAATCTAACCTTTATTTTTCCTCAGAGAAATAAATCTTCTTTTTGGGCATTCATTGAAGAAAGAACTTAATCCACCTCTGTTTAAAATGAGATGTTTTGTTAATATAAGACCACAAAAATAATATGCATTTCTAGATTAATTCTTTTGCATTTTAGATGTGGGGCAAAATTCTCATGCTCAAGGAAGTATTGAATTTCTTGAGTAAGACCTTTAGAATCAGTTCCACTAGGAGTAGCAGAGCACTAAAACACTTTGGTTGTTTTTGTCATGACAGAATCAGTTTGTGCTTCTTGGTTCTTTGTGGTGGATATTCAAGTAATTAAATGGCCACTGGCTAATATTTTTGCAACTTTATTCTGTGAATACCTTTTAGCTTAAATATATATATATATATATTTAAATTTAAGAGATATATTTGTGTTTTGTATAGAGGCAAGATTTTTTTTAAATCTGACACTTTCCTGGTAAAAAGCTTAGAAAACCATGATGCTTTTATGTTCTTCATCTTCTACATCTGTAAATGAAGTTTCTGACTGCTTTGAGCAACTTCAAACTTGGACCATTTAAACTAGTTAAATGGAATTTCCTTCAGTCAGACAAAAGAGAAGTATTTGGATGTTTCTCCCTTATTTTTAACATCTGGTTCTGACACGGGCTGCTCGAGCAGGGCATTTGCATTCAGTGGAGGTTGATGCAGGAGCACTTTAGTTGGTGAGTTTGCAATTCTGCTCTCAAGGAGGAGCGAGCTGTAAATTACCCACCACTGAGTTGCTGAGTCACTTGGATACTTCAGACTCCTCTGAATGCAAGATCCAGTGGGGCTGCTGAATTATCCTAGGCTGCTTTTCAGAAGATCCTAGTGTCACAATCTCGTTCTGAATATGATTTTTTTTTTTTTTTTGATCTGGGTAAGTATTTAATTTGAGATTTCCGTAGTGAAGAGAATTGAGTCGAGACATTTTAAGTGCTTCTTCGTCTATCATTAGAGACACCAAGTGACACAGGAAAAGATAATGAACATAGAAAGAGCCCCCAAAGCACTTTTAGATCGTTTCCTGAGAGTCAGCAGGCCAATATTGACTTTGATTAAGCACTCACTTTGGTCCCATTAGTTTGGCAAACTGTGAAACAGAAGCGAGCGTCCTTTCCAAGTTGGTTTTGCATAAACTCTTTTGCAACTTCGCTCCTGACTTTCTTTAGAAAATCTGTCTTTTTTTTTTTTTTTTTTTGCTTTTTTTCTTCCTTTCCTCCTCAAGATAGACATTTCTTTAAGTCTTTCAAAGATGCCATAATCTGAAACTCATGTAAGGATTTATGGTATGAACCAGTAACAATCTTGTTTTGTGCCTCAAAACTGGAGAGGAAGGCAAGGATACATGTTTCATGTCAGGAGTTTGTGTGTATGAGGTTTAATTGCCAGATTTTAAATTAAAGGATTAGTTTCTGAAATTATTTTCTGGAGTAGATGAATATTATGGTTATAGCTCTGAAATTGTCTGCCATTTGTCAGGGAAAATCTCCTTCCCTTGTGCTCCTTTGGTGTGAGTTTGAGTCCTGGCCACTGGTGTGTAACTACCAGGAAAGATCCGTGGGAAACTTGACAGAACCTGTGTAGGTTTTTTACTGTAAATTCCACAAATGCATTTTTAACTTTTTTCTTTTCTTTTTTTTTCTGCCAGCAATAATTTAAAAGTGGGCACTTGTCCCTTTAGACTGCGTGTAGAGTTGGAGATGCCCTGACAAGCCTCGAGGTTCTGGTTGTTTTTGGGTGTTGATAGAAGAGGATCTCACTGCAGCTTGGCCATCAGGAGATCTTTCCAACCTAAATGATCCTGTGATTTTGTGATCATTTAGGAACTCTGAAGAATCCCAGTGAATGCAGAGCCTGCTCATAGTCTGAAGGCAGATACTTGGAGTTGGGGAAGTCATTACAGAGATGAGGGATCTTGCAAATGTTTCCTTTGCCCATGAGGGAACTTTTTCCCAGACTCTGTTTTGACTAGACACTCTTCACTGATTTATGTACTCTGTAAATCTCTCTGGGCCATGGGTGGTCTCAAAAGTACCCAGATAGTTTTCTACTGTAACTTTCTGTCCATCTAGCTCCTTTCAGGTTGAGAAAATCCTCATCATTACTTTTCAATATTTTTATTTCTAGCACATGAGAAGAAAAAAAATCATGTTACACATAAATGAACAAAAAGGGTAAAAAAGGATTAATTCACTATTTCTTAACATTCTTCAAGCCAATTAGCAATAGGTCTGAAGAACAGACATCTGACAGATTGGCTATAATTGGCAGCATTTTCTGTGGCACTTTGCTACCACTCTTCTGCTTCACCTGGAAAGTATTTAAAGAGGTTACATGTCTGAGCTGACATTGCAAGAGCCCAAGATCACATCCATCATAGTTTCTGTTTAAATGGATTTCATTTCAGGAATACCCTACAAATTATTTCACGTATTCTTGGTACTCTGTACCACTAGAACTGTGTATTAATGTGTTACTAAATATTTTATAATCAAACAATGTCTTATCATAAATAAAAGGGGAAAGTAGGTTATTTCTTATCCCAGCATTATAATCAGGAATATTGTAAGGGTGGATTAATTAGCTGAGCCGAGGCACTGAGTCCAAGGTATTGCTAGATTTTTTTTTTTTTATCTCAGCATCTTGTTTCCAAGCCTTAAAGGTAATCCAAATTAAAGTTTATATTCCTGTGTATCTGCTAGTGTACACAGCACACAGAGACATGAGCACAGTGGTGCACACATGCCTGAGCACAGCGACACAGAGTGCAGGCACACATAGATTTCTACATGAATTTGACATTGATTTCTGGGGTAAACAAATGGTTTTAAGTCTTTACTTGCCCAAAGCTAGATCATAATATTCTGCATTTCAAAGTGCCCAAGTACCTTTAAAGTGATGTCTGCAGAGTCCCCCAAGGCACAAAGCAGATAAAACCTTCTTTTAAAAGTATTTTGCTCACCTTTGTAAAAAAAAGGAACTTGGGGTTTATTGAGTGCAGGAAGGGCTCATTCCCATAGTAACCAATGCACGGCTGATATTGATCAGCAGAGTCAAAGGCAGAACCTACTGACAGGAATAAAGAGCAACTATTCCTTATCCTCATATGTATTCTTCCTGGAGTTCTGTAGGTAACCGATACCACAGGCGTGGAGCAGGAGCTGCCGCGCCTTTGGTCGTGTCGTTAGCACACACCAGGGCTCCTCATCCAGCAGAACAGCTCTGAGTGTGCCTGATTTTTCACTAGATCCTGCAGGCTTTTCTCTGGCAAAACTCCCCGTGATTTTAGAAGGATTTTCCTTCAGCAAGGTGTGTGCAAAATTGATCCTTTTGTCTTGGAGGAGCACGGCCAGCCTTTGAAATCTCTTTAATGCTTTATTTTCTACCTCAATTAATGAGACCTTAAAGGTTTTTAAATATCCCCTGCTTTGTTCTCCATACTTGTGGCAGGTGTGAGATCTGATAAATTAACATTTGCAATCACGCCTGGTCGCTCTTTAATGATTTCATTAGGAGTTAAATATAAGGCTTTTTATGTTAGGCATTCCTTTTTGAACTGCTCAGCTTCACAGAGAAGATCTTTGAAACCAGGAGCTCATGAATTGTTAGCATTCAGTACAATGCATATACATACCTTAAATCCTCATCATGATTAGATCATTCCCAGAATTGACAGGTCTATAAAAGGGAAGAAAGGAGACCTGAGAGAGCTGTGCAAGGAGAGATATTTTGTAGAACATGATATCACATAATAAAGAATAAATTCTCTCAAGTCTGATAGTTTTACAAGGTTTTACATACTCCTAGGCAGGTAATAATCTTCCTTAGGTTTTTTTTTTTTTTTCTTGGACCTGCAAGGAGTCTTAACGTTTTTTCCTGACAAAAACTGTTAGATAACAACTGAGCCAAAATTAAATAACCCCAAAAGTCTTCCTCTCTAATCCCTTCTGTGCATGCTTAATGTTTCATTCTCCCACTTCAATTATGCCATCTGCATTATGTCTTTTCGCTCCCAACTCGGAGAGTTGTTAAAAGGAAAAGCCTCTTTGAGAGTGTCACAGCTCCATTATGCAGGCCTATACCTGTGCTGGCAGCATGCTCTTCTTCTCACCTCATATTGCCTCTTGCCTGGGAAAGAGATCCCCGCCGTGCACATCAAACTGGAAACTGAAATGAAATTAAGCTGGTATGCAGGAGGTGGAGTAGGTTGCAATAAACGAGCAGAGGAGACTCCAGGAAGAGTTTTTAACTTTGTTCTTTGGGCCAAAAAAAACTCTCCAGGCCCAAAGCCCAGTTGTGGAGGTTGAAATCCTAGCTCAAAATATCGATAGCAGGGTTTGACTCTGGGTCCTTAATAATGGAGGTAGCCTGGTTTCCACAGATGCTGGGAACACACAGATGTCACTGGCTCCAGTTGCACATTCAGATGTCGAATTACAGGCAGGGATTTCCAACCATTAGGTTCAGAGCTCTTCATTTCCTGTTGCAATCCATCTCTGCACAAGGTGTCATCAAGACTTTTTCTGGGACCTTGGCCGAGCAGCAGATACACTGGGCATTTTTGAGAGACCGTATTTGATTTCCAGCGGGATCAATTCCTCAAACTGATAATGAGTAACACCAGGCTTTTGGAAATTCTCAGAAAATTCTTGACTTTTGGAGGACCAGCTCAGTAAAATTCACTGATGAGTTTATGATTATTGGAAGAAGGTCACAGTATATTCATTCAGAAATAATTAAAGAGCAAGTTTTGGAAAGGTGTTTTTTATTTGCACCTTTTACAGCCACCGATGTAGGCAGTAGTTTGTCCTCTGTTTCATATCTTTTCATTAAAACATGTTCTCAGTTTATTTCTAGCTTACAACTGTAACACGTAATATCTCAGCCTGACACCCCATACGATTTGAAAATTTTAGGGGGGAAAAAAAATCCCATGCATAATATACATTTATAAACATACATATACTGCAGATTAAATCGTGCACTGGAATGCAGAGCCATTTTTCTCTGAGTGACTTACAGAGCTGTGCTCTGGAGACAATTTTATGTTGAGTTTAAAATGGCTGCAATATTCAACACAGAAAACCGACTGCCGCTTACAGCCTCCGCAGTCCCCATCCCTCCAACAAAAAAATTACCACCAGGGGCTTGGTTTCCAGGATTTCTTGGTGCTTCTGAAGCCTTGGCTGGGTGTCCCACCACATTACCACGGCAGACCCAGCACCCGCTGAGGAGTGATCCGAGCACAACAGGAGCAGCTCGAGCATTTGCGCGACAATCGGAAAGGTTCTGGAGAAGGATGTGCTGACACAAAATGCTGTCCTGGGGACTTTCAGTGCCATTATCTTTAAATGATCCATAATCATTGGGAAGCTCTCCTGGCACTACTAGGATGAGTTTCTTGGAGGAAAAGGAGCCTCCTGTGTAATCCAGTGCTGTCGTTTAAAGCTTGCTTTCACTCCTGGAGCCCCGAGAAGTTTTTAAGTTCGAACGGCTTCATTTGATGCATCCTGCAGTAGGGCCTGTCAGCTCCCTCCCCTTTTTCAGAACACTTTGAAAAGGCATCAAAATGGTTCTTGCAATTCTAAAAGTATTAGCTGAGTGATGGGATGTTTAGATTTTACCACTGACAGCTCAGAAGTAAAATTAAAGTTAAATCTGAATGATACTTTTCTGTTAAAAACAATTTAAATATTTTTCATCATATTCTGTCAAAACCTGTTTGGATAAAGAAGCACAAAGAAAATTTGATCCAGAAGAACATCAAGAGCAGAGTTGTTTGAGTTTTGGCACTTAGGATAAAATAGCAATCCAGGTGCCTGGAATTTCCCAGCAACCATTAGAGGCCTACCAACATTTCCAGAGATGTGGCCAACAAAGTAAAAGCATCACAGATAAATCCATCAGAGCTGTGCATGGCAGAAATCCTTATTGCACGCACAGGTGGAATTGAGAGCTGTGCTGGAAATTCTGCAGGGAAAAAGAAAGGGGATTCTTGGGAATGTTTCTGTCCAGCTCCCAGAATGGTCAAACTGGGTGGTGTGACACTGGGAATTAGAGCATGAAGTTGGATAATGAAGTTGGAGAAACATGGTCTAGTCAAAGGTTTCCCTGCCCTTGGAATGGTGTTGGAACTTGATGATCTTTAAGGTTCATTTCAAACCAAATACAATCCATCAGTTCCATGAGGCAGTATGGGAACTGCTCTGAGACATTCAAGCTACCAAAATTCAGTGGGAGAGAAGTGTCTTTACCCACCAGAAAATAAGTAAGGACACCACAAAAAGTAGTTCTTGAACTGCTAATGGATCAATTTTTTGTTGTTGGGAAAAATTGTTTTCTTTCTCCCTTCATCCATGTTGGTTGGACCACATTTGGCTTTTTTATTTGCCTTGTCCAGAGGTCTTTAGTGTCATACAGCAACTTATCAGCTCATGGGTTCACCTGGGATTTTAGAAAACCTCAGAGGAAATAGATCATTCAAGATCACAGCAAAGAAAGGCAAATTATTTTCTCTGCCTGAATGCTAATTTTCAAGTCCATCCTTTCATGTGCTTTACGGGAGATTAAAATGAAATTAGTTCAGGAAGGATACTGCTCAAGATCATTTTAAGATTTTCCAAAGCTCACCAGCTTGTTGACCTGCAAACCACCTTTAGCTGGACAGATGGTAAGTAACAAATTGATCTCAGCCAATAAAAATCTGTCAGAACAATCTGCTGTTGGCAGGTGTCAGATAATTATCTCAATGAATAGATAAGCAAAGTAATAAGCAAATTAGAAGCTTCCATTGCAAATAACAGGAGGAATTTTATTTATTTGTTGCACTCAGGGCCTTGATCATCTGCTGAAAAAAAAAAAACCCAAGTCTTTTTTGATATCACAAGAAACTCACTCAAAAGTTGTGCGGGTTGAAGGTGGTGTTACCAACACTAAGTTTTTTGCTTTTCAGCACTTTAACTCTTCTATACTGCTTCAAATTTCCAAGAAATACTTGGCTGAGATGTGGCAAAAGTCCATGTCAGAGCAGTTGTGTGATATATTGTTGTGGTTGCAGTTATTTTTTATAGGAACAAGCTGTCAGAAGCCTATTTGCAAACCTGGACCTCCCTGCCCTGGGCACGCCCATGAAAAGATGGTCTCTGTCCCAAAACTCTCACCCTGAAATAGAAGACAAGGAGATACAAATTGGGTGTTGATGGGCCAAAGGGAAAAGTGCTGTGCTCAGAAAAGAATCCCCAGAAAATACTGCAGCAGGATGGTGGATAGACACAAGAAGGACTTGGCAGTGCTGGGGAAATGGCTGGATTCAATTGTTTTAGAATTATTTTCCAACCTAAATGAGTCCCTGTGATTCCAAGACCATTTGGGACAGCGCAGAGAAGAAATGTGGGAATGTTTGCATTGGGATTCGGGAATATTGAGCACCTTTGTGAGATGTTTGGGTTTTTTTTATAATTGGCATCAGTGTGAATGCATATGTAGTACAAAGGGTTGGATAGAAAATGGCATAGTTTCTTTTTTTGCCTTTGTAAATGTCCCTTTAGTACTCCTGGGCCTGGGTGTGGCATTCTCAGACATAGAATCTCTACAAGGGAGGCTGAAAAAAGTTGCTCCAGCTAACAAGAGACATGTTACAAGCTGAGGATTCAGGTTGGATAGGAATTGGAATAACCTGGTCTAGTGGAAGCTGTCTCTGCCCGTGGCAGGGGCTGGAATATGATGAACTTTAAGACCCTTTCTAACCCAAAGCATTCCAGGATTCTGTGATCCTTTGACTTGTACATGTTGGGATTCTTTTTGGGGTTTTTTTAACTTTCTGAGGAGATATTTTTGAAGCTCAGTGCATTTCTGTCAATCCTCACAGTGCCAAATCCAGTGGGTGGGCCAGCAGCAGGTACAGTGGCCACAGCCACCGAGTCTGTGAACTTCTCTGTTTGCCTGCATGTGCTCTGCATTCAGCTGTGCAAGTCCTGCAGGACTGAAGGCATGCCTTGTTCCTTGAGGAAAAATTAGAGTGGGGTTTCAAAAATCCATCCATTATAAAATAGAAACTTAAAGTGACCTCAGAGTGAAACTCAAAATGGTCTCTCTGAGATTCCATCTCTCTGAGACCAGTGGAGGAGGAATGTGGCTGCTCTGTGGCTCCTGAGTGCAGGTCTAGCAAGTGTCACAGGCAAATGCTGACCTGGGAGGGGTGGTTTGCACACCCAGAGCCACGTGCACACCTCACACACCCTGTGCACACCTGTGCCCAGCGTTGTGAGAGCTCTTCACCCATCAGTGACAGCCAAATGCAAATCTCTGTTGGCTTTCTGATACCAGGAGGAGACTGGAATTTTAAATATTTATCTTAATTACACCCATTAATGAGGTTAACTTGTAGTAGGCACACCTGTAAGAGGAGTTTGAAGGTAGCATAACTTGTATTCATGAGTTCTGCCAAGCAAGGACCAGATTCATTTCTCTCCTTACTTTTTGCTGGGGTTACTACGTGGATCATCAAATCTTTGTTTTTAGGGCAATGAGCCCAAGGCTTGCTGTGTTTCAGGGTTGGATAGTGTGACTGTGTTCACAGGGGTCTGAGGATGAGGGAAGAGATGAAGATCTGACTCCATGTTCCAGAAGGTTTGTTTATTATTTTATGACATATATTATATTAAAACTATACTAAAAGAATAGAAGAAAGGATTTCATCAGAAGGCTGGCTAAGAATAGAAAAAAAAAAGAATGAATAACAAAGGCTCGTGTGTCGGACAGAGTCCGAGCCAGCAGACTGTGATTGGCCATTAATTAGAAACAACCACATGAGACCAATCCCAGATGCACCTGTTGCATTCCACAGCAGCAGATAACCATTGTTTACATTTTGCTCCTGAGGCCTCTCAGCTTCTCAGAAAAAAAACCCTAAGGAAAGGATTTTTCATACAAGTTGTCTGTGACAGGATAGGCCCTTCTGCAAAGGGAGCTGAGGCTGCCTGCCCTGTGACAGCCCCCTGCACATCCTGAGCAGCAGCCAGCAGGGATCAGCTTCCAGAGGCACCAGCAGCCACTCTTTTTGTATTTTCTCCTGTAGGTAACTTTCTAAAGCAGCACAGAACACCAGAATTTCATGTAGAACTTATTGCTGAGCAAGAGATGTGCCTGAGAAATCAAAGCCACACACAATATTTCAGATTAAACCCCAGCTTAAATGGTGATGTGAGTTCACCTTTCCATTCTGACTTTGCAAGGCTGTACTAAACCCAAGCTTCACTGTGCCTCTGGATCAGAGTGTGTCTGCCCCTTGGTGTTCCCCAGGGGTTTGGTTTGCTTTCTCAGGGTTGGGTCAGGACCAAAAATTCACCTTTTTAGGAGCAGCCAGGGGCTAAATCAGGACAGTCCCTCCTGCAGGGCTGGCTGGGTTCTGCAGGGGCTGGGAAGGGATGAACAGCATAGAATCATGCAGGGGAGGATGATGCCTCTTCCCAACATTTCACAAAAAAGTAGGGAAAGAGGACACTTCCTCATCAGCCTCCACACCCCAGGGAGAGGATTTGATGCTGCCTGTTAGCATGAGCCCAGCAGGATGTGGCCAGGAGCTCCTGTTTGGGAGAGAAGGGATGTGCAGGGCAGCTCAGAGCTCTGCTGCCCATCCCTGCCTTCCCCTGCTCACCATGGGGAATATCCTCCCACACCACTCAGATTCCAGCCAGAGGTTTGCACTGCAGGAGGGTTGTCCTACGTAAATCAGAATTAATTACTCCATTAACCCAGGCATTTAGTTCTTATTACTCAAGATGCTGCAAGGCAAGAGCATAAGGAGGGACACTTCAGCTTGAACAGGGTACAGGTGGCCATGGAAAATTTGGATTTGAATGTTCTGTTTTCCAAAGGGTTGATCTCTCAAAATGAATACTAAATTTGCTGCCTTTTTTTTTTCCTCCTTCTGATAAATAGAAGCCTGTATTCACTTAGGCTTATTTCCTCTGGTTTCAAGGGAGAATTAGAAATCCATGGTTCCTAAATATTTTTTAAACATCCTACTAGCTGCTGTGGCTTTCTTCTGTTGAAAGTTGGACTTGATGATCCTGGAGGTCTTTACCAGCCTTAATGATTCTATAATTTTTCGTTTTCTTTACAGTGAGATCTCTGGGCCAGGCTCATCAAAATTATTAGTAATCAGAGCCACCACATCTTGGCATTTTTTTTGTGCTGGCAAGCTACTTTTCAAGGCACTGTTTTCTGGAAAAACGGTGGAAAGAACATTTTGTGACTCCTGCTTCAAAAAAAGAAGCTCAGAACAGTTGTTTAAAATAATAAATGGAAAGCCACAACTGGGGATAGGCACATTTTTGTTCCAGTGTTGAACTCGTTTCTTTCAAAGGACAAGAGTAATTCAGAAGGAAGATCTATAGAATAATAAGCTGTATGAGGCTGCCTAATCAGCTGCTTTAAGATGTAGATCCAGCCCATGCCATGCAGCAGAAATGGTTTTTTTTGGAAGAGCTGGACCATTCTATGCCCATAATTTTTAATCTCAAGGAACAAGCATTTCCACAGCTCCTAATTGAGAACCTTTTGCAAACAAAATTCAAGTTGTAACTTAGTGCACTGACTATTCCTTTAGTGTTTGGAACAATCTGTTTGTGACCCTCATTTCTTTGTTTTCTGAGCTGAGTTCTTAGGGAAGGTCACTTCATTCAGAATGATACCAAAAATTGACACACAAAATCAGAAATTATTCCCATATGTGTTTCTGTGTAGTCAGGGCAATGCCATCTCAATTCCCAAAATAATGTTTAAACAAAAAGTTCAAAGCTCCTTTCAACTTGCTGCAGATTTTTACTGCATATTCTTAATAAACCCTCTTCATCTGCTCCTGTGGAAATGGGAGCTTTCAAGCAATGTAAACCCAGCAAAAAAGCCTTTTTATTTTTTACTTCCTTCTTTCCTTACCAGCACTGCTATTATCACATGGTGTGTTCCACATGATAAGCCATTCATTAAAGCATCACCTACTGTTTTTTTCCTCCTCACTACCAGCTAGAACATGATCTGTCTCTGCAGGAAGACATTGGACCTCTGACCTCTTTTGTAGCTATTCCAGGCAAATATAATAAACAGGGTTCAGCGAGTTTGTGTAAATCTCTGATTATGTTTACTCTGAAATCCAAGTGTTCATCTCAGGCAGAAAAATTAAGGCTGATTTTCAAATATTATGTACAAACTCTAGCTACTAAGCATTCCATAATGAGCACTTTGGCAATTTAAAGCAAATTAGGGTTCCCACTAGGCAGGAAAGATATACAGTATAGTCAAGCAAAGATTGTATGGTGTTTGATGAAAAATAGGCACGCAGAAAAACACGATGCAGGCTCCTGGCTCCAGATGAATGAGGAGATCCTGTGTTAGTGCACTTCATTACTGAAACTTTGCATTGTTCCTCACTTCTGAAAGCTTGGGTTCAGCCTGCTAATGATTTCTGCTGCAGCTTGAGTAAACATCACCCTGGAGAACCACCTGTTGTGGCAGCACGTGCCCCTCTGCCCTGGTAACGGATGGGATGTTTGGGAGGCTGCAATGCAAAAGGGCAATTGAGATATTGGTGCAGCAATTGAGATATTGGTGCAGCAGTGGAACTCAGCACTGCTGGGCTGATGTGACAACTCTCACAGGAAGGGACCTGCTGGGAAACATTGAAAACGCCAGATTTCCCTCGGTAGCAGCAGGAAGAGCTGCATGATGGATCTCTGCTCGGGACAGGGCATATCTCAGCACAAAGCAGGGCACTGCATCCTTGCAGGTGGCAATGTTTCATAGAGACCTCATCTGGAGGAGTGAGGGAGTAAAGAGATCCCTCCATCAATCTCAGCAGCAGCTGGGTGTTCAGTCCAGCCCAGTCACACATGTGGGGTCTGAATTCATCTTTGGAGAGGCACAGGGCTTTGTATTGGTCCTGGGAATCCAAAAAGGAGATGGAAATGGGTGGTGTTGCTGTTGTTTGGCTGGTTTGTGCAATGAAAACCCACACAGGTGGAGAATTTCTCCATTCCTTTTTGTCATTTATGGATTAAATTTACCTCATTTTGGGTTACTTCTTTACAGCTTGGGTAGTAGGTTGATATCTACCAGCTACAGGGCAATGATGTTGTTTTACAGAATGAAAAGATATCATCTATAAGTGCTGTTCTCAGGGTAAGGTGGAAGAAAAAAAGCCCAAAATTGAATAAAAAGAGCCCAAATTAATGAGGTGTCTAGCACTAAACAATACACCTCATTATGCATTCTTTAAAAGCACTGAAGTTAAAGATCATCTGGCTTCTCTTGATTATTATTTTTACCTAGGAAAATGTGCTTTCTCTCGAAACTCAATGAAGATGAACATGTGAAAAATAGAAAATTACCATTTTAGCTTATGAAATAGGAATTTAGAATATAAAGAAATTTTGGAATGCAGACTTAAGTTTGACATTTCTTATTTCTTTGAAAAGGACTCATAGAACTGGTAGGTTCTGCTGTTATCTTACACGATGACAGAATAAGATTTTTAACATCTTTTATCTCCTTTCACCCTGGCTAAAAACTTACCCTCATTGGCAACTGTAGCTGAAATTTAGTAGGTTTTTCTCTAAATTCTTAAATTCACAAATTTAGCTTGATTTAGTTTCACCTCTTCCTTCAAGGGTGACTAAGCCACCAGAATATCCAAATCCATGCAATTAATTATTTTCTCTTTCCAAATGGGATTGCTATATGATATTACTAATTTAAAATTACAAGTGGCTTAAAAAAATTTTACTTTTAGAAAAACTAAACATGAAAGTGTGAGCTTAAGACCTGAGAAAAAGCACCTGATGAAGTTAGATGCTTTAATTTCCTTGAATTTTGAGAGGAAATATTGGTCAGAATGTTGCCATGGTTGGAATTATTTGTGCTGTAGAAGGAGAAACAGAGAACAACAAGAATTTGGAGAGTTTTGTGATACATATAAGAGAATTCTCCAATTTTCAGGAGCTTAGGGAAGAGATGAGTTATCGGTACCTCACCGAGTCATTTCAATAAGTTTGGGCTTTTTGGGTGTGTAAGGGAGATTTTTATTTTGCATACCTCAGCTAAAGCTTTGAAATTTCCACAGAGCTTTGTTAAGAAAGAAGATGATTAATTATTTATTGTGGAGATAGGAGTAGAGCCTGCTTCCATCAGGATTCAGGGGAATGAATGGATCCAGGATTCAGCAGAGGGGTAAGCCCTGTAAGAGTGTTGTGTTGGGTGAGTATGGGTGGGAGAAGCTGAATCATTATTAATTGCAAATTGATCAGGTTTTTTTTTTTTTTCCTTCCATGAATTATTCATGAACAGATCCAAACTTCTGTGAATATATTCAGTATTCACCTAACAGTTGGGATGAACAACTTTCAGAAACTAGTGATTGACAGTGAACCTTCTGGTACACTATTTAAACAATATTGATTCATGGGCTTGCTAATATGTTTGTCTTTATCGTAAAACTCGAGCAGACCCTCTCTGTTGGCAAAAGCACACAAAGGACTGGTTGGGTGACCTCCCCACCCTGGATAAAACACATTGTCCTTCATCCCTCTGGGACATCTGACCTCAAAAATCACAATGAAGTACAGAGAGATAAGTTCATAATTGGAGAACCAGAGTCCCAGACTGGTTTGGGTTGGAAGGGACCTGAGGATCATCTCATTGCATCCCTGCCATGGGCAGAGACACCTTCCACCACCACAGGTTGCTCCAGTCCCCATCCAGCCTAGGACTGAACACCTGCAGAGGTGGAGCAATGATACTTGACCAGATCAGCCCCTCACACAGAATTTATACCTATACTGCAGATGGCAAAATTGCCCCCTTCTTGTCCTACTCTAAAGCAGGACTTTTAAACACTGGGTTCCTTGTTTTCTGCTTTTAGACTTTTCCAATCTTCATGAACTTTACAAAAAGTATCAATTCCATCAGCACAGAACACTCACTAAAATACTCCAGGAATGAAACGCTGACTCAGAGTCTTGCCTACTCCAGTGACAAGCAGTAAGACAAGTTCAGTGTCACTAAGTTGAATTTAGTGTCTCTAAATTCAACTTTGCAGAATTTTATGCAGGTCTTCAGTGTCAGAGTTTTTTTTAGCCCACAACCTTTTGGATCCTAATGCTTTGGATTCTGAAACAAAAAGTGGAAAAAAAAAGTGAAGCAGAGTCTCCCACACTCAGGCTAAATCTCCAGCTCATGATGTTGTGTTGGCTCAAACCATGCTGGAATTGTTGTCAGAGCTGCAGAGAGAAAATGTTCACAGAAAACGTGAATGCCAACACAAAAAGCGGGTTATACCAGTGAGATTGATAGGTAAAAAGAGGAAAATAAAACCCCCAGCAGCTGGACTCTGTCTCTACACTGAGTCCAGAGCTAGCTGAGGGTACAAGAGCTGTTTGTTTTATGGAAAGGTTTGTGTGTGAGGATAGAGCAGGGATCTGAGGACATGGCCAAGGATTCCAGAGTGGACTGAGGTGCAACACAGTGGGAAATCTGCTCCCATCCTGCTTGCTGGAATGCCCTGCTGCACATAACAGCTTTAAACCAGCCTTTTGTCTCCCAGATAATCACAGAAATAATGAAGAGCCTTTAATAATGTTGATTGAGAAGGATGTTCACCATGCACCTTAGGAATTAGGGTGCTATCAGAGGGAAAGCAGACTGATGGTTTGAGGTGATTTGCTTTTGAATGTCTGACTTCTCCTGCAGCTCCTGAATCCCCAGTGCTCCCCAGCCCTCTCACTGTGGAGACCATTCCCTCACTGTGTGCCTGCCACAAATTCCAGATCTGGTGGAGAGGGGTGTGTGGGAAGCTTTGACAGAGCAGTTGATGCCTGTGAAAAGCAAATGTTTCTGCTGCAGAACGTGGACTTGGCACCAGGGTGGTCACTGCCCCTCTGAGTCCTCTGCCCAAGAGCTCTGAGAGGATGTGTGGCACCAGAGCAGCAGCAGAGATGGTTTGCAGGGAAATAAAACGATTATTGTTGCACTTCTGGAGACAGGACAACTGAGGGTATCAGATAAAAGCATTTATTGGATAATGTGCAGAGCAAGGGTGGCCTCAGAAGAATGGTGAGGACACAGAAGGATGGTGAGGACACACAGAAGGGCACCGTGTTCAGAAATCTGTTTTCTGTAAATCAACTAAACAGCCTTTTGCAGTTTGTAAAGGAAAATAATTATGCATAAAGAGTTCCTTGGTTAGGTCTGTATTACTTTACTCTTCAAATTTAGTAGAAATCTTTACTCTCTCTCTTATCAAAAATATCAAAACTTTTCTCAGTCGAGTCTTGAGGAAAGGCAACTGATTCAGAGAGGGATGCAGCAAAGATCAGGTCAAGTTGGAAAAGGGAAGTTCCATTTGAATGAGATGCCAGATTTGATGTATCTTCAGATTTAAATTCCCTGGAGATTTTGATGGGCTTTTCCTTTTCCTTTTCCTTTTCCTTTTCCTTTTCCTTTTCCTTTTCCTTTTCCTTTTCCTTTTCCTTTTCATCTTCCTCTTCATCTTCCTTTTATCTTCCTCTCCCCCTTCCTCTTCCTCTTCCTTTTCCTTTTCCTCTTCATCTTTGTCTTCCTTTTCCTTTTCCTTTTTCCTTTTCCTTTTTTCCTTTTCCTTTTTCTTTTCCTTTCTCTCCCCTGAAGGAGATAGGACATAATTCACAGTAAAACAGAGAAATACCACAGAATCCCCTTTTTCCAGCTGCCATACTGCCAAACATTTTTAAAACACATTAAATTATTTTGAATCATGAATCCCAACATGCAGAGAAAAGAAGAACAGTAGAGCTTAATGTGTGCCTTTAGTAAAAGTCAACTTAATTGAAAAATAAAAAAATTAAATTCTGTTGAAATGTCATTAGCAGGGGTGAATTTTACTTTTCTGAACCAACCCAAGATGAATACTTCGTCAATGTTCCAAAAGCTTGTCTTTTTGGAGCAGAATTGTCTCCTTGGCCAGTCTTCCAAGAGCTTGCCTTTTTTGGAGCAGAATTGTCTTTTCTGTGCACCTCCCCATGCATAAATCTGACATCTTCTATCAAGGCACTAATATGGGAACTTGATTACAATCATGTGTGGAAAAATTACCTGGAGGTGGAATGCAGCAAAGGACGAACCACAGGGCTACCATACAAGTTATCTGGCAATAATTTAAATTATCTGGCAACAAAAGAGTTGTGTGAGTGAAATCAGGGGCAGCTCTCTTCTCTCTTCATACAAAAAGTGAAAATGTTGGATAATTTTCCAGGGGAGAAAGCAGGAACCCCCCATGTGCCTGTGTGCAGGGGTTGTCATTTACCTGCTGCACCCGGGTTCTTTGGGAAGTGTTTCACTGGGATTAAAACACCCAGTATTTTGTATTTTCTCATTTCTACAAATCCCATTTCCAGTGTTCCGCTAATGTCACACGCTAAAGCCAGAGCACCTTTGATCTCATTCTAAGCCCTGGAATAACGAGGAGACATCAGTCAGCCCAGCTTTGCTGTAAAGGAGATAGCACACAGTACCTGTGCTCAGTGTCATAATGCTCACAAAATATGAATGAAAAATCATTTACCTCTTCCCCATTATTATTTGTCAAAAGCTTGCCCGCACAGCGAAGCTTTAGGAAAATATCTTTAATTGTATTTTGCACCCAGCACTTCTTATTTTGAATCTCTGGCTTTTTTAAGTTCTCATTCACCATATTTTATAATCATAATAATCATTGTAATAATAATAATAATTACGAATGGAAAATTTCTTTGAATAGTAAATTTTAGCCTCCTGGGACTGTCAATTGTGGATGGGCTCGTGATTGATCAGAATATTACACAATGGCATGGTGTAATTCTTTAGTGTGATGTTGTAAAATGGAGTATTGCTTCTGTTATTTTATCCAGTTTGCTTTTATATGACAGGGTTTATTGTGCGTTATGTTGTAGCTCATTCCTCTGTTCACAATGCCTACTGATGTGTAATTATGACTTGTCTGAACTGTAAGAAGGAGCAGTAAGTGAAAGGAAATCTGCAAGCACACTTGATTTATGAGCCCTGATACTATATTACAGTCCTAATCTGCCTGCTTAACTTAGCTTCAGGCAAACTTACTGTATAACATGCTTACGATTAGCACTGCAGCAAGTTGTAGAAGATTTACTCTGTTGGAGCTATGAGACTTTTTTTTTAAAAAATGATTTAGTCATTATTTCAGTTACAGGTATGGCAATAAATTATTCCCCATATAAAGACCCTGTGTCAAGGAACAGCAATTGCTAAAAGGCTTTTTATACAGTAACAAAGAACAGTGCTTGGAGTGTTTTCCTTGCACAAAACATCTTAATGTTATTGGTCATTTTTTTATGATGAAACTTCTTTACACATTCTTCTCACATTCATACAATTTGTTTTATTATACTGCAGCTTTTGTAGCTTGGTACAATCTGCTTATTATAAGAATGTCTATTTGGACCCAGTGAATCTCATATTTTCAATAGTGGCCCAAAATAGAAATTACTATGGATGTGCAAATGAAAAGAAGGCCATAAAGCAATGACCTAATGTCAGGAAGAAAAGATGTAAGGAGATTTGCATTTTTTTTTAATCACCATTCATGAAGACAGATGCATTCGTTCACTCCTGGTGAAACTATAGCATATTCAGAGCAGCCACTTTGGGTAAACTAGAGGGGCACATTATTACCCTCAGATAATAAGGATCAGTGTTGATCATTCAGGGCCTGGTTTGGGGCTCATTGAAATCACTGCCTGGCTTGCCATTTGACTTCCCTGGAATCCCTATTATACTGTATTCACTGGCAAATAAGCAAGGGATCTAAAGCTTGATCCAGGGAAAGGCTCCCGTCAGTTAAATGGGTGGCAATCAGGGTTTTTGTTGTTTTTTCTTTTTTTTTTTTTTTTTTGCTGAACAGAACTGCTTGCTTGAGTCAAGATAGGTGTTCTCATCAGGATTTTCTGACTGGTCCTGAAAATGTTGGGGTTTTTTTCCTGGGGTTTATTAACAGCAGGGTTTTTTTTAAAACAAAAAAAGAAAATTCATGTCATAGAAGTGAGAACCAAATGAGATGAGCAAATACAAAGTATATATCTACAGGGGATGAAATGTTAATGAAATAGCTCTATGGGAACAATTTCTAGGAAATTTTACTGGTTTTTTTTATTTTTTAAATTTATTACCTTTTTTTGTTCATTAACACTTAATTATGAATTCTAAATTTTATTTTTCTCCTTTGAAAACACCTCCTTACACCTGTTATGATTGCCAGTGAAAGGACTTTTCAAGAGAGACTGTGCTCTCTAAGTAATTTGGTGTTTGGGTCATTGCAATAGCAAAGCAGAAAGGTTTCTGAGGGGTGCAGTGGAACTGCAATCATATATGAACAGTGGACAATAACATCCTTTAATTAGGAACAACAGTATTTTCAAGCTTATACTGCTTCAGTGAAGTTACCATAAACAATGAGCTTTTTTATAGTATAACAATAAAGCCTTTTAATTTCTTGGGTTTTATCTTCTACAAAAAAAAAAAAAAAAAACCACCAAAAAAAACCACAAAGAACAAACCTCTGCTACACATTACAGAGTCACCAAGTAGTGGCTTCCCTACAGCTGGGCTCACAAATGTGATCCTGAGCAGAAAACCAAAGCTGGAAGTGGATTTGTGTGGTGACCACGACCCACTGCCATAAGTTTCCATAATGTCCTTTGGTAGCACAGGCCATTTGCAAGGGCAGAACTCACAGCCCTGGTCTCCAAGTGATGGTCATCATGTTACAGCCATCATCTGCAAGTATTTGTTGATGCTATTGACTGAACAAAAGGTTGATGAGGCAGAAGATGTATTTTTCTAAATGCTGCTGTGCTACCTATAACCTAATTAACTTTACTTTAGCCAGCTGAGTATACCTGGAAACCAAATATATCATGTGGCAATTAGCTTTCCTCCTTCTGGCTTGGTACACTTAAGCTGTTTATTGAAAAGGTTAAATATTGATTGAAAATGGATAATAGAACCATATTACAGTTGTATGCTAAATGGCAGAAGTTGCCTGTAAAACATTTCCCAGTTACCCCACAGTAATGCAGTTAGAGAGCAGCAATCTGCTGCTGAAGCACCCAGGCACAAAAAAAAAAACAAAAAATCAAAATCAGGGACAAATATAAATCACCCACAACGCAGCCGTTCTTATCGGCACGCTGAATTCACACAAACATGTTGGGAAGTTCAGTCATTAATTATCACGATGTTGAAATAATATAATAAAAATAATAATTGCTTGTGAAGAGATCTGTTGCCTCCCTCCTCCTCCTCCTCCGACGGAGGCTCCTCTCTGTCTCTCCCTTTCTCTCTTGCCATGAGAAGCCACACAGACAAAGTATCAAGTGATCACATAGCATGAACTGCAGCCCCAGGCAAAGCTTGTTATTTTACTTGAAACGGTGATGCATTTAGGACCCAGAAACTGTCAATAATTTTTTCTGACTTCCAGGGGATAAAAATTCCAATTACGGGAACTTTACTGTGAAGCTGCATAGTCCAGCGCCACATATTAATATTACAAAGCATCCTTAGCATCTATCAGCTCAGTTTTATCTGTAGTTTAGATCAAAATTGTGTGGATCTGTGAGATTAAGCTGATTTAGTCTAATTGTTGCTTGTTCTGAGAAGTGGAGAGTGTATCTTGAAAAAAGCTGGTTGAAGCAGGCTCTGTGGACAGTAACACAATTTGACTTGGCATCCTTCAGCCAGTTGGCTTCAATAAGTCTGAGGATATCCATTCAAGGGCCTTTGGCCATTTTTCTCCCTATATATTTTTTTCTAGAAAATACATGTTTGAGTTTCCTAAGTCCTCACAGCAAAGACCTTTTCTGAAGCAACGGGTTGAGGAAGTATTTTTTAGGCTTGGTCCCTTCATTCCTGGGATGTGGGAGATGAATTCAAATGTGTCGAGAACTGTGCAAAAAAAAAAAAAAAAAAAAAAAAAGAAATTATCTGTTCTTGTGCTCTACCCCCGGGGAATCACAGTGGAGACTAAAAAATAGACAGAGGAAGCGTGAAAAAATTAACCTTGCAGAGCATGTCCTCAGTGAAGGGCCACGGGGAGGCTCAGTGGCGGGGTGGGATCACAGAAGAAGCCACATGGCTGCCGTGGAAATCCTCGGAAAAGGAGGCTGGAGATGGAGCTCTGCATTCCCCTGGCGGATTTGTGCTCACCTGCGAGGAGCTCAGCCCCCTGTCCTCACCTCGCAGAGCAACGCACGCCAACATTATTCCTGGTGCTCTCCCACCACGCTCTCCCATCTGTGCCACTCCTGGGGAGTGGGAAAGTGATGATATAACTCGATATAATACCACAATAATGTAACCACACCACAGAGAGTTCCTCCCACTCTGCTCCTCTCCACTTTCTCCTCCATCAGCTGGGGACTATAGATCTCTGGCTCTCATCTTTACATATAATTTTTTTTTTTTTTTCTCTTTTTGTTTTTTTTTTTTTTTCCTTTTCCCTTTAAATAACACTGCTGTGCTCACGTGGCATTATTGGTTGTTAATAGCCCAGTGCCAATACATCTCTCAGGGATGGACAGATGCACACACAAGGCTGCACAAGGCATAGCTAACAAATGTGTTTATTATTGACAGAATAAGAACTGCCACGCTGGAAGATTAAAAGTTGACTGCCTGAGGTTCCCCCCTCCGGTTAACAGTTCACAGCTTTGTTATTTCAGGTCAGAGACAAACTAAGCCTAAAGATGTAAAGCAGAGTCTGAGTGGACAGAGAGGTGAGGCTGCAGCAACAGCAACACAGGATTAGTTCTGCTCGTTGTCTTGCTAGTTTTGTAAAGGCACCCTGGGATGAAATTATGATAAAAATGGTTTTCACAATATAGTGTTTTCTTAAAATCTCGTACTCGTTGCCCAGTGTTTTCAGGTATAAATATTAAATACATAATTTCACAGTGTTTCCTTCCTCTTAGTAACTGAATTGTTGTAGCTGTGTAGGTGTAAGAGTGTACAAGAGACACAGTTTGTAGGGGTAAACAATACCTCAGCACTATATTTGATGTTAACCTTCTTCATTTTAGCATGACGTGGGTTGGTTGGTTGGTTGTTTTGTTGTGGCTCTCTAATTTTTCTTTTGATCCAATTTGCCTTGGATGCCTTAGGATTATATACAGATGACTCTGTATGATTATTGCAACATCTTCCATTCATTTGGCTCAGTGAAAGTGGATGTTGTGTATGTACAAAAGGTTCCCAAATCTGTAATTACCTGTGGAGGCAAGATTAAAGTGTCTTTTGTTATTTATTATTTCTTTTTCCTGCACTTCCAAATCAAAGTTTAATAGAAATAATAATGAGATATATCTGCTGGTGTTACAATAAAATAACAGAAATATTTGTAGTGTGAGAGAGAGACAAAATAATGCACCAGTTGTACAGTCAGGTGTTGAAATCCAAATATAAATAGGAAGAGATGAGAGGACATGTAAGATGTATGAGCTTTGATACACAGGTTGAGCTTTTTTGTTTGTTCAGGAAATTATTTTAGCAGTTTTCTTGCTTTGTTTGGAAACCTTGGCATTTGAGGAGGTACTGAGGTCTGTGCATTTTAATTTTTCACAAGGAGTAGAACAGCTTCAGAACCATCAGAATTGCTGTGCATTTTATTTTTCATACGGCCGCTAAAAAGGTGTTTTCACCATGGTTAATTACTAACCTTTCCTTGTGTATAGCGGCATTATCTTAAAAAACAAAACAAAACAAAAAAAAAAAAAGGAAAAAAAAGAAAAGGGAATGGAATGTTTTTTCTATGTTATCTCCTTGGTTGGTTGGTTTGGTTAATGAGGATCCAAAATGAACCTCCTGCAATTTTATACCTTATCGAGCCTAAACCTCGACGTTGCGCGAAATATTTCAAAAGCCTCCCTGGATCCAGCAGCTACAATGCTGCAGAAATACATCGGGCAACACGTCCCCTACCTTCCTGCATCCTGCCAAATGAACTGCAGCATTCCAATATGGTGCCACATGTGCATGGAAGCCCGTAGCACTTCTAACAGGTGCTGCCGGAACGCGCTCGACAGAGATATCGGCGGGAAGGTCATCTGCGACAGCAAACACCCAAAATATCGGGGCAAGGTTACAGCAAACGCCCAAAATATCAGGGCAAGGTTACCTCTGCACTGCCAGGATGCTGCAGCACCAAAAATAGTGCTGTGTTATTTTTCTGGGGGGGAAAAAAATGCTTTGGGAGGAAGGTTTGGGGTGAAGATAGTGAGGATGTACGAGGCAAAGCTGGAAAACAAGAGAAGTGATTAAAGGGATTATGACACCTTCAGAAGGGCATCTCTTTGAATTGAACAAATTGGACAGAGAATGAGCTGCTGCTCTGCATCTTCTTGCATGAAAATTTGTTTCTTCCAAGATAACAGACTTAAAAACACAAAATACGGAAGAAACATAAAATACAGAAGAATCATAAAATACAGACCATATCCTAACCATAAAGGGTGGTGGAGCTTAGGCTCTTTTATGAGGGCAAAGGTATTTTGTAGGACTATTATTGCATTTTGCACTTATTGCTGTGTTTTCAGGGTGGAAAAAAAACCCCCAAACACAACCCAACAAACATTGCCTCCGTTCAGGCTGGGACTCCGGCAATCTGTCCTCTGCATCGTTCTTGGCCTTTGTCTGACATTTATGGTCTTATGTTTATCATTGTGAGCAGAGACCCAGTTTGCTCCCTCTCCTCTCCCTGCCGCTCCTAACGTGGCATCTGAAGCTGTTAAAATTATAATTAACGGGGTTGCATTTCCCTGGGATTGATTCCCACGAAGGGGCTTTAGCAGATTTCCCTGCAAACTGCTACCGTGCAGCCCGACAATGCATGGAGACACTTTATATCTTATTTGTGTTTAAAAGTCAGATATTTTGTTCTGGATAAACTTCAGAAATGCTCTTCAATTCTCAGTGAGGCAAGCATTTCAATTTTCTGCAATATTAGCAGGGGTAACTAATGATGGCTAATTTTTGCCTGTAGTATTTCCCTCAATCTGCTTGTGCACTTTCAGTTACTCTGGCAGCAGCAGCATTTGTACATTTTCTGGTCACTAAACACTCAAGTACAATTGTAAGTGATCAGTTTACAGTTGGCCAACAAAAGAGCTGCAGGAATGTCTACAAGAAAAAGAAATTTGAATAAATATGCATGTGTATAGCCCATATTCTGTGGGCAAGAGAGAAGGACAGAGGACAACTCAAATATACTTTAGCCATATCAAAATATATTTTGAAAAAGAAGATCATGTATTTATCCTGTTTTAAGAAGGTCCAGATAAATCCAAATCACACAGATTTTGAAAATATATTAGCATGTTTCTTCATGCTGAAAGCAAAACCTCTTCATCCATTTTGTCTCTGATTATTATTTCCTTAATTTTTTTGATTTATGTTAAAATTATAGGTTTAAGACAGAGGCAATTTGATTTATACATCAGTATAACACCACCTTATGAACATATTTGAAAGGTGTCTAGTTCAAAGAGAATAATAAGATAGGAAGATAACATTTAAAAAATATACATTTGTAAAACTCTATAAGAGTCCTTTCACTGATGATAGCTCAAAAGTATTAGGAGGCTTCAATATAATTTGTTAATCTCTCCAACTCCTGGGCTATTAAGAAGTACTGAACATAAATGGCAAGGAAGTATTTTTAAATGAAGAGGCAGCTCACTTGTGCCCTTACTAATTAATATTTCCCTTTGAAATTTAATTATTGTCTAGCATTTTGGACGGTGCTGTTTGTGACGGAGTGGTAGGAACAGTTCAAATTAAATCAGAACTCTATGGAGACAGTTCAGCAGCTCGTGTCACAGGGAAGCTTTCGTTAGAAATCTCACATCCTGCAGAAGATATTTCTCTGTTTTTCTGTGAAGAGGTGTCATCGTTCGTGACACCGCTCTGCAGACATAATGCCACAGAAACAGGGGAATGCACTGTGGGATTTGCATGTTTTATACTAAAATCATCTGAAATGCAGGAAACCTGCCCAGCTCCGTGCCTCGATCAGATCAAATCGACGCGCACTAAAAGGGAAATCCGTCACATTAAGCATCAAAATATTAAAGGGTGAATTATGGCTTTTGCAGCAGCAGCCTCGCAGGGCCCAGGGGGAGAGGGGCAGTGCTGGAGGCTCTGCAAAGTGCTGAGGTGCTCAGATATCCTCCAGGGACATGGAAAAGGCACTTAGGAGCAGCATGTCTCTAGCACAGAAAGAGATGCTTCTGCTCAGCACCACCTTCCTGGCGCTGGACACTGCTGGCAGAATTTGGACCCCGAGTTAGCTGATGGCCAGGGGGAGTGATTTCAGTGTCAGTGGTTATTACTCCTCTTTATCAGAGTGCAGAGCATTCCTCTGCCCATCCCTCCCGTCCCTGTCTCAGGACATTAGGAGACACAAACACAGGCTGCTGCCCCTGCCCCTGCCAGCCATGATCCTGAGCGCTGTAAAACGCCTCCTCTCCCCCTCTCTGCCACCTCCAATAGCTCCTGAGTGCAGGGAAGACATCCTGACTGCGTGGATCCATAAAGGCAGGAGGCAGAATGTTCTGCTTTCATCATCTATTGTTGTGAATTAAAGCCACCACGCCTGATCCTTAGTGTCAAGGCCATAACCTCGACGGGTAAATCCCTGTAGGTTTGCAGAATTGGGGTGCAGCCATGTCTAGCAGGTGGTCCTGCCTTCCTCTCCCTCTTCTTGATGCTGATGGCTCTGATTTCCTGCTGAAATTGCAGAAAAAGGTGAAGATTTAGAGCTTTAAGCACTGAAAACATGCACATATGTGTATTGGAGATGAGAGAAATGAATCACAGATTCACAGAATTGTTTGGGTTGGAAGGGATTTGAAATATCTTGTCTCAACCCTGCTATGGACAGGGACACCTCCCACTATCCCGGGGTGCTCCAAGCCCTGTCTAACCTGGCCTTGGACACTTCCAGGGATGCAGGGGCAGCCACAGCTTCTCTGGGCATCCTGTGCCAGGGCCTGCCCACCCTCCCAGCCAGGAATTCCTTCCCAATATCCCACCTAACCTGTCCTCTGGCAGTGGGAAGCCACTCCCCTTATCTTTTATCTGCTCCCACTCCAACACCTTCATGCCATGAAGCATCAGCAGTTTCAACCTCTTTTATAAAGCAGTGCAATATTGTAGATGACACTAAATGTGCCAATAATATTTAGAGGTAGATTTTCTCTTACTCTTAGAAGTCAGTAGGGTCTGGGAACTTTGAGAGCTCTGGTCAGCCATGGCACAGGAGCTGGCAGAGCTGAGATCACCCCAGACCTCCTGACTCTGGCCCACTGCCTCCACCTTGGACACCTCCAGGAATACAGGGGCAGCCACAGCTTCTCTGGGCACGCTGTGCCAGGGCCTGCCCACCCTCCTAGCCAGGAATTCCTTCCCAATATCCCACCTAACCTGTCCTCTGGCAGTTGGAAGCCATTCCCCTCATCTTTTACCTATTCCCACTCCAACACCTTAATGCCATGAAGCATCAGCAGTTTCAACCTCTGTTATGAAGTAATGTTATAGATGACATTAAATGTGCCAATAATATTTAGAGGTAAATTTTCCCTTACTCTTAGAAGTCAGTTGGCTCTGGGAACTTTGAGAGCTCTGGCCAAACACGACACAGGAGCTGGCAGAGCTGAGGTCACCCCAGACCTCCTGACTCCGGCCCATTCCTGCAGCCACACCAGCAGGGTTTGTGGTTAAATCTCAGTGTCCCAAACGAGCTGTTCTTTTGGGCTCTAATGCAGGATCTATCTCTGGGTGTATTTCCATGCACTGCTCAAAGAGTTGCAGCCCACTCAGCACGTTTTGAGTGAAACACAAAGTTGTTCCTAATGTGATGAGGGAATTTCTCTGTGGAAGTCCAGGCCAGAGATTTTGGTGAGTCACCACAAAGTGCTTCTCTCAGCAGCAATAATTCACCCTGAGCCATTGTTTTGGAACACATGGCACTACAATAAAATGAGAACCATCATTTTAACTCCATATATTTTTACTGAGTTAAATTCTGTTGCATGTTTTCAGTCATGACTCTTGGAAATGTGAGCAAGTTTTGTGTTGGTGCAAATTCTGTGAATCCCATATCTCAATCAGCCTGGAAGTACAAAGATATTATTTATCTCTTCTGGAGAAAAAGGGTCAAAAATGGTTGTGAAACCTTGAATAAAATCAGAATTTAGATTTAACTTGGAGAAACAATCAGGGATCTGTGAGCTTACCTAGAGCTGAAATAAAATCAGAATTCAGATTTAACTTGGAGAAATAATCAGGGGTCTGTGAGCTTACCTAGAGCTTAAATAAAACCAGAATTAAGGTTTAATTTGGAGAAACAATCAGGAATCTATGAGCTTACCTAGAACTTAAAGAAAATCAGAATTCAGGCTTAATTTGGAGAAACAAACAGGGATCTGTGAGCTTACCTAGGTCTTGGCTATTTTTAAAGGTTTCTCCTAACAGAATTGTACATTTGCCTTTCAAAAATGTCAGTAACAGGACCATAGGAAAAGCTATATAAATAGGGGTTTTTTGCAATCTTTCTTATAGCATATTTAGAATTTTGACATAATTTGAAATTTGTTCTTTTTTGTTTATTTCTTTGGGGTTTTTTCCTCTCATCTCTATTGTTGCTTTATGCTTGATGGTTGATTTGCACATAAATTCCTTCTGCTATGTTGAAAGTCACACAGGATCCGGCCCTTAGGGGAAATATTCACAAGAGATTTGGTAAAATATTGGTTTATATTTAGCTGATTTTTCCACAGCAGCAAAGAAATACTGTGTCATTATAGTCGTTTTAATTTTCTCTATTATATAATTGATAAAGGTGGGGGAAAAAGGAGATCTTCAAATTTAGCTCATCTAATGAGAAATGTTTCTGAAAATCCTAGAAAATGAGAAACATATTTCATTTTTTAAATATGCAAATTAATCAAAACAGCATTCTAAAAATAAAAATAGATAAATACTGCAGTTGTTGTCCAACCAGATATACCTTGTGATTTCTGAATATTTATTCTTGCAGTGACAGAACAGAATTTAGTTGTTGGTCGAAGTAAAAGAAAAAAAAAAAGAAAAGAAAAGGGAATAAAACTAATGTTAGGATTTGCATTTATAGTTTTTCTGGTGCCTTTAGTGAGGGAGGCCCCATGCTCTGCTTTGGGATCACCTGTGGGCATGGTATCTAACCCAAAAAATATTGTTGAAAGGTGAATACAGAGACAAGAGAATATTTTTGTTGTGATTGCAACTCTGTAATCAGGGATTCAGCTCCCTATCAGAAGATCTGAGGTATCTAATAGGGACTTTGGGCCACCAAATATCTCAGATAAATGAGGATTTTTGTGAAGCTGAAGACTACTCAGAAGCATAGACAGGGATTTCCAAATGTCTCCTATACAAATGAACTGCTTTTACAATAAAAAAAATCCTACTCTTAATGGAAATTTAATCCTTCTTTCACAATAGGATATTTTTTGGAGAGGGGGGAAGTAGAGAAGAAGCTTTGGACAAAAATACCAAAACAAACAAGCCACAAAAATCAGGATTCCCTCTTACACTCAGGCTGCAAACATAACTGCATTGGCTTTTAGCTGGAAAGTAATCTGGCATGGAGAAACCCATAAATGGTGGATTTCCAGTGGCTTCCACCTGTTCAAGAGTTGCAAGACAGCAGTAGCCTTTTCAAAGCCATTAATAATGCAGAAGGTCAATATCTAAACAGATATATTGAATTACACTCTGTATCATTATAATAGCCAGACTTTTCGTATCACAGGTGATTTTTTTTTCTGCCATTTGACCCTTTCAAGCTAATTAAAATACACAGTTTATTTTATTTTTATTATGTTAAGGATAATATTGTGCTGTTTATCCCACTGGTTATGCTCCTCAAAATAGATTTTAAGAGACACTACCCACTGCAGAAAAGTAGATATAGATTTTTATTAACTTTACAGCTCCAGTCACTCCACAAAACTCCCCAAACCCCAGAAAATCAAAAAAGTTAACCCAAAAGTCTTTCTCAAGGAGTATTTTCACAACAGTGAGAACATTTCACTGCAGTAATTTTTTTTCTTCAGATTATAATCAATTTTTGGGAGTTTAGAGGTATAAAATGTATAGAAACATTAGGAATTCAGTGCTTTAGCTCCACAGTGATCTGCAGTATTTCAATATTACAATCATTTAATTGCTGAGCAGGTTAAAAATAAAGCATTGCATTCATTTGCTGTTATGCATTTCCCCCTTATGTTTTAAAATCCATAGTAATATCAAATTCCAAAGCCACGAAAATCTGCTGTCGGCGTCTCCCATTGACATTTTCTGTTTGTGTAGAGGAAAATCAGGTCAAACCAAGCCACTAACAGCATCACAGCCCTGTTTCTGCAAAATATTTTGTCACTACAGAATGTGGTGATTTCGGTGCATGTGTTCCAGTTTTCTGAATTTAGTGATTGATCTCAGGGTGTTTGAGAGCTGAATCTTTGCTGTCTGAGACCTTAAAAAACACAGACTGTAAAGATTTCATCCAAACCCTGCTGCCTTCACTGGTAATAGATGCAGACCCAGATCACATAAATTGAGTGACTTACGTCAACAGGGAGGGATCCCTGATAGCCTTCTAAATAATAGAGAAGCTCAAACCCTGACATTTAAGGAAAAAAATTAAATTAGATTAAATTCTCTTCTACTCAAAACTGCAATTTTATTGTGAAGTTCCTTCAAAATCAACTCATTTTCCTTTTCAGCTAACTTATTTGGTTTAATTAGCAGCAAACACTCCATTGATTCTTGTCCAACAAAGGAAAATTCCATAGTTCAAATCTCTCTTAAGGAAAATCCCATTCATTTAAATATGGGAATTACAGTTGCAAAATGAAGCAATTTTCCTTAAAAATCTGTGAGCCAGAAAGTCCTTATTGGAAGTTAAACTGCCTTTGAGTGGAAGATTATTTTCCCCAAACCATCATGCCTGTTAGCCAGGAATAGACACAGAAATTTCCTTTGGAAACTACCTTCTAAAGGCAAAGTGAAAAATCCATGATGATGATGATGATTATTATTATTCATAATATTAATAGTAATAATAAGAAGGAGAAATTCTGATTTTGCTAAACAGGAAAAATGTTGGATCTAAAAATATACAGGGACATCATCTCTGTGCTTTTGGAAGGTGGAGAGAGTTGGCAGTAGGGAGGTGAACTCAGATTTCACAACTTTACACGAATTCTGTGATTCAGGTCATGGATTAAAATGGATAAAAAGGCTGAAGAGAAGAAATGTTCCTGTTTCTCTGCTCTGCTCAGCCCATCACATGTGTGACATGCAAATCCAAACCCATGGCTCTCACCAACCGGCCAGCCCGACTGCAGCATGTGACACTTCCTCAGATTCCTCCTGACATGCAGATATTGCCAAAAATATCATGTCCGACTTCGCACAAAGCTCCACAGGCACAGAAATATTTATTATAAAACACTTGTCTTCAGAGGAGGACACTGAGCTCCAGGAGAGAGGGGTTTTTATGGTCCAGATTTCCCTGTCAAAGATTACGCCGTCTCACAAAATGTGTGCTGAGCCTCTTTGGCAAAGCCCTTTTCCCTTCATATTTGATGTTTGCTTAGTTTTGTTTGTTTGCTTGGTTTTATTGCTGTCAGTGTTATTTCTGGTGACTACATGACTCAGAGGGACTAGAAATAAAATTAGAGACTTTCACCTCTAGGTCAACGGTTTCATTCTGGCCCAGAATACAGGGACCTATGTAAAATAACTCATTGATCTCACTCCAGTTCCCAGTTGGCAAGTGTGCATATCACAAACTCTATCATTAAAAAGGGCAATAAATTGTCATCCTTTGCAGCAGTCCCAGAAGTGAGCTCAGTGTTTGCATTGGCCGTGCTGCTGCATCACCCTCTCCAGGAGGGTGTGTGAGGAGCTGGGGGGTCCTGGAGCTCGGGTTTTCCTTTCCCCTTCCTGCTCTCCCTGCTGGAAAGCAAAACAGGGGCTGGGTTTTGCAGTGCAGCCTCCAAAATCAGTAAAACACCCTTCAGCCAGGTAATCAGATGTAATTTCATAACCATACACTGCTTGCTAGCCAAGGCTTTCTTTCCCAAAGGATGTGACCTTGATCTGCATCAGGTTTCTTCTCTCCCCACTAAACACCATTTGCATTTCTCCCTAATCACAGGGGTTCCAAATAAATTGCCAAATTCATGGAGGAGAAAGCTGAAGAGACACAAAGAATTGGGAATCTCCATCTTTAAAATTACCTGTTTGACCTGCTGCTCCCAGAGCCCAGCTCTGAGCTAACAGCTCTCTCCCCACACTGAGATCAGAGCCTGGATCTCTTTCCTCAGGTGAAACACAGACAAAAAATTGCATCACTGTGATCTATAGCAGTAACAAACACTCCTGCTTCTACAGAAAGATTGAGGGGGGAGCCATTATATTTCATTTTTGGCATTATTATTGATCCTAACAGGTGTTTGGAACTGAAGACCCCCATGGTTTACAGGAGTCTGCACAAACCCTCAGTTTAAACTACAACAGAGACGTCACTGGATCTCACTAAAGAGCTTTCCAACCTTTTTTGTACATCCCTGGGTATCTGTAATCCTCCATTCTCCAGCCCATCACGAGAGCTGGAGCATTTAGCCGGGATCTCAGCAGCACGACTGGGTTAATTTAATTTATTTAATTTATTTCCCCTCCCTCTCCATCCTGCAGGTTCATAGGCACTTTCCCCTCGTGTCTGTGCGTGGCTGTGATGCTGTGCAGGCAGGACTGAGCTCCCCTGTGCTCCCACTGGATCTGGGATCGTTTGTCTCCCGTGATCCAGGCTGGCTGCACCACACGACAGCACACAGTGACAGTAATTTGCACTGATCTGCCCCCACTGCTAGTCCTGCTGCTACAAATAGCAATTGATTATAATGCTGTAGTGTTATTGACTGTCACTATGAACACAAGCTTTATTTCATTTTTAAAGTAACACGCTGCAGATTTACTTAGCAGACGTGGAGCAATAACAGCAATAAAAAAAAATAATAAGGAACAAAATCAAAACAATTTGAGGCGGGGAGGAGGCAGAGGCAGCATTGCATAAAACACAGGGAAAATTAATTAATGTTACCAGATGATTATGATACTGCTGATGAGCAGAAAAGCTGTAGAGGATGTGAAGGGATGGTATTTCAGAGAAACAATGCCAATTTACATCACCTGAGGATCTTGCCTGGAGCATTCAGGTTGTGGAAATCCCTCAGATCCATGAGAATGTAGAGGAAAAATGTGAGCCTATAAAAATCATCATGATTGTTATTGTCAAAATCTGATTCTGCTGAGACAGCAGAATGCATTAATGCTGCACTGGATTTGCCCCTTCCTCCCCTCCGTTCAGGATACAGTTTTTGATCCAGGTTGTTAAAAGAGATCCTATTTCATACATCCCTACGTTCTCTTTCTGAATCTTATGTTCTTAGAGCATTAATCTGAAGGATTGTCCCTGGAGTCCATTTGAGATGGGCGCAGAAATTTAGTTCAGGTAATTATCCTTTCTTTTCAAGTGAATTAAGGAACCAGGAATTTCTGCTTATCTGACAGAAGTGAAGATTTCCTTCCTTAATGCTTGTCACCTGCGAGACAAGTCACACAGGTAAATCTCAAACTGTGCCTTTGTGCCCCATCTAAAGTGGATTTTGGATGTCTCTGTGGAGTAATGCTCCAAGGACGTTATAGTTCAGAGAAAATGGTAATGTCTGTGTATAAAATGTGAATTACTTTAATAGGCTTTGGCAGCACAAGTCTCAACAAGACGATCCACCCCTGCTAATCTAGAGCATACGGGCTTTCTCTTTTCAAAAAAGAAAAATTAAAAAATCTGAATATAATTTCTCTAAGCTGCAATTTATAATGCTAACGTTTTACTGTTTTACCCCCTCATTAAGGAGGGGAAGAAAGCTTCTAAGCCACTCTATTGAGCTGTTGGAAAAATCTTGCATTGAAATTCTGATTTAGAGATAGGCACAATCCATCTGCTTTGCATACCTTTGCCCTTTAAACCAGTATTTGTGATATAAAGAAGCACACAGCTTGCAGAGTAGCTGGTAAGTCTCCTATCCATGATTTTTTGAGTTTTTTCTTCTTCTTTTATTTTTTTTCTGCATGTATTTGCAAAGTCAGATTTGTTTCTTTCCCTCCTTTAAGCAAGACAGCTTATGTATCCTCAAAAAAACTATCTTTGTGTGGAATCACTGGTGTGGTGGTGGTGATGACGTTGCTTATAACAGCACAGAATATGGAATATTTATCCTATTTTGTATTTCAGGTTCCACTTATCATTTTATGTGTCTTTATTTAAGACAAACTGCCTAAAGGTTGTCTGTTCTATTGAAAAAAATGAGAGAGTAGGAATGGCTGCACCTTGGTTCAAAAATCCTGCTTTTGCTGACTTTGGGGGTTTTTCATGGGGTTTTGTTGTCATTTCTTTATGATTTGCTTTTTACTTTGCCATGCTTTGATTAAGATGAGGCAGTGATTTTGTGGTGTATGGTAGTGAACACAAAACCCCCTCTTCATTCCTTGAATGTCTATTGCTGCCTGTGGCCCATGGGGCTCCTACATCAGCAGATCACAGGATCCTGCAGAAGATGTCGTGGCTCCCATCCTAAACTGGGGAGCAAATCTTTATCCAGCTGTAAGCCAGCCAAGACCATAAAAAATGTCATGCCTTTAAAAGAATTACTTCTTGTGACTGTAATATGGTGAAAATGGGAGGAGGGGGAAAGAAAAGCTGCATTTGAGGGGTTTTCCTTATGTATGCATTTCAAACAGAGGGATCTTTTTTAAGAAGGAAATTACAGGTATCACTTGTTTTACAACTCTTCCACAGCTCAAATTAAAGCTTAAGCAGCTATGTATTTATCAATTAGCATTATTTCTCTATCCCTGTCTGACTCTCTGTATTGTTGTAACTCCATCAAATAGTCATTTGCTTTTTTATGGTAATAATCCCTTCAAATTCACTCCTTTCATCTGGATCCCTGTATGTTATTTGTTGTTCTGCTAAATCCCTATTACAGAGGCCTAGGAGTTCCAACGGCCTGATGAATAATTAGAAATGTTTTATCCCTAAGCTTCAAAAGGGTGCTAGAAATAATTATAAGCAAACATTTTATGTAGCATTCCGTATCAATCCTATCCCAGCTTTATGTTATTTGTGCTCCAGATAGGAAGGAGAGAGGGAGATCCTGGATTCCAGCTCCCACAGCCTAAAGGGGACGCACATTGATGTTGATGGAGCTTTTGGCTTCCCTCTCCCTTCTGCTCCTGCTGCTGGGGTGCTCACCATATCCCAAGCACCTCGTGGCACCTCTGATTTTATAGGAGTGTGGTTAATTAAACACATAATGAGTTATTTTATCAGAAAATTGCCCCTAGTCTCTTAGCAGCAACGTGATCCACCGACCTGATCTGTGCGCGAATAACGCCGCGTCAAACCGGACAAGAAAGCTCGAGTTTTGCAAATGAAAGTTGATTATTTAGTCCAGACTAGATGTGTCAGTGCAGCCTTATTCCCTAGCAAATTCTGGGAGCTGTAGCAGCTCTAGCTGTCCTTCAGCAGACCAGACTCACGCCACAAAGTTTTTTACACAGAAGGCAAGGAGAGAGAGCTGCATCTCGAAAGCCTACAAAACTAATTGGAACACACCCAATGTCATTACATTTGACAGCATTTTGAGAAATACCCAATCACTTTGTCATCAATTTTCAATTTTGTCAAGAGAAAGTAGCTTTTCATTGGCAAACAACCTGCTGTCCCCACAGTATTTGTGAAAGTGTCCTGGCAGAGAGTAGTGTCATCTCCAAGAACATTTTTCAGGCTCACTTTCTCTATAAAACTTTTATTGAGGAGTTTTTTTTTAAAAAATCCTTGAAAATTGTGTTAAGATGAAGGGTTTTCATCCTGAAGATACCAAAGCCAGTTATGGCCCAGTATAACAAAGGACATAAATACATGATTAACTTTAAACTTGCCAACAGTCCTTCTAGGTTTCCACTAAAACCAGCGCAAGTTTTGGTGATAAGGAATTTTATCTGTTCACTTCAAAGATACTGTGAAAGTTTAATGTTGAAAAAGAATGAATTGACATTAAAAAGGGGAGAAAAAAAAATTGTATTTATCAATCAATATGATGAGGATTCATGTGTGAACAGCAAAGAACATGCTCAGGGGTTGCACAGTGATACTTTCCTACCAAACTGCTGCTCCTTTTGTCTCTTTCCCTCTGAGGTGAATTCATTCATCCTTGCTCTTACTTTCCTAGAACAAAAGACAGTCTGATTTAGGGCCTGATTTTCTGGAGATCCATATTTTTGATTTATCATTTCTGTATTTTTATCCATTTGTTGCTTTTGAGAGTAGATCCCTAATTTTGCCATTTCCCCACCTGCACATTGTGAAGCTGTGGTGTGAAGAAATATGTGAGAAGGAAACCAGATTTATTACAGGTGGTTTTCAATGCTTGAAACACATGGACTCTGGGAGCATTTTGACTGGCACAGCAAAGAGCAGGGAGTTTACCAAAAACCATTCATCTCAGCTGGTGGACTCTCCCTAGCCCAGGGGCAGCACTAGAGAATGTCTCTGAGAGTAGTGAGGGAATTCCATACAGGAAAACCTTCCTTTAATGGACCTTCTGGCAACCCTAATATCCACTGGGAGATCCAAAAATCTCCCAGAAATCAGGGGTGGCTGCCCCATCCCTGGAAGTGTCCAAGGCCAGGTTGGATGGGGTTTGGAGCCACCTGGTCCAGCAGAATATGTCCCTGCCCATGGAAGGAGGTAGAACGAGATGGTCCTTAAGGTGCCTTCCAATGTTACATTTTTGCTCATGGAGGGAAATCGTGACACTTCTTGGTGGTCTCTTCCTCACCTCTGGAGGTAAAGTTCAGCCTAAAGCTGCAATGAATTATCTCAAACCCTTTCTTCCACTGCACAGGGAACAACAGGGAAATGGTGTGGAATACTGAAAAACACTGTAAAAACCAATGGCTCAATAAAATCAGAGATTGTAGAATCTACAGTTTTTCAGTTTGGAGTTGACTCCTTTCTGACTTAGCCCCTCCAAAAATAACTTTAAAGAAATTGTTTGGAAACATTGCAAACCCACCAAACTCTATTTTACGTGCATCAAAAAGCTTACTTGCTTTTTTGATTAATATGCAAATCATGTGTGCTCCCAACTTTCATCACTGCTTAAATACTGTACAAGCATCGTAAATAACCTGCCTATTCAAGTTTTATCTTGTCCACTTTACATTGCCCTGCTCTTGTACAGGAAATGGATTGTATTTAATATTGATGGCTCTGTATGTGTCATTTAATCGTCCCTATTGATTGGATTTCATCAGAGTGGGGGGCTTGGACAGAAGCTTTGATTATACTGTAAGGAGTCTTTGCAGTTTTCTGTTACTCAACACCATATCAATGCACCTTCTGGTGTGATATCACTTTCACGATCAATACCTGGAAAGAAAATAAAAAAGAGGCCTTCAGGAAAGGAAAAGGGAAAAAAAAAAACCCTGAATCAGCCTCTAATTCCCTTTCTGCACATAGATTAAACCTCTGCAACTCAAAGACCATTTATTGTGTGGTTTTGCATAAGAAACGGGGGGAAAGAGAAAACCTGAAAGAGTCTCCGTGGGTTGTTTGTTTAATTTCTACATCATTTTTTATTTATGAGCGTCAACTCTTCCTTTCAGTGTCCCTGACTGATGTTTGGTGGTGTGTAATTTTTAACAGTTACATGTCGTGTCTCAGCTAACTGTTTCTCTTGATACAATAATAGTGCCATAAACGTGCTATTTGATCAAATGGATGCATAGGGGACATTTTACTTTTCAATATTCTTTCTGCTGAGACTGGACCATCTTAGAGCTTTCAAAGAACCTCCTTTAAACTGACACTGTCCCATGGTGGCTCGACCTCATCCTCACTCCAGATCCACTCTGGTTTGTGCTCCTCCATCCCAGCTTCCCAACACCAACCGTAGGAACCAGGCAGCAGGAAACAATAACTCCCTGGGGAATATTAATAGGCAGCAGATGGGTATTTCATGGTGCTGGTGAGAGGGTTTCCCCATCTGGGCATCCTCAGCTGAGATGCAGGCGCTGACGTGCTCGTAAATCCAGCTGCTGGGTGCATGACAAGGAACATCGCTCAGAGTTGTATCAGAGCAGGGAGAACACACAGAGCTCCTCCAAAGCTGTTTGTGCTCTGGTTCTCCTCATTCGCTGTCCTGAGATGAAAGGGGGTTTATGGGCTATTTATGAGCTTGTTGTCTTTCCCACTCTGGTGACCCTTTAACTGAGATACAAGCAATATTTAAGAATAATGACAATGTTAGTAGCTGATTTTTAAAGGAAAGTGGATTTAAAACTTTTTTTGGAGTATTGAGGGTGTCGCCAATGAAGTCTCAGTGGATATGGATATGTGGTGCTCTGGGAGAATGGGAGAATACAGGTTGACCCTTGGCATAGAGAATGGTGCAGAGGAAAAATGAGTTAATCTTAGTCTAGATTGCAGTGACAGTTTAAAACATCTGACACAGACCTTGACTAAGTTTTTCTGGTCTTTCCAGATGAGTGACCAATGACCAATGGTTTCTTAGGAATAACTGCTTTTTAACATGTATATTCCTGGAGAGATCAGTGCATTTCTGTTGACACAGGGCTAACTCTAAATTTGCATAGAAGTACTTGTTCTTTGACTCCTTAAAACAGAGTGAAGGCATTTGTGTTCAACAGGAAGAATTGTGACAAACACGAAAAATAGATGCCTTGTGTGCATTGCATTCATCAGAGAGGGTTACAAAGCCAGGTGTGGTTCTCTCTGCTGACAGGCACCCCCAAATCTGCCCAGCAAAGACACAGCCACAGAAACCAGTGGGGGACCTACCTGACAATCCACTCTGCTCCATCAAACACTCTCGGAGCTCCTCTGAGTTTAATAAATAAGGCAGAAACTGTCAGGGACAGATTGTATTTCCTTACCTGGAGTGACATGGAAGGTTTTGGGCTGGTGGCACTGTCCTGTGTGCCAGGGGAGAGCCAGCAGCGTGTCAGTGGGACAGTCTGAGCCTCAGTGAGGAGCAGAGAGCCAGAGAAGGCTGCCTGAAGTGACAGGTATTTACCCAAAAGGGTACAGACGGATGCAAGCATCTGAGCTGCTAGACTTGAAGGCTCCTCAGTCTAAAAAACAAAAGTATGGTGTTAGGAAAGTGCAGTGCCTGAACAGATGTAACTCACTCATAAAAAGAAGTGCCTGTAGGCTTCCTACCAAAGCCAGAAGTGACTTCTAGCCCTGAAAAGACCTCCACTGAGACAACTGGGATTTTGAAATGTATTTTCTCTTCCTGTCTGTTGTTGCATTTCTCTATTTGAGTAGTTGCATTAACATATTTCTGGAAAAACTTGTAAAGAAACAGGAGTTTTATTCCCAAATATTAATGGAAACTTAATTTTCTTGTTTACATACAGATATTTGCAAGAAAAGATGGTTGAACACCAAATAGGGAATGGGATTGTTTTTTGTTTTTCAGGCCAGTTCCATCACTGAATTTTGACTGTGAGTTTTCTTGGTGACAAAACCCAATAATCCTTGTCATGTGCCCTCCAAATATGTGCTTGATCACTTTCATTGTTAAGAAAACAGGTAAAAACTCAACAAAATTTCAAAACTAAAGCTGAATGTCTCGATATGAAAATGGAACAAATAGAAATACATTCCTGAATTAGAGCTATATTTATTTAAACATGGTCTTAACATTGGAAGATTCCTAATAAATTAACTCTTGTATCAAAAATACCCAAATAACTTTGGGTCAGGAGGTAAAAATAATATACTTTATGATGCTCACTATGGGGTTCTTCTTTAACTTAATTTTTCAAAGTTACATTAATTATAATGACAGGTAGAGACTGGATCAGCCCACCCAAAATTAACCATTAACCAATTAGACTGCTGCATCTCGTTGGCCATGGTGCTTGTCAGGAGAGAGCCATGACCATCAGGGACATAGGGAAAGTGGAAACAGATTTGTTGGAAATAATTAATTTGGCAATTTTAGGCAATAACTTCAGAACTTTATTAGACTGTACTTACAGGTAGTAGAAAGCACTGAAATATTTACTGAAAGAAGAGTTTTGAGTTGCATAATCTTGTATTTTCTCCTGGATCATCTGTCTTCTGCTGGACACCCTTTGACCCACTGCAGCTGATGCACATTCTCATGCTGAATTCTGCAAATTCCTCTTCCGTGGGGCTGCTGAGACCACAAGTCCCCCCATTAATTACCAGATGGAAATGATGCTCAGCCAGAACCAACCTGTGCCACATTCAGGTTGGTGACCTTAAGGTGAAAAGCTTTGATTCCCATTAATAACACTTTGAGCCTCTCTGACCTCCAGGATGTGATTAAAGGCCCATTAAATTCCCTCAGTAGCTTTGGCTCATATTGTTTGCATTTTGCATTATTGTCGTGTATTGTTTGATCACCTAATTATATAATTTGATTAATCTAGGGCGTGAGCGTTTTTCTGTTTCGCGTTCGAGATTCACCGCGCTGAGAGCTCTCTTCACCTAGGAAATATCTTTTTGTTTCACTTTGTATTTCTCAGGGGGACGAATGAACTGCTTTTCCTTTGTCTCATCGCTCAGAATAACAAATGTCAAAGCTTGGGACCTGGTAATTTGGCAATTTTAGACAATCGCCTCATAACCACGTCTCAGCACACCTTTGAAGCGGTGGAAGTTCAAAGGCTCCGCGAAGGCGAGCGTTGCTTCGCCTGTTGCTATGAGTCATTTGAAGTAATTGGTCCTGTCTGATGAATGTTTTGAACTGAGGAAGTAGTGCTTTATTACCACAATCAGATACAGGTTTTTAGCTGAGGAAGTGGTGTTTTCCTCGCAGATGTAGATGTCTGCTTGATAAGGCAGAAAACAGACAGATGTGCCTCTCTGCACTGGGGGAGAGGTGTGGAGAAGGAGCAAACATAAGAGCTGAGAAAATTCCATGAAGCTACATGAGAGGGGATTTGGAAGCCTTCCCAGTTAGAAAAATTCTCAAAAGCAAGGAAACTTGCCTTTTAGAGACACAAATACTTAAAGTTTTATATTTCAAACAACTATGCCTATCATCGGGTTTTCAAGTGCTTAGACTGGACAAAAAAATCAGATTAAACATTCTGAAGGTACTTTAAAGAATGTCACCTGATTTTAGGCTCAACATCAGGAATCTGATGTTCCATTTCCCATGAACATATGCACTCTAACAATGCTAAAAGTTGGGGGGGGTTTAAAATTCAATATTACAAAGTATCATTGCGTGTTAAGGTGGTTTTTGGAATAATACAATATAAGATTAAAGCCCAGAATTTATGTTCTCTCTTATCAGTGACTAATGCCTGATGTACTGTGAGGAAGTACCTCTCTCTTGTAAATATTTTACTAAAATTAGAAAGAGAAAAACCCTGCCAGAACCACATCTATGCTTTTGGACGTGCATGAGAGCATCCCACAGAGCTGGATGGAGTCTCTGCTCCCCGACAGAGAAGTGTTGAGTTGTGACCCCAGCCTGGGGCTCGCCAGCTCCTGCAGGCAGAAACCTTGTGCTCACATGTGCTGAGCTCAGTCCATCCATGTGTGCCACAGACAGGAGTGGGAGAGCAGTTTTTGGCACTAGGAGGGTTTTCCTTTCTCAGTCCCCTTTTGAATTGCTCTCACTGGCTGAGGTGGATCTGTGTTGTGCCATATCCAGTGGATTCTTCAGTGCTGGTCTCCTCTTGAAGCAGTGCTGATGGTGTGCACATTATTCATTACTGAGAAGGACCTTTTTCTTTTCCCCAGGCAGAGAAATCTTGAGGAGGAATCTCTGCTCCCAGTGCTGCAATGCAGAGGCGAGAGAAACACAGGAAAGCTCTGAATGGGAATAGAGAATATCCACTTCAGTGTGTGAGTGGTGTCCAGAGCAGATTAAGGAAAGAAAGACTCATATTTCAAAGGCAAGGAGGACCTTGGATGTGCTGATGTGTGCTTTGGAGTGGAAACCCAGTACAGCAAGAGTGGTGGACTCAGGTATTTTGCAGCACCATTTTTTTTTCCTCTTGCAGGTGGTGACAGAGAACAGAAGTGGCTCGAGTCCAGCCAGTTTCAATAGATCAACCCCTTTTATCAGTTTTATGATATCACATTTACTTAATATCACATGGAACAAAGTAAATGTCTGCTAGGAAAGGCTGGGCTGCTGCTCAGCTGACAAACGAGCTGCCCAATGTGCTCTGTCTCCTCTGTCCCCTGTGTATTCACCTGCACCTCTGCCTCAGACATCATTTCTCTCTCTCCCATCTGGGCTCGGGTTGCTTTGGCCAAGTGACACCTTCACAAATCAAAGGTTGCATGTGCAAACTTTCCTGGAGAGAGAGGCAACAAGTTTTGCAGCTGGGAAAATGAACATAAGTGGACACAGGTTTGGAAGGAGAACTCAAGACCTGGTCTGACCCTCATGTCCACTGTAGTCAGTACAAAATCACATTTTTACCCCCAAACAGCTTTGGCTGGTGCTCTGGGTTTAGTTTTCATCTGGGTGAGTGTAACAGGCTCTTAGCTCAGCCTGCATTTTGCCCACACAAATATTCAGATATAAATATTTGAAGATCTTTCCTCCTTTAAATTAATTTTCAGTTTTGTAGTAGATCAATGGTAAAGGAACAAAATGATCATAGGAGAGATTGTGGAGAGATGGGCACTGATAGCTTTGAAGATGTCTCCAGTGTTTTTTGACTGTTGGAAACATCACATTTCCATTTAATCTAATGAAACGGGGTCTGATCTCATCCCCCATTTGTGCCCATCACAAAGCTGTCACACATTTTGATACAATAAGAATATTCTTATGATCAGTGAAATTGCCAAACCAAATTATGGCGATGGTGGGTTAACCCATCCTCCTGCCCTCTCTGAGAGCTGCCACACACAAGCACAAAAACCTTCTTGCTCTGCAGCAGCAGGGGCTCCTCCTTCTTTGTATGCTTTATGTATTGTAAAGATAATTAATACTTATTAATAGATTTTTCCAATTTTTTCCTTTTTAAATTTGTCTTTTAATTTTTAAGCACTTGGGCTCAGTAATGGTTTGGTGTGGTTTTTTTTTTCCCCACAGAAATGGGTAATTCCATTTTTTATGTAGTAGAACAGGTTAAAGGGGCAGAAGTGCAGCAGTTTGGCCAAGTTATGCCAGATGCTCCAGTTGCATTTTACCCACATTTCTCCTGGCAGCATCCTATGAAAAGGAAAACCTCACCAATAACTTAAAAAGTTAGTGGATAAATAAAAAAAAACCTCACCACATTTGGCCTCTGCCAACTCCAACAGGAATATTATTAAAAAATGGAATTTCACCTTTCCTACAGAATGAACTCGACATCCAGACGTGAGCACAGGATCCACCAGCACTCCCCTAAGCCAGCAGGGATCCTTGTATTATAAAAATAGAATCACATTTCAGGCTTGAGTCCATTACACAGCAGCAGTTCCTGTTGAGAGCATCACCGGGCATCCAGCTCAGTGATTTCAAAAGAAAAAAGCCTCAGTGGCACTGATTAATGGAAAGGCCTGGATATACTGGGGGATCTGGAAAGCATCTCGTAATCTTTGACAGACAAGATGTTTCTTATTCTGATGGGATTTGATCATTGTTTATGAAATTATGTGAGTGACATAGCATCACTGTTATTTTTATCCTGGCATTACAGCTGGTCTAATAATTTGGATAATAAAGTTACTTATTTTGGCAATAAATCATCATATGTATCCAGAGTTCTTATCAACATTTTCATTTATTAATATTCCCTGTCAGAATTCTTATCAATATTTTTCCACATTTGTTTTTCTTTTAGAAATCCGCTGATTTAAACTTGTATTAAACTTGTATTAATGCAAACCAGTTGATTTATTTGAAATGGTGACATCATTTTACTGCAGTTTGTAGAGGTTTACACTTTTCCTGAATTAAAGTGTCCACACTGAATTCTACAAGAATATTTCTAGTTTATCAAGTGCCTGTTTAAAATAAATATTTTTTATTATGCACCAAATTTTAATTTCCATCTCCATATGCACTTAAACCTGTGTTAGAACCTGTGTGAGTATACACTTGTATTCCTCATTTTCCCATTGGTTTCTGCATTGGAAATCCTTTCCATTTCCACAGAGAATCACAGAATCATTAAAGTTGGGAAAGGCTCCCAAACTCTTCAAGCCCAGCTTTCTAAACACAATTGAGGGAAATATTTACAGTAGTTTTATTATTAAAAACGTTGCTTAAGAAAAACATAAAAATGGAATAAAAATAACCGAACATTATAACAACTTGTAATAACCTATCTCAAAATTTCTGAAAAACAGAAAAACCTCAAGACAGGACAATCTCTCTGATGGTTGGATGGGTGAGTAACACATTTTTGCTGGGAAGGGAGAATGAAAATCCATCCTGAAGGAGCGAGAGGTGGGATAAAACACCAGAGCTTAACTGTAAGTCAAGACCAACCACCTGCTACCAGTAGTAACTCAGATTTCAAGGAAAACTGAGGACACTCCTGAAATAATGAAAATTTTCTTCCTGAAATAATGATCAGCAGGGGAAAATGAAGACATTCTGTGGGTGAGCAGACCATTGCAGGCTGAACATGATCGATTCTACGTGGAGAGTTAATAATTTATCATTAAGGAACAAACTGAGAAAGAATTTATGCTGTCAGTTCATGCAGTGGGGATAAAAGAAAGTATTCATTTCGCCCTGTTTTTGCAACAATAAAATTTGGATTAATTTACAACAGCAGTTCAATGGAGATGTCTACTCCATAAAGGGAGGGAAGGCAAAGAGGGAACCATGGAGCAAATATTATTGTCTTGAAAGCTGTGGTTTAACAGAAACAAGCCTGGAAAAGCTTCCTTGAGCCACTGAGTTAAGCCCAGCCCCTCCTTCTCTCACTGTCTAAAATTCTCACCAGAACTCACTCTGAAAGAACTGGAGGTAAATATAAATCTTCAGCTGAAATACAGCAGAAGTTCTACAGACCCCAGCATGTTCACATCTGTCACAGCCACTTTACATTAAGATTTTCAGAAACTTGAGTTACAGCTCAGCCATCAGATTTGATTTTCCTATCACCTTGAACACCTAAAAAGATTTTGGAGGCATATATATATATATATATATTTTTTTTTTTAATAATAAAGCAATTTAAGTGCTGTTGGTTGAGCCCTGATCTGGCTCATATTTAAGCATGTGCTAAACTTCACTCGTATCAACAACCCCAGAATTGACAGCAGGCCTTCAAAATGCCATTTTGTTCCCCTGAATATTGAAAAAAATATGGCTGGTTTAAAAATATCCATCAGCTTAACCAGCACAGCACAATGCAAAGTGTGTCAGTCCACTGACAGAGAGGAAAAATAGATGGAGAGTGTTGCTCTGAGTGAGCAGGGATGACAATCAGAAGGAATAATGTCATTCCAGGTGTGGGGATATTTGTGTTTGCTCTTGGTGGCAATGGCTGTGACACCCAGCTCGTCCTCAGTGCTGTGACAGCAGGGGATGGAGCTGGAATGCAGGAAACAACTCCCTGTGATACCCACAGGTAAAAATTATGAAAACATATTCAGCAGTTGCAGTTCCTTCAGTCTATCGGCTACATAAAAGGCATTTATAAAAGAAGCCTAAATACATATTTAACCAATTGACCAGAATGGCACTGAAGGAGTTTTAACATATTTTGAAAAATTGCCTAAATACATATTTACCCAATAGACTGGAACAGCTGCTTCAGAGTCTCTCTGGTCTCTTGGGTCTGTAATACGTGTTTTTAAAAACTGCCTGGCTATATATTTACCCAATAGACCAGAACAGCTATTAAGTAAATAATGCACATTATATAACTGTCAATGCTCTTTTTTTTTTCATCCCTTTTAAAAATAATAGGATAAAACAAATTTTAGAAGATAAAATTTAAATATAAGATATTTAATAAGATTGGGAAAGGTCTAGAGTCTGAGGTTGGTGTATGTGTGTCACACTGTAGAAGATATCTCAGATCACCAGAGTGCTTTTGTGTGTGTGTGTTTAAAGTACAGGGCACTGTCAAGTACATCAGAGCCTGGGGTGCTTAATATAGAAGATAGAACAGCAGTTGGGAGTTGGAAAGGTCTGGCAGAAGAGAGGGGAGGGAAAAGAAGGGAAGATATGAATCATAAATTCCCAGGAAGGATGGGTAAATCAAGCAGCTGATTTTGAGAAAGCCTAAAGATAGTACATGAAACACTGCAAGAAATAAAAAATAAAAATAAAAAAAATACAAATAAAAAAAAAAAAAAAGGAGGGGGTGGGCATCATGGCATTGGAGACCTGCATATCAATACCTCAATACACTCTTCAGAAGGACAAATTGTGCTCTGCCTTCCAAACTCACCTTAAAAGAAAATCAGCCCTGATTGTTGAACTATTAAGGATTGACCTTTTCTTAGAATGATACAGCTACCAGGATAATATCTCTTTAAATGTTTATATATGTTTTAAACCATTAAATTAATTACAATTTATAACGTGTTCTCATTGGGATTCTTTTCCTCCATAAAATATTTAAAATCTGAAATCATGCTCATGGAGACATTGATTTCTTTTTGATCTGAGCACATTTCAGACTGTTTTGAAATAGTGAATCTGTGTTGCTTTTGGTGTCTGTCCTGCAACATAGTGAAGGAAAAGCTGTCTTCAAAAATAATGCTGTCACTTCTGCATTTACTCTTTTTTCTTTTTTTTTTATTAGGAGACTCTCGGTGGCTGAAAAAGCAAGGAAGGCTTCTCAGACTTTGCACAAGAACTCTAGGCTGGCAAAAGATGAAGAATAGTTAGGAAGTGATGGGAAGTGCTGAATGAAAATTTTACTACAGGCAGATTTTTTTTTCCATAGAAAAAAGTTTCTATTTCCTGGCCAGGCCTCGTTTTACAGTGAAATTTCTTTGTCATCATGTTTATCTGGTTGGTCAGCAGACACAAAAGTGTTGGCACAGGGCAAAACACAGCCTGTGGTAGGTGTAAGAGGTCCTGCAATACCTTGGATTAATGTTCTTCCTGGTGAAAAAAGAGAAAAGATGGATGGAGGGATGGATGGATGGATGATGGATGGAGGATGGATGGATGATGGATGGATGGATGGATGGATGGATGGATGGATGGATGGATGGATGGATGGATGGAGGGATGGATGATGGATGGATGGATGGATGGGTGGATGGATGGATGGATGGATGGATGGATGATGGATGGATGGATGGATGGGTGGACGGATGATGGATGGATAGATGGATGGATGATGGATGGATGGATGGATGGATGGATGGATGGATGGATGGGTGGACGGATGATGGATGGATAGATGGATGGATGATGGATGGATGGATGGATGGATGGATGGATGGATGGATGGATAGAGGATGGATGGATGGATGAATGGATGGAGGATGGATGACTCTCCTGCACTGACATTCAGCTTTAGGTATATCACTACAAGAGCTGTTGGGTGCAGGGGAGGTAACAATGGTGAGGAAAATCCAACAGAGCAACTTCAGGACACTTCATTCCATTATTTTTACTTCAGCTTTGATAGTCAAGCCCATAAAAGAAAGATGAGCTGCAAAATCACTGTTGCTCCTAAGTTCAGTATCACTAGAAAGGCTTTTGGCTATTTCACAGTTTTAACTCATTAAACCCTTATCAGACAAAACCCACCTCTTCATTTATTTAATGAGCTACTGAATGTCGTTAATGACATAACCTTGGACTGCACGTGGCTGCTCTCAACCAAGAGCCCACTGTCAGGGCTGACTCCACCATCCCAGGCTGCTCCAAGCCCTTTCCAGCCTGGCCTTGGACTTCCAGGCATTCAGGAGCAGCCACAGCCTCTCTGGGCACCCTGTGCCAGGTCCTCCCCATCCTCACAGGGAAGGATTTTTCCAAGTATTTTTCCAGTCATTATCAACTTCATGTGAGCTCTGACACGGCAGCTGATGGGTGAAAGCATCTCTAGCCTATTATTACCCTCTACTCTACAGTTCCCATTTCCTGAGCTTTTCAACTGAGTCCACTACACCAGAAAGAGTGAAATGAAGGTAACATTAATCAGTGGGTCTCTCTTACCCATAAAGTTAAGAATAAATATATATTTATATCTAGCCATCTATTTGTTAAAGTAGGGCATTACTTTTGTTGTACCACTTCCAAACTCGCTATTCACTATTTAGCAGCCTTCCTGCAAGACACAAAATCCATTGTGTAATAATTTCTAGCAGGCTGCAGGAGTGTAAAAGTAGACAGTGTTTCCTTCAAAAATGGAATCATCTTTCACAGATGTAGATGTGTACTTGTTATGCCAAGATGAGACAGATGTGGCTCTATTCACTCAGGGACAGGTGCGGAGGAAGAAGAGATAAAACATTTGTAGAAAGTGTAAGCAACTGCATCACTGTTGTTAAATAAATAAACATTCTGCCAAAATGAAAAAAAAAAAAGTTTATTTGCTTATTTTTTTTTCCCCCAGAATGTTTATTTTAAGCTGCAGCTTAGCTGTGATTTATTCAGATTTATGTTCCCGTATCAATTTAAATTTATAATATGCATTCTATATATAAACATCTGTTTGTATATAATCAGGGAAGGTGCATTGGCACGCATGGGTGTAAATGCACACACGCATTTTTCATGGAAAATGGGCTCACGGGCACGTGCAGGCAGCTAATCAGGTGAAGAATGGGAAAATATTTTATTAATATAATGAGGCTTTGTGTGTGCATGAGCAGGGGGTGGGAGGGAGAGGAGAAGCAGATGCTTGTGTTGCCTCACACAGATTAAGCCGGTTCAAGCTCCAAATTGCAGGAGAAAAGCCTAATTGCCCTTTGACCACACGGACACTAACAGGAAACCTCCATGCAGAGACATCCTTGGGGAAAGGCTAAAATGGTTTGGGCCATACGAAAGAGCTTAAAGCTGGTTAAAAGTTGGCTCCTGAACCACAGGAGTGGCTGTGGAACAGAGATGAAAGTGGTGCTGGGGGTCATCATGGGGAGGGAGCACAGAGCAGAGCAGGAAAAGGGGGTGGTTCAGGTGTTGGGAGATTTATATTATTTATTACTGTTTTATCTGTTGGTTTAGTTTTGCTTCATCAAAAACTCCAGGGCTTCCTCAGCCAGAAAAGGTGGGAAGGCAGGGACACCCTCAGGGAAATTCAAAAGCCACCTCAATGAAGAGATAATGGGCAGATCACAGCATCAGCTTGTTCTCTAACCACAGGAAATCTCTATGCCTGAGCTGGAGACACCAAAATCACTGCCCTTGGGGAATACTGTGTGTTCCTCATGCTTGGACTGGGGAGCCATCAATGAGAATTTCGTGATGCAAGCAGGAATCTTCCTGTGTTTTGGTGAATACATGGTTCTGATAGCTACTGTAGAGTTAAGAGGCTTGGGCCAAGTTTTTTTTGGTCCACGAAGAGAATCCTCAGTAATCATAAACCGTTAAAAACCCGTGCGAGGCAGGGCTTGTCCTGCAAGGGAAAGCAGCTCACCCCATGCTGACCTCCTCTCCCCCAGAGCACAGGCCCTCTGCTCGCTGGCCATGTCCTCTCTGCCAAGAGGCTCCCTCTGGAGCCCTGATTTTTGGCATTCAGGGGATTTCAGGCACTCCACGTGAGGTCATCGGGCAGGCGGAGCCCAGGCGCCAGCGGGACCCTGGGGATGTTTATCCCAGGCTTTCTCTGCATCACTTTGGACAGCCCCAAGTGCTCCCTGCAAAACTCAGAGCCCTCAGATCCCTTGGCTGGTACTGGCTGGGTCCATATTGCCCATCTGGTGCCCAGCTTGGTGCTCATTTGCAGGCGGGTTCATTAAGGAGGCTCATCCCAGGGGTTTGAGGTGCCCAGGGTTCATTAAGGAGGCTGATTCCAGGGGTTTGAGGGTGTGGGTTCGTTAAGGAGGCTGATTTCAGATATTTGAGGGTGCCCAGGGTTCATTAAGGAGGCTGATCCCAGGAGTTTGAGGGTGTGGGCTCATTAAGGAGGCTGATTCCAGGGGTTTGAGGGTGCCCAGGGTTCATTAAGGAGGCTGATTCCAGGGGTTTGAGGGTTCCCAGGGTTCATTAAGGAGGCTGATTCCTGGGGTTTGAGGGTGTGGATTCATTAAGGAGGCTGATTCCTGGGGTTTGAGGGTGAAAGTTCATTAAGGAGGCTGATTCCGGGGGTTTGAGGGTGAAAGTTGATTAAGGAGGCTGATTCCTGGGGTTTGAGGGTGTGGATTCATTAAGGAGGCTGATTCCGGGGGTTTGAGGGTGAAAGTTCATTAAGGAGGCTGATTCCAGGGGTTTGAGGGTTCCCAGGGTTTATTAAGGAGGCTGATTCCTGGGGTTTGAGGGTGCCCAGGTTTCATTAAGGAGGCTGATTCCTGGGGTTTGAGGGTGCCCAGGGCCTCGCTCCTCCCAAAGGCAGCAAGAGAGGATGAGTGCAGACAAGAGGAGAGGCAGTGCCACAGAGCCTGGATGAAGCTGGATTACTTTCCTCTGAAATATTTAAGGGAGCTGGGGGAGGGAAGAGAGCAGGACGACAGCAGAGGCAACTGGAAGGAGGAGTGAGGATCCACAGCTGTGAGGAGGACTGGGAAGAGGAGGGGGAGGAGAGGCAGAGGGAGAGAAGGATGATGTGATTTAACAAAAAAAAAAAAAAAAAGAAAGTATTAATCACAGCTCCAGAACAGGAATCAGGGTGGGAATCAGCAGCTGGGAGAAGGGAAGAAAATGGAAAAGATTATTTTTCATTTGAAATACGTTTCTTCAATCACAAGTCTGCCTGAGAGCGGGAGTTTGCAGCTGGGCACAGCAGAGGGGTCCGTGGTTAGAGGAGGGATATTTTTATTTTGAGCAGTGAGCTCTGCAGTCAGCTGGGCTCCACGCAGGGGTCAGAGCAGGTGGGGGACTCTGTGGCCAGCACGAGGTGTCACTGCCAAGGGCTGTCAGCCCAAAACACTCCTGTGCTCCCCTTCTCTGCTGCACAGCTACAGATGGACTTTATTCTGTGTCAGGACATGGAGCAAGAGGCACATTTGAAAGGAAAGTCAAGTGACTTTTACATTTCTACAAACTTGTCAGCTCAAAGATTTCTCTTTTTTCCTTCCTCTTACATTAAAGGAGGGAGGGTGGAGCAAAAAGTGGAAAGTTTGTTCACTGTGTGAGAGTTGGTTTGTTGTGATTTATTTTTTTATTCTTTTATAGCTTGACCAGTGAATCCAGCTTAGCAAAAACATTTCCCTTTGTAGGCTGAACATTCCAAGACTTCACTCTTTTAAGTCAAAATGTGAGTTGCTACTTTGTTTGAATGCCAGGAGTCATATGATTTTAAAAAAAATCCAGATAACAGAGGCATGCTATAAATTCTCATTAAGTCATGAGGAGCAATGACTGTTTAGTAAAATTTCTCTTTTTTATATATGTCCATCATGTTATATATGGGACTTACCCTGTGTGTCAGCAGGAGTAGGAGAAAGCAGCCACTGGTTTTACTCCCCAGTGAAGCTGAGATCACAAAATATGTCACAACATTATTGTTACTTCCTTTACATTTATATTTTCTAACACCCAAGCACTGATTTGCTCCTTATTTAAGCAACATTTTCTTGATAAATTAAAAAAGCAGCAATAGCCATTACTGCAGGCTATATACAGCCTCTAATATCACTTAAGCATATTACAGAATATAATATCTGGTACTTAACGACTAACTTGCATATGAAAGCTCACATAATGTCTCATAAAACCCTTAAAATGGCTTCAGTTTAAGAGTCTCTTTAAAAAAAAAAACACCTTCAGGGAATATTGTAAATGAAGTAGCACTCCAGCCTTAGAAAAAAAAAAATCACACACTTGCAGAAATTTTTAATATAAATTGAACACATTAAAAATTAATTTTGCATGACCATTTCGCATTGCAGTGCCAATGCATAGTTAAGATAAGGCCTTAACTCTTCTTTGTTTAAAGTAACATGGAAACATCTCTGTCTCCCTCTCCACTATCTGTACATAATTATAATTTTCGTTAATCAGAAATTGGAAACCCCATCCTCTGATAATGACAGCCCTGCGTGGAGATCAGTGAAACCCTACCTGTGCCACTGAGGGAACTTGCTGTGAACTTTTAGGAAACTCATTAAGGGGAGGAGTGACCTCACAACCAGAGGAGGCTGCACAGAGCATTTCTCACATGTGCCAGCCAGGGAGAGGGACTGGGTCTGCTGGGAAAATGGATGTTCCCTTCTGTGACACTTTTCTGGTGGAACTCCTGTAGGTTCTCTGGCAATGTCAGCTGTCAGCCTGGGAGGCTCAGCTGACACAAATGCTGGCAGCAGAGACTCCAAACCAGGCAGCAGTTTGTGTCACAGCGCTGCTCTTGCCTGGCATGTATATATAGAAAAGACCTTGAGTGATTTTCCTCTCCTTTTCCAGCTTTTTGGTTGGATTTGTGGCCAGTGTTCCACAGTGAGGAATCCCCTCAGCAGGCCATTGACTGATGCCTTTTGACCCCCTGGAGCAGCTCTGATGGACCAAATCTCTCTGATGTCACCACACCACAGCAGACAACAAGATTTTTTCATATTCTGACTAGTTCATAAGATGCCCAAGATTTTTTTTTTCTTTTATTATCTCAAATGTAGGATAAAAATCATAAAACCTGAGAATTGTTTGGTATGGGATGGACCTTAAAGACCATGTTTGTTCCAACACCTTCTGCTAGATCATGTTGCTCCAAGCCCCATCCAACCTGGCCTTGAACACTTCTATTTGATATTCACTTGATATTTTATCTCTTCATTGTTTTATTTACCTGCAGGTAAATCAGGTTTCTAATCCAGTTCTGAAAACTTGGGTTTTTTTTGCTATAAACTCTTTAATAGTGTCTGCCTGCTGTAATGATGCTTGTTTGTGCTATTAACACTTCAATAAATACATCCTCATGTCAAATATTCAGAAGCCTTACAGATATTTGCATTAAAGATGCTACAAAAGCAAAATAATTTTCCATACATCACTCATCAGGGATGGATTTTGATCACTAGAACCCTGGTTCTACACTTTGCAAATTAAAATAAATAGTTCCACTCAAACCAACAAATGTCATCTTCAGTCCAAAGTGTCTCAGAATTCGCTGTGACTTCTAAAATATCTCAGTGTTCTAAATGGCTCTAAAATATCTAAATGTTCTAAATGGCTCTAAAATATCTAAATGTTCTAAATGGTTGAACAGGGGAAAAAAGTCACAAGGAGCTGCACAGCACGGAAGCAGACAGAGCTGGTGAGAACAGAGCTAGAAAGGACCTTCATTAACATGTTGTGCTAAATGTTACCACATTTCCCAGGGATTTTAATTGAGAAAAATATTACAGGCTTCCACCAATGTGCACAGAGGTAGCAAAGCTGTGCTGGACCTCTTTTACTTCTCCCTTGTAGATGGAGAGCAGGAGAAAATGGTTGAGTGAAGCAACAACAATGTCCTTGTGAAATTTTCCTGTCATGCTTGATTCTGCTGAGTATTTCTCCATGTTTTGGGTTTGCTGGTGCTTTTTTTCCTTTGGAAAACAGACAGAAACTTCCAAACAAATTCCAAACAGAAACTTTCAAACAAATTCAGGAAACTTGTGGACCTGTGCAGGAGGTTTACCTTCAGAACACACACGAGAAAACGAGCATTTCCTCCTGCCTCTCCCTATCACATCTTTAATCTCTTTGTGTGGTTTCTGCCTGTGGCTTTCTGAGGCTGCAGCAGCACCTCCAGTTCCAGACCATAAAAGAGAAGCTGCAAGGTAGCCTGGTGATGTTGGTAAGCCATCCTCACCACACATGTGACAGCCTGTTTAAAATAACACCTATTTTCACAGTGAACCCTCACCTTTCAGTCCACAGAGCTGTTTAAAGAGAAAAAAAATTTCTTTGAGGCTTCAAGTAGTGCAGGGTGGGGATTTCTGGCTGCATGTTTCATGTGAGATGTGGGGACAGACAGAGCTGCATGGTCTATAAAGGGATTTGGAGTTATTGACCACTTGGAGGACTGTGGTGAAGGATTTTCACACAAGTTTTGAGGAGATTATCACAAAGTGAGGGAGGAAATTGAGCAGGGAATGACAGAAGTGAGCAGGGGAGGAGAAGAAGCCTCTCACCACCCTGTCCAGCACTGAGAATGCCCAGGGCTCACCTCCCTCACCCACACACTGACCTGAGGGCTGTGCACCAGGCAAGAAGTGGGAGTCACTGCACTCTCTCAGGGTGGTGAGCAGATTGATTCATTTTTTCTCTACAGAAAAAAAAAAACAACAACAACAACAAAACAGCCAAAAACCAGGTCAAATATATAAAACATTTCTCCAAAATATGTATTGTTGCTGTTTTCATGTGTTAAGTTTGACACTGAGGCATTGTCTCTGCATGCAGTTTTCAGCTTCTGTCACGATCTCTGCATCACTCCTCAAATTTCCTGCTTGGAAACTGGATTTTTTAGAATTTTTCTCATCTGCCCGAAGGCTTTACTCTGTCCAATAAATCTGCTGCTGATCTCTTCAACATGGTAAACACACTCATCTTCTCACAGGGCTGGTGGGTCTGTGTGTGCAGAAGCACAGAGGAGGTTGTGTATGCTAGAGACTTCAGCCTGGAAACTGTTGTGCTGTTCTTTAGGGGGTAGATTCTTCCTTCCTTTCTCTCACAAAGCTGTAAGAGAATAAAAAGAAATCACCTTTCATTGCAAGTCGATTTGTGGGATGTAATGGCACAATTTAGAAAGGAATATTGCAGGCAGTGAGACCACTTGGATTAGAAATCTTGAATCAGTTTGTGGGGCTATATATTTCCATAGTACTGTGTTTTGTTGTGTGGGGAACTTAATAAGAGATGTAAATCTGCAAACTGCAATGGTATCGCCATAAAACATAAAAGATTCATGTATTATAAAAAGGTATGACAAATAAATTATTGATGTGAATGTATATCTGTGTGTGAGTGTGTGTGTGTGTACATGAGCTCACGTTCACTTTCCTTTTTGAAATAATTAGTGGCAAAGTCTTTTATTGAGCATTGCCCTATGACCTGTGCAAGAGCTTTAATGACATTTCACACAAAGAGCTGAAGGTAGAGCCTGCTCTGCGCTGAACTGGAGCATCTCAGACTCATTAACGTGGGGGATCATCACAAGGCACGTACAGAACAAAAACAATCCGAGCCCAAGGAGGCTGAGGATCATCCTGGAAGTGTCCAGGTACCCCCAGGAGCTCTGAGCCAGCAGTGTGCAATGATGTAAAGCATTACAGGCTCCCTACATCACTGCTCAAAATGCTTCTGCAGGTAAATCTGAATCCCATCAATCTGCTGCTTGTGCTGTAGCAGGTTTTGGCAGCCACGGTGACAACCTGACTGTGATGACTTCTTCTCCCAGCTCTGACTGACAACATCCCTCCAGGAGCATGTGTATTACTCACTCCATGAAGTCACATGAACTCCACAGGAGCACTTGCAGCTCTAGATCTCTCCTCAGGAACCTGTGCCATCTATAGATAGCTGGCTACACAACACTGGCCTATTTTTAAGCTGGGGTGGGACACTTCTAAATTAAGGCATGAGTAAAACGAAATTGTAGGAGAGCTCCAGAACATTAGAGGGAGAGAAGAAAAAAAAAAAATCCTGTGTGACTTCAGTTATGTTATTAACTTTTCCACTTTTGCTGCAGAAGTTGTTTCTGTCAATATTTTACTTTAACGGTGCTGAACGGGAGGAAGGAGCAGGGTCCAAGCAGATGGCTGTCAGCAAACTGATGACGGCAGTTGAGAATTAGTGTCCAAATACAGTATTTAAAACTTGCTACAGTACATAGTTTCCTGCATATGCATGCCAAAATAAATCTGGTTTGGAGAACCTTTCAGGATCTTAATTTTATTTTTATTTGGAGCTTATTCTATTAAGAATAAGCAAACAGGCAGCGTACCTTAGCTTAGCAGGAGGGTTGGATCCATGGAGCAGCGAGTACAGAGCTGGCTGAACCACAGGGACCTTTCCAACCTTTATTCACTCCAGCTATTGACTTTCTGAACATCCCCGAGTCCCAGAACGAATGATAACATTAATAACATAAATAGTATTAATTTCTAGCCATTTTTGCCTACCTCATGCACACACATTATTAAAATCCTTCCTTCTCTCTCCAGCTGTAATTCTTTTTCCCTCCAGATAATCTTCCTGAAGGAATGGGTAAGGGATGGGTGCCATCACATGGGGAATATCTGATGTCAGGCTTCAGATAATTTGAGGCACCTGAACCAGAGGGATTTTTAGCAGGGCAGGACAGCAGCAGGTAGTGGCTGTTCCATTCTGCACACACTTTTGGTGTAAAAGTGTGACTAATCTCTTGGTTAGGATACCTGGCTGCAGCGGGGTCACAGCAGGGCCAGGCTGTCTGTGCTGCACCGAATTAGAGGCTTACATTCATTATCTCCCAATACCTCATTAAAACCACTTTAATGTGGTGAACATTTGATGGTAGACAAAAGCTTTAATCTTGTGAATATCAAACACACCTGTGTTACATTTCCTCTTGCGAGCAGTTAGCAGAAACAGGTTAACAAGCTATTTTAACTCCTTAATCTGCTGAATTTGTGTGGAAACCAGACTTTCACCAGTCACCTGAGTTTGAACTCAGAAAAAAAATAAAAAATTCCAACATACACCCTTAATTTATCAAGCTCTTTTTTCAAACTCTGTCTGCTCTAGACACTTTTAATCATCTGTTTAATTTTGCACCTTTTTTTTTTATCCTGATATATTATATGCAGGTTATACTTAAGGCCCAGATTTGCCCTATTTTTCTTCCTCATCTGACCTAGATTCAAATTTACACACTGTGAAATAGCTAATAAATCCCCATTAAGGTTGTAAAAGGTGAAGGTTCAACCAATGTGCAAGTCATCAAGTTCTAATGTAAAACTGAATGAGCCTTGATATTAGCAGCAGTCTCAAAAAGTGAGGCTGAAAGGCTCTACAGGTTTCCAGCTTTTTTTTTTATGGCAGCCTGTGCTTAAAGCACCTCACCTCTGACAACACTGTTAAGCCTGTACAACAACAGTGACAACAACAGGCCTTAAGGACAGTAGGAAAAAAACATATTGACACTTCAGGAAAATAAATATAAGTATTTTTCTTTTTGCACCAGAATTCTCCCACCAAAATATGTTTTATATTCCACACATTCTGAATATTTTGCTGCAAGAAAACAGAGTTCAATAGATATTTCCCAATAAATATTGCAAACTCTAAACACAAAAATTCATAAAAAAACCCTCATAACATACATTTCTTTCGTGTATCTCACAGTGTCAGTGCTGCCCTGCTGAAATGGGAGATTTTGCTTTGCTATTGAGGTCTTGGAAAAGTGGTTTGTCAGTCCAACTGGAGAGTGCTGCTTTTTTTTTTTCCCCACTAGCCATAGATAGTATTACAATGATTTACAGAGACACGCTGAAAGTAAATTATGTTGTAAATGCCTGTCCCTTGGGTCGAAAAAGAATCACAGGGAAAAAATGCAAAAAGTTTGAAATTCCCAACAGCAAAGGTTGACAGGAAAATATGGTGTTGTTTTTCTATGAGTAAAAGTAACTTTTATGTTGTGTTTTCCCATGAGAAATTATAAACTTTCAAAGGAATTTTAGTCTCTTGTATGCACACATAAGAGCAATTTATCTGGTACTGCCCCAGTGAAAACACTGTTAAGACTTTAAAGCTGTTAGAACTATGGCTGAACTTCATCTAGGCTGCTACTACTTATTTGTTCTTGCTGCCTCTTCTTGTCAAAACATTTACTCAGACTTCGAAGAGTTGCAAGTTGGCAACGTGTTAATAATATTAGAATGCATTTGTGTCCGCCATGTGGCCGCAATATTTAAGTAAATTCATCACTTATTTAATGAATAATGAATTCACGAGAGTAGCTATGGAGACATGGAACCATATGTAGTAAATTAAATGGGAACTTGTCAACGTACAGTAACAGTGAATGTCACCAAAGTAGTTGTGTCTGTTTTATAGCAGTGGTGATGCACTTACACCGAGCCTGGGATGGATTCCTGACTAGGTACAGGACAGCCACATTTTTTCACACCTAAGTTGCAGCAGTGATTTCTAACAGGTGTGGTAATAAAGTGAGAATTTACATGAGTTCCTCGTTGGTGTGTGCAGGGAAGGTGGAAGAATCTCAAGTTTTTCAGGCTGTAAATTACTTAGCAGCATTTTGAAAGGAAAGGTAGAGAACTGCAGGAGTAGTTTTGGGTTTTTTTTCCAGTGGGAAAATGTCACCAAGGAATAGGGGGTGGGTGTTACTCAGCTCAGGTCTCATCTGCCCTACAGCATAATGAAAACTCCAGATATCAAGGATGATTTCCAAACTAATTAACAGGGAAAATCAGACCTGAAGAACAGTAAAGGATATACAAGCTCATTAATACGAAATCGAGAAAAGAGGGTGATGCAAAAGTTCAGAAAGCTGAGTCCATCTTTCTGTTTGACTTCAGAGGCACAAGCAGTCTTATGGACATCGTGTCAGTACTCACCAACTTGAGTGGGACTGTTTTGTTTCAAGCCCCTTCCAAGGGCTGGGACACCTTCTACTATCTCAGGTTACTCCTAGCCCCATCCATCCTGGCCTTGGACACTTCCAGGGATGGGGCTTCCATCCCTGATTTGGCAATATGCAGATAAAATGTGTTCAGAGGCTCCACTGACCAAACAGCGCAAGAAACCTAATGATTAATGGGACTGATGAGCCTTGTGTAGCTTTGGGTTAGCAAGAACCTGATCTTTGGTTATGCACATGACTAAAGAAGTTTCACCTACCTGAAAATCTTCTCTGGTGCAATCCTGCCAGCTAAGGAATTCAGGCTCTTCGAGTGAAATCTTCAAAAATGGAGGGAACTTCACATTCTGTGCTTAAGTGGTGTGTTTAAATGGAAATATCCTGCTGTTGGTGTAGCTGAAGGTCTTTTTTGTGTGCACATGGGAATAGTTTGCTGCAGTCAATAAAAATAGATAAGACACCATATACAACACAAACACTGGACAGGAGATAACACAGGAAAGGAGATAATTGTTGGAAAACTAGGGCAGAACTCGTAAAGATTGCAGCCATCTTTGTTTGAAATACATTACAAGACCACATCCAGCTAAATCCTGGCTTAAAGTAATGTTTATGCTTAGGACATCCCCTGAGGTTTCAGAAATTTTTAAAGCTCTAAAACAATTAAAGACACGCAGCCTTTCAGGTCAGAGAGAGTTCTGGCCTTGTCACATTTCAGACATAAAGCTCATCTTTCCAGCAAGTTTCTTCTTGAGGAACTCACTTTTAGGCTAACAACAGTGAGAACAACCATGAACAGAGTAGCTACTCACTGCCTCTCTACACTGAGCAACTCAGAGCCCACCTTCACAAACACAGAAGTCACTCAGCTGCCCCATTTTGCACGCTTGACTCCTGGGATCTTCCCAAGGCTCACTCCAGTGTTATTTTGGGGGTTCCATGTCACACCTCCAGAAGTTTCCTGTTGTTTTTTCAGCCGCTGAGTTGCGTTCCGTCCCGTCACGTCACGTCGTGTTGAGTGGCATTATTGCCTTCAGAAATGATGGGACAGAGCGTGACTTGATGTGCTGTGAGTGATGTGACACGGTGTGACATATGTCATAAAATCATTGTCACCCATCAAAAAAAAGTGACAGATCAAATTCAAACAAAGCTCGCCACATACTTTGAGTGGCTATCCAATCAACTAAAAACAAATATTTCAAATGGTGAGCCAAAAGCGTGGGAGTGTGACTCATTTTTGGTCAGTCCTCACATGCCTAACTTGGCATTTTGCATTTCTTCCACTTTCCTTCACACTGTATTATCCAGTTGGTGGGGAGGAAACTTGTTCAGTTCATTTATATTATTCAGTCTGCATATTTGTCAGACCATTACTTCTAAATATGTTCTCCTAGTCCTTTTCACGAATTGTCCCCATTTACCTTCTCTTTCTTGATGCATTTGAGTTATTATCATGTTATGAAAGTAATAATGTACAGAAAAGGTTGAATTTGTCATCCTGCAACGTTGTACAAGCCAAACTATCAAGAACAAGGAGATAATTTTCTGTAATTCTACATCTGAAGAACACACTATCTATTCAAAAATATCACACTACTTTATTTCCAGGCTGCATATCTGCTCATTAAACATTTCTAATAAGGAATGTAAGATAGAGGGAGAAAATAAAAAGCACTTTTGCCTTGTAAATGAATTGCTGCATCTCTGACTAAACCAATATTGGAGTGGGAATAAGCCCAAACAGCTTTTCAAGACTGGAGTTGGGACAACTGGCAACATGCAGTAAGTGGTACCAGAGCATTACCACTGCTCTAATATTCATGGAGTCAGGGAGTGAATTTCCAAATTTCCCCATGTCCAAAGGGGGAAGGCAGGGATGTGAGGGATGATGTGGGTGCGCTCCATCGCTGTGATCGCATGAGGGAACCCCGAAATGTCATAAAATCCCACTCGGATCTGTTGTCACTACTGCTGCCTGTATGGAAAATTAACACATTTAATTAACTGCCTGACCAAGGCAGCTGTTACCTTATATAAAACCTTGAACATCGATGCCCAGCATATCCCATTAGGTGTTCCAGTGTGCCAGTGGCATAAGACTGATTATCCTTTTACACCAAATAGCACAGCAGGACTCCTCTTGCAGCACACTCAAGTCAAGATCTTCCTTAAATTCTTCATGGGGCATAATGATGCTCCAGCCCAAATTGCTTAATAATGTTGTCTTTTAGGACAGCCAAGAAGAGACACCATGCACAGCAAAGCATGTCCTGGCCAAAGCAACTCCTTTTTCTGCTTTTGTTCCTGACGTCTGAAAGTATTGCTGCTGCCTCGGCTGTGGAAGCGTTTGGCATGTGATTTCCATTGGAATACTACAAGCACTATTTTATTTATATTCCGTTTCTATCATTTATGGCAGATGGTTACTTGCCTTAAATTTTTAAATAATATCTTGGCTGCAGAATTTCAAATTAAAAGTAAACTCCCTAAGTCAGAGGAAAGGGTAAGTTCAGTTATTTTTTAAGAAGTTGGTGGATAATTTTTTTTTTTGGTAGTGCTCATCCTGTACATGCAAGTTTGCCTGCATTGAGCATCCAGATTTATACATTTTATTTATTTATTAATATTTATTTATTATTATTTATTTATTAATTTTTATTTTTTTTCCCTGGAAATACTTTTCTCCTATACATTTTTTTGCATATAGACTTCAATAATTAAAGACTTGAAAGGTAAACCTTTTCTTCAGAGCTGAAATAGTTACAGGTTATTTCATCATAGAGGAGGATATTTTGCACACATCTGAACATTTTCTAGAAGGAATTCAAATTTTCAACCAAGATTTGGACTAGAGCAACCTGTACACATGGAGAATTTCCACTCTTGATATTTTTGCTCTTCGTTATCTTTTCAATCCCGTTTTTATGCTTTGATAGTCACAAATTAGACCAAAAAAAAAATTTAGAGGCTTCAAACTGCACACAGAAAAGGACAGGACAAGCTGGCACAGCCCCATTTGTTTCAGCAGAAAAATTCAGTTTTAATGTTTGGCCATTAAGCAATACTGTAATGTTTGGCCATTAAGCTATACCAAACTTGCACACAACATTTTCTACCATAGGTTTCAAATCACTGCGAGAGAAATAGACCCCAATCCTGCGAACACTTACGTGTGTGTAACTACACATATGGGAATAATCCCATTAAACTGATGGGATTACTCGTGTGCATAAAGTTAAGCATGTGTGTAAGTGCTTGCTGGAGCTGGGCCTGAGGGAGAAAACAGGATTTTTGAACCATTGGTACAGTGGGTGTGAATGTTCATATTCCAGTTGTGTGGCTTCAAATGCTCCTCCCCAATTCAAAAGTTTTGAAGGAAGAATTTGCCCTCTTTTCCATCAAACCAGGATGTTTTAAGAGCTTATGAACCATCCATTGTCATAGCACAAGCACCACTTCTAAGGAGGTCTCCATGAAGCCAAGCAAGCTTAGAGCACAAACACACAAAACCACAAATAACCTGAGACTTGTGTTGTGTTCCCTGCCTGCAGTCTTCTCACAGATCCTTTCAGATTTGCAAATTTATGTAAACAAATTCCAATCTACAAGTTGTAAACTGTACATAGCTGTTATTCACGTGTTATGTTTTCTTTTTTTTTCTTGGTAATCTCAGGTGAAAAGATTCCTGGACTAGATATTTGAAAATGAGAAGAAGCAAACTGAAACTGAGTTATGAACTCAGTTTAAAAAAGAGCTCCATACGTAAAGAAAAAACAGTTCATCTAAGGTAGAGGGTGCAAAATTTCCTTGTGTAGGAAGGAGATAGTTTAGCCAAAAATATTTTCAGAAAAGAGCAAAAAATATAGACAATACAATTCTCTGCTTGGAAAGTCTTATTTTGTGTACAGGGAACAGCTAAGGGAACCATCAACTTGGTGTCAGATAAGGAGACATCTTCTTGCCTAAAGCTCCTCTCCCCTGCCATGCTCCCAGTCAAGTTCCTTGCACATTGGGTTAGGAAAAGTTCAATAATGGGAAAGAAAAATCTTCAGGTGCAAAGTGTCTGACAACAATACCTTGGGGACAAAAAAAAGAAGAGTTTTTATAACCAAGCTCCCAACCAGAGGAATTTCTAAGAAATCCCAGATAACTGTTCCCACTAAAGTTCTCTGTACCTAATCCTGGATGTATATTCTCAGCCAGGATTTCAACACTTCAGCTCTCAGGGCTGCTCAGAGACACATTTTCACAAACAAAGGAAGATCTGCACGTCAAATTCCCAGTTCTGTATTTGGGAGATGTTAAGAACATCTCCTTCATCCTCCACAGATCAAGAACTGGTAACTGAAACTGGAGAAACTCAGCTTATCCTTAGACCACTTTGTTATGTTTTCACTGAATGAGCTGACAATTTATACCACAACTTCTCAGATCCTCTGGTTCCTGGAAATAGCCGTGTATTTAAAATAAAAAGCAAAATTATTAATGTTCCATTGAACCACTTAGGTCTAAAGATCTTTAAGATCATCAGGCCCACCATTAGACCATGTTCCTCACTGTCACATCCACACAAACATTTTATAATCCTCTGGGGATGGGGACTCCACCACTGTCCTGGGCAGCTGGGCCAGGGCTGGACAACCCTTTCCATGAAGAAAAATTCCCTGATACCCAATCTAAACCTCCCTTGATGCAACTTGAGGTCATTCCTCTTGTTTTATTGCTTGATACTGAGGAGGAGAGACAAAGCCTCACCTGGCTGCATCCTCCTGTCAGGGAGTTCTTCAGAGTGAAAAGGTCCCCTCTGAGCCTCCTTTTCTCTAGGCTGAGGTCTCCCCAGCCACCTCTGGCGTTCCAGAGACACTTCTCCATCTCCACTGCCCTTCTTTGGAGATATTGCTATGAAATGTCAAATAGAGACGTGTCTGTGTACGTAGGAATTCAAATAGAACCACTTATATGTGGCATTTGAACCCTGATGCTTCACCTTCTTGTCAAAGCTGTGGAGAGCAGCAGAGCAAAGTCTGTGACAGCAAAAAAAACCAAAAAAAACCAGGAGGACTATAACAAGCTTGACCCTTATATACTGCAGACATAAAGCTGGAAAATTGTGTGTGGTCTTCCTCTGATGCCATACTCAAGATTTTTATTGCAAACACCTTCCTTCCAACATCCATTTAACATGCATCCATCTGTCAGGCAGTGTTTCCCACAGCAGTGTTAATGTGCATGTGCTCCCTTCCACTTTGGTAGTTCACACCTTTAACTAGGGCTGGAGCCAGAGTGCAATAAACAGCCTTCCACAGTTTTGAGTATAAAAGGCTCGAAATGTGAGAGACACTTCATCAAAAAAACAAAAGAACCAAGACAGGGCAGTTTGGAGCTCTGGAGGGCACAGGGGGTGGTGGGGTTTAGAACCCTGCTTGAAAATACCTCTCCTAAAAAATAACAATTATGAATAATAGCTCAAAAAAAGGGATAGAAAATGATATCTGATGGGAAGGACACAGCCACAAGCTAAAAAAAGAAGCCCTCGCCTGGCTCCCAACCAGGTGTTGTGTCTTAACTTGTTTAAAAATACTTCTGGTTGTGTTTAATTAGTTATGACAAAAGATCCTCAAAGAATGTATCAGTTCAAGCCTTGAGTTTGCCTGCAATATTTCACCTCTGTTCAGGGGAAAAAAAAAGTTATCACTGAGATACAAAAACTTGAAAAAATACAGTATGAAAGTTACTGCCTTAATGAAATATTAAAAATGCATCAGGAATACTGTTCTGGCATTAAAAATAAACAATAACATTTCTTCCTAGTTACGGTTCACTTCAATTCTTTAAAAATTAATTATTACCTCTTTAAATATTTGATTAAATTAGATTTGGGTGGGTTATCGCTATCCACAAAATACAGGGTGTTGTGTATAAATTTGCTTTCTTCAGTCCCTGACATGTGCAGGCACGTTATACAGTTGTTTGATTATTAGGAGACTAAATCCAATGGCTCTGTTTTGGCAGTTTGCAAAATATATACTATTGAATCTTGCCACTTGGAATGGAAATGCAGCACTATGTTGGAAAATCTTTAATAAAAGAAGGAAAGTAATGCAGCAGCATTAGACTATGTGATATTTGGATTTTCACATCGTATCTTATCGTGCTGCTATATCTCACATTCTAAAAAGGACACATTATTTTTAATAATGGTTAATTAGGATTTGGGGATAATAGCTTAGAAATCATAAGAAATTTCTGGGCATATAAAGTCTATTCTGTTCTCAATGCACAAGGATTTATGAGTATAACTACTCAGATAGCAAGGGGAGAATAAACCCTCCAGCATGTCCTAAGAGAGGTAAGACAATAATTTCTCCAGCATTATGATAAAAGTAATTTAGGATGTCAAACTGGATAAATAAGAAAAGTCTCTGAATGAGCACAGGGGCTGCTACAGTTATGAAATATTAAATTAAATGAACACCTGGAAGTGTCTAAGGCCAGGCTGGATGGGGTTTGGAGCAACCTGGAAAAGTAGAAGATGTCCCTGAGCATGGCAGGGCTGGGATGGGATGGGGTGGGATGGGATGGGATGGGATGGGGTTTAAGGTCCCTTCCAACCCAAACCATTCCATTCCCTACCCCTAGACCAGCTAAACCTTCCACTGGACCAGGTTATTCCAAGCCCTGTCCACACTGGTGTAGTTTTTGATGCATGTGTGTTTCTTAAAAATATCAGATGATATGGCACTTTACCTCAAATCAAATATAATGAGATTCACAGTGGGTTTTTATTTCATGCTTTGTTCAGAAAAAAAAAAAATATTGAGTTTGAAACAAACAGGCTTTGGGGATGTGGCTCTCTTCTATCAATTATATTGAAAATATCCAGCATGATCCTTAAAAAGCCAACATTAAAAAAAATAAAATTCAACCTTCCCTTTAGATTAATATCACAATATCAACATCTGGTTCCTGAGCATGTGTGATGGTTGTTTTGAAAGGATAATTGACTTTGTGGGAAGGTGCTCTGCTCATTGTTCAGATATTGTGGATGACACTTCCTCTCCCCTTGCTCCTCAGCCCACAGGATGCTCCCATCTCACACCCACTGGGATAGCACAGGGGGTGCTCTCCTGTGGGCTTAGACAGAAGGCTTGCTGTGAAATTCGATCATTCCCTGAGACTGCATAAAAAAATAAAACCAAACTATATAAAGAATTTTATAAAAATTAATTGGTTGCAAAAGTTTAGGATTCTTTCATTGCAAATTTAAAATGTAAATGTTTATGTATTTTTTTTTTTCTTAATAGATAGAGTTTGAGCTTTTGCTAATACCACCCAAAATACTGCAAAGAGGGTTACAAATAAAGAGATAAAATTCCCTGCTGAACTTAATCATTTCTACCTTGAAGGAATTCTTCCCTGTGAGGGTGGCCAGGCCCTAGCACAGGGTGCCCAGAGCAGCTGTGGCTGTCCCTGGATCCCTGGCAGTGTCCAAGGCCAGGTTGGACAGGGTTTGGAGCAACCTGGGATAGTGTGAGGTGTCCTGCCCATGGCAGGGGATGGAGCTGGATGATCTTTAAGGTCTCTCCCAACTCAACCCATTCTGGAATTCAGGATTCACACTTTTTATCACCTAAATCTGACTCCAGGACTCAGCTCCCTGCACTGCATCGTGTAGTTTTACTTTTCACTTTTTTCTTTCTTTTTCCCAGCATGAGATGCTGAACTTTAGAGAAAGATTGAGTTATTGGCAGGAATTGCTCCCACTCTCCAAGTAGCACAGGCTCCTCAAACTAAAATAGAACTAGAGTGGACTGAAGAGGCTGAACGAGGCATTTATCTCCTCTTGGCTCTGAAGTAGAGGCATCCAAATTACAACAGTGAAAATCCGGAGGAATAGCAACTATCTTGTGGGGGAATGAGAAAGAAAGTGTCTGGAAAAACCATCCTGCAGATTGAACTCTCTTCCTGCTTCAGGAGCCATCCCCGGGTGCTTCAGCTCAACAGCTATAGACAGTGCTGAGGCACTCAGAGCAGTAGGGCAGGAAGCTGGGCACAGGCAGCAGTGCAGGAAAAAATGTTTGCGTGATTATATATGGGATCATCCAGGCTCCATTTGCATATTCTGATTTTGCTATTCACCAAAGTTGGGTCCCCGAGGCACTTTCTAAGGTCACTTGGGGGGCACACACAGGGAAGTGGCTCATGACAGGCAATGGGGAGAGCTTGCCCTTGGCCAAGAAACCTGCCCAAAAGTGGAAATAAATTGTTCCTGTTTGGGAAAAAAAATTATAGAAAGGGAAAAAAAAAAAAAAAAAAGCAGCTTTGGATGGGAAGACTGTTTCCACAGCCAAGAGGAATTATTTAAGTTGGCTAATACAACATGGCCAGTTGATCCTTTCCCTTTCATATTCCTACTTGCCTGTCTGCCCCCTCCTTGGGAGCGTCTGAAGGAAGGGAAGGAGCAGACAGATGTTCCTGGCCTGTGCTGGTGGGGATTCAGGGACACATCTGAGCTCCTCGTCTCTCTTCAGAGCCACCCAGCTGGGAATGGTGACTCACAGCTGGGTCACGAGGGCCTTGCCATCAACCTGGGAAGATGATGGATTCTCAAAACATTTGCAACTGCAGAAGAAAGTAAAAAGGGAATTAAAAAAAAAAAAAATTAAGAAAAAGGAACACATTTCCGTGAAAGGAAAAAATTTTCCACCAACTTCTGCTGGTTTTTGTTGTCTTTGGAGAGACAGGCTGGGAAGGAGATGGTTACCCTGTCCCCTGAGCTCCCAGCAATGGGACAAATTCCAGCCATTCCTTGTCCATGCCTGCTTGGAGGACTTTGGACAAGGGACAGGACAAGGGGTAGTAGAATCAAACTTGCAGAGGGCAGGGTTAGGTGGGACATTAGGAAGAAAATCTCAGAGGTGAGGCCCTGGCACAGAGAAGCTCTGGCTGCCCCTGGATCCCTGGAAGTGTCCAAGGCCAGGTTGGATGGGGTGTCCCAGCACCCTGGGACAGTGGAAGGTGTCCCTGCCACGGCAAGGGGTGGAAATGGATGAGCTTTCAGTTCCCTCCCAACCCAAATCATTCTGTGAGTCTATGAAAAATAAAGAATAGATTTTCTTTCCTTAAAGTATCAGCATTTCTGAAAAGGATGCTCAGAGTTTTCAATGTCACTGTGAGGATAAACCCATGATAACTGAAATAACTGCATTAGCTTGTACTGTATGTATAGTTTGGATGAATAACAAGTGTTTAAAATTTTGTGGGTTTATTTAATTTTAAAATGGATTTAAAAGTCCTTGAGCTGCTGGAGGCAGCAGGATCCAGCAGGTCAGTGGGGGCTCTCTCTTCATTTTCCACTACCTTCAAGTATTAAAAAGGAGCTGAAGAAGAGTTACCAGTAAAAAATTTCATTCAGTTCCTCACAGTAAATGAGAGGCACTGTGGAAAAACTCAGCACATGGCCAATGTTGATGACCCAGGATACAGCAGCTCTCCATTTTTTACCCTCCCCTCTGCTCTCTGACTGTTGGTGTGTGAAGCACCAGCCCAGCCTGAACACACCATAGCATTCCTCCTTGTCTCTGCAGGTCCTATTTCCTTCATTCTCACACAGTACTTAAAATCAACACATAATTATTTTTTTTTAAAGAAACATATTTTCATCCCAGAAAAGGAGGAGTTTTTAATGTAGTATCTTCTGACAGAGTTCAGTCTCAGATCCTTTCCCTTTTGCAGTGACAGGCAAGCTTCCTCTGATCCATTCAGAAATAAAGCACAAATGATATCACATCACAGTTGCTAGTATTTCCTTATTGATATATTTCCTTTCTATGGTGTTTTCCCTTGGGACCTCTTTTTCAAACAGCATGTTCAGCAATCAGCAGGTTTGATTCAGGAATATAAAAATAGTTAAGACACCAGAACTTAAAGTTAGTGGCCTTTAATAAAAGTGCAGAAAAGGAACTGTGTGTCATGATACACAAGGATTAAGACTTTTTCAAAATATGGAAAAGACAAAAAAAGCTAAATATGCTCTTCCATGTAATAAATCTGCAATGTTACCCCACCACAATGCTGAAGAGATTTTCTGTCTTACCTATTTCCTTTTGTCCTGTTGGTCTGTCCATCCTTCCCACACACATTCCTTCTCTTTCCTGCAACCAAAACTCACTTCAGTTACTTTTTCCCACCAAAATCCAGCACAAACCCCCAAAACCTGTCTGCAACCTCCAGTCCCAAAGGCCATGAGAGGACTGTGACCTTCTCTGCTTGAAGGATTGGGATATTTCAGCCTATTTATTTATTTCATTTTAACCTTTTGAAGATGGGAATGCTTTCAGGGGATATCACTGAGTGCTGCATTCATCACCTGGTTTCTTGATGCAGAATTTTTAATTTTACTGGATAGTAATAATAAAGAGTTTGAAGTCAGCTTGGAGATCCAACTCTGTGTCTTCTGGAAGTGATCTAACTGTTGGATCAGTGTGTCCCTGGCACATTTGTAGAACAAATTCATATGTCAGCTTCCACAAAGCACTGGTAGTGCCTGAGCTTGCCAGCTCTGCCGTTCCACTGCAAATGAAACAAAATTCAGACTAAATCCAGCCTCTGCACCCTGTTCCAAGACTGCAGTTCAAGCGTGGGGATCAGAGGCCACCTCTGCAATGTTGGTTCTGGTTAATCACAAGTTTAAATGGGCTCCTTTTTCAGACAAGGACTGGGTATTGTTGAAACCTTGCAAAAGAAGCACATTCCTTTGAAAAGAATCCATTCAGTGTGCCAGAGACGTTTGGAGAAGTATTGATCTCTTGTGGTTTCCATAATTTTAAACACCTCCTGGATCAGGTAATCTCAACAGACTGGCACATCCACCTGGGCCAAAATTTCATGCTTTCTGTGTGTATATATGTTGCATAAAATGAAACGTGTTCACAACAGATTTGCTTAGCTGGCCCCACATTAATTGCTGCTGTGCCTACAGAAACTTCACCAGGCACAGACTTAACACCAGTTTTTATTTAATCAAGCTCCTAATTTGCATCCTCCACAAACTTTCAGTTTATGACTGGTTTGAAAAGGCTGCCCTGTCCCTGGAGGATTGATACATGATATTTTACAGGGCATGATAAATAATATTTTTAAAACTTAAATAAACAAGGTCTCTGAGTGTTTTCTCCTGAAAAGTTTTACTGTGTTTCTGACAATTTAAATATGCCTCTTGAGAGCCAAACCATGAAGATAAGGAATGCAACAGGGCCAGACAAGAGAGCACTGGCATTCTCAACACAGACACATTGTAAAAGGAGAAAAGCCTGACATTTGCCCCAGTTTTGGATGATCAAAAAAGCAGATAAATAAATTACTAAATAGGCTCATTACAGACTGATTCTACTTTTTCATGTACCTACAGCAAAAAATGAATCACATTTTAATGCATGAAAACCAGGTGACAATGTATTTGAATCCTGTATAAAATAATGAGCTGTATTTTCATTTGAGATGTGTCAAAATAAAATACCACTGGGAGAAAGTGTGTCTTACTGAATCCTTTATAATAGGCAACATAACCAGCAATGTGTGAAACCAGAGAAATTCAAACCCACACACTCAGAATCACCTTTAAAAGGTGGTGAGACTGGGTTAGCCTTTAATTCTTATTGGCTCTTCCTCTTAAAGAGAGAAGAACCCTCAAAAAGATTTCAGGCTCCACTAGGAAAGCAGTTGCTTCATGGCAGATATTGGAATTTTGGGTAATGCAATGCCCACCAGTGGGTACAAACCCAGAGCAGAATAGCTTCAGGTTTTGGTTGAGCAGAGTCAGGCAGATTTGAAACTCACTCTGATGTGACCAGCTGTATTTTGGGGTTTTGTACTTATTATAAACTCCACTGATTTTGCATGGGGGGAGGGAAAAAAGGTTGTGTTGTGCATGAATGTGTAAACCAAGAATGAAGGAAATTCACCCATGAATCCCTTCTCTTGCCATGGCAGGTGTGTGACCATGGAATGCCCCACTGAAGTGGAAAACAAACAAAAAAAAACCCCAAACAATTAAAAAGAAAAAAAAGGAGGTTTCTTTTCAAAGTTAACAGAATGAAGCATAGGTCCATGATAAAATGAATCTAAGGAAAGAACTTGTCTTGGTTTTGTAAGTCTCAAAATTAGCTAAATCTCACATTGGTGAACCAAAACCAGCACAGAACTTTATCTCTACCAATCCCTACAAGAGGGACATTGGCAAATACACCTCATTCCTTGGGACAGCACCACAAATTTCCTTCTGCTCTTGATCCAAGTCTGTATTTAGAGCCAAAACTTCAGCCTGTGTTTGGGATTTTGCTGTGAGTGCTCCCACTCTGCAGCAGATGTTCCCTTTAACTCCCACCACACCTGCGCTGCAGGTCACAGCCAGGCCTGAAAAACTTCTGAGCCTTTGAAAAGGTTTTGTCCCTGCTGAAATTCTCAGGTGAGCACACAGCAGGTCAAAGCCCATCTGAGCAATAAACAGGTTCACTCAGTGAGGGTGAATATAAATTTGTGCTTTTTGGCCTTCCCATGCAAGCTGCACTTCAAAGCCTACCTGCACTCCAGCTCTGAGCACAGCAATAACCCACTTGGGATCAGCAGAGAGATCAGAGGAGAAATCAGCTTCCTCCAGTGTTCAGCATCCCCTCTGTAGGGAATAAAAAGGTAAAATGATTTTTAGAAGCTTTAGAAATAGAAAGAGTAAGGAAATTAGAACTAGCTGTTACTGTGGAGCTTTTGCCATCTTTCTGTTGTCTCAACTACATAACGAGGCTAATACTGCAATAAAAGCCCAAGGAATATCCTGTTCATGGAACAAACTCCCATCTTTCCCATCCCTGCTCATCTTTGCCCCCTTTTCCAGCAGCCAGGTGAGCTCATGGCTCTGGAGCAGACCCTCCTGGGCACAGCTGGGCTCTCACACCGCCTTCCCTCGGGACACTCCAGCCCCTCCTGCCCTTGTCCCTCTGCCATGGCCTCCCTCTGAACTCACATGGGTGACAGATGCTTTTTCTCCCCCACCCCTTTTTGTCAGCAGGATAAAAATAAGTGATTTAAATCAGTCTCTCTTTAGTACCCAACCAGCTAGCCCTGCCTGATATTTGTAGTCTAAATAATCGCCATATGTGGCAGTGCAATACAAGTTTGTGGCCTTTTTTTTTTTTAAATAGAAGTTAATCCAGCTTTGAGCTGGATTAATTCCCAATGAGGCTTGGGGACAGACAGCTGTTTCTCTTCTTTGGCCTGGGAATACTGCCCTCAAAAACCCACCTATACTTGTCAGCATCCCTGATGGACACAAGTTGTGCTCATTTTCAGATCCCTGTTTCACCCTACATTCAGGGGCAGCATTGCACCAGTGTCTGATTCTCAAAAATAAAATTTAAAAAAAAAGGTATGACATTTGGAAATGCTTTGTTGACTATTTTGCCATGGAATAAGAAAGACTTCAAAGCTCCCATCTTCATTTGGAGAGTTGGGAAGGAAGAATATTTGCAAAGGAGACATTTGACAGGAAAATCAGTATTAGCCTGTAGGGCAGTAGTGGAGCCAGATAAATCCTGTGCTGGCTCTTAAGGCTGAAACCTCACAGAAACAGTTTTAAGGAAACAAGCCCTGAAGTGCTTATTTACCCTGTGCCACATGACAAGCAGTGGTGAAAAAAACAGCAGGAAAGAAGAGCAAAATAATAAACGAAATAATATTCTCTTGTACTCTTCAACCTGTTCATCAGAAAGAAAGAAAGAAGGAAAGAAGGAAAGAAGGAAGGAAAGAAAAGAAGGAAAAGAAAGAAAAGAAAGAAAAGAAAGAAAAGAAAGAAAGAAAGATTAACGTTCTACCTAGGTTACACATTCCTTTATTATTCTTTGGCCCCTAAACTGTATCCACAGCCAGAAAAATTACCTGGAGACCCTTTTTTGGCTGGAGAATACAGGAGGAGCAGGATATCCAATATGCACATTAAAATAGTCAAAGAATACTGAAGTAAGGCTAAAAATCATACCTGAGGTTTGAAGGCAAAGGCAGTTGCTTGGCAAGGTTTAAATCTCTGTCTCTGCAGTTTTGTTTTCTCACACACATTATGTAAGCAAGTCACCTCACACCTAAAATGTGTCTCAATTTGTGTTTGTTCTGCTTTTTTTTTGCCACATTTGAAAATTAATAATTCAATGTCCTAATATTAGCTGTCATCTTAGCTGTGATAAAATTAATAATTCATCAAACCGAAATCAAACAAATGCCACCTTTTTATGCTGGATGAGGAATATACTTTGCTACATTTGCAGAGCTAAATTTGGTGAGATTCACCACTTTATTCTGAATGAAATCATATTTTACCAATTAATATATCATTTTATCATCCCCACTCGCTTTGAAATTACCTCTAAGGAAGGGCTTTGCACAGCCACACAGGTTTTATTTTTAAAACATATTTTTTCCCAGTTGAAAAGAGCAGTGGAAAAGGCAAAGAGCATTCACTCACTTTTACACCCTTTCCTCCTGGTCATGCACATCCAATTTTTCCTGGGAAAGCATCCACTGTACCTGCAGTGCTCTGGCCAAATTCCAGATTTGTGTAATTACACTCAGCCTGTCTAAATTATTGCTGGATTTTTTCTTTTTTCTCTTTTTTGGAGAGGGAATCCCCTTTCCCTGAGTTGTTGGGGAATGCTGCAAGTGCTGCTCCTCTCAGCAGGAGCAGAAAGGGAAGGGATTTCCAAGTGTGGAGAGGTGGAGGACAGCCTGTGCTAAATTTGCAAAGCGTTTGGAGATCCTTTGGGGTGAGAGGTGCTATGTAAATGTGAGGTCACCGCTGTTATCCGGGGTGCAAATGCATCCTGGGCTGTGACAGAAGCTTAGGGGGGGAAAAATCAAGGGGGAAAAAAAATCCAACAAAAAAGGTGGGAGGGAAAAAAGACTAGGAAAAAAATAAAAAGAAGGGGGGGAAATGAGTTTAAAAAATAAGGGGGAAAAATTTAAAAAAGAGAGGAGGAAAAGGGGATAAAAGAAGGAGGAAAAACAGTGTAAAAATATGAGGGAAGGGAAGGGAAGGGAAGGGAAGGGAAGGGAAGGGAAGGGAAGGGAAGGGAAGGGAAGGGAAGGGAAGGGAAGGGAAGGGAAGGGAAGGGAAGGGAAGGGAAGGGAAGGGAAGGGAAGGGAAGGTACAATTTCTACCCATGCTGTGCCAGACTGTGGATGACAAAGTAACCCTTTTCTTGTCTTACTGTAAAGTGGCAGCATTAAGCAGTAAATTACTTGTTTTCTCCTTTTTAGGCTTCTCAAATCTTTACATAGTTTACAAATTCTTTACCCTTCCCCAGGAAATATCAGCTCAGTCCACACAGAAAACCCCCTAACCTCCACCACCACTGCATCCCATGTGCTGCAGCTCAGGAACTCCTCATCCCTCCTTTTAGAACTGGTGCCACATCCTGCTGCAAGCCCACCTCCACATATTTCCACTCTTTCTTCATATTTAGAATCAGAGAACCACAGAACTATTTGAGTTGGAAGGGACCTTGATGATCATCTCATTCCACAGCTTGCCATGGGCTGGGAAACCTTCCACCAGCCCAGGTTGTCCCAAGGTCCATCCAAAGTGTCCTTGCAGGTAGAATATTGCATAAATCACATTCCATATAACCTTAATCCCCATATACCTCCATAACTCACCTGCCTCTTCCAAATACCTTAACCAAACTTACATCTTTTCACTTTTTTTTCCTTTTGCTGTTCCTCACCTGACTGGAGGATGTAGAATTGTGATTCCTGTCACTTAACCACCCTTAAAGGGACAGACTTTCTAATGGGAATTGAATAGGAAAGGTTGGATTCCGTGGGGAAATTTCAAATTGACAAATTTTCTGAATGGATCTCTCCTAACCTTGTTGCATATAATATATGCATGTATTGAGCTTAATTTTTGGTTAGTATCAAAATGTATTGATCTGCAAGATAAATATTGACTTGACCTCGCTTTCTCTCAGTCTATATTTACTTCTAGAGTCAATAAGTCTAGAAACTGATCTGACAGGAGTCAATAATGGCTTAAAATTCTCAAAATAGCAGCTTTGCTTTAAGGTTGCAATTTTTTTTTATTTTAAAGTTACTGCCTCAAATACACAAAATGCTCAGGAGGGACTTAACACTTTACTGCACAAAGCCATTGGGGAAACACTCAAATGCCAGAAGACCTTGATGTGACTCCAGGCCAGCCGTGCCATTTCAGCACTGGCCAAGCCATACTGTAAATATTTTAATAATGACCTACTGCAGTCCCTCTTTTTGCCCTGTGTATCCTCAAAAATTGGAGCTTTGCTCTGGAGGGTATGCCTGAGTATCACTGATTGGATTTGTCAGGGCAAAATTGTCTTCAGCCCTGGGAAATTGCAGAGCTTGCTACTGGGTAGAGGTTGTCATCATGAGAATGCCCTCCCCGCCTTCATTTCTCTGCTTAGGGAGGTGGTAATTAACCAAGCAGGATTTTTAGTGTCAAATGGGATCATGTTCTTTCCCTTTCCCCCTCAGTGGTGGACAAATCTCCAGTGAAATCCCCATCCCTATTTTTCTCATAGTGGTGTTACAGCAAAAATCTTCATTATTTGAAACTCAGCTTCTGATTTTTTGGGGTTTCTAAAAGAGAACTTTCATTAGAAGGCAGTTTAATAATTCAATTATTTGATCGGTGTTTCTCTAACACCTGAGCAAATGCTGTAATTTGATTTAAGGAAAGTATTGTCACTGTCAAATATTTCCCTGTCCCCTAGAGATTGGTCACTCTTCTGAGAAGCGCAGGAAAATTATTAAAATGCAGAGAAAGCAATAAAATTAAGAGAAAACAGATGAGAAAAAAGACACAGCAGATTGACCTAATATCCCTTTTTAGGATGAACTGGAAAAAAATATTAATTTTCTTTTAGTGTTAAAGGAACCAAGGAATGTGACAGATAGTTTTAAGTATTGCTGAAAAAGAAGAGAAAAAAGAGTTTGTCTATATTTTTTTTCCCCAGGAAAAAGTTCAGAATTTGGAATCTGAAATTTTCTTTTAAGTTTTTTGTTCTTTTAAGTTTTTTTTTTTTTTGTTCTTTTGAGGTCGTTATGTTTTTTTTATTTTAATTTTTATATAGGCAGCCCATAGAGAAGATGTTATACAAGACCCTGGGCCTGCATTAAAACAGTCTTCTGCTGATTCTCATTTATCTGCATGTTTTAAAAGTGGGTGAAGCATGAAGCGGAGCATGTAATAGACTTAAGAACACATAGGTACAATTAAATGGGGAGGAAAACAATTACTTGTCATTCTTGCTGTGCTAATATTACAGAGAAAAACTACCAACATCTGGAAGGCAGTTTTCCAAAATGAACAGGGGGAAAGGAAGATGAAACACTCCCATTCCTAAATTCCATGGGTGCAAAACCCCACGTGAGCATGGGCAAAGCAAAAAGAAAGATCCTAAAATCAGAGCAAAGCAGCCACACCAGAATCCTTAAAAAATCAGGAATCATTCCATGGATAGCATGACATATTTTTTTTTCCAGGAAAATGTAGGAAAGTTCCCCTCAATCATCCACCCCAAAGCTGTTCCATGGTGCTTTTTCTTTGATTAAACACAGAGTTTCACATCTGAGCTCCTTCATCCTTGGGCAAAACTTTCAGGTTTCGGGTAAAGAGTTAGAAGAGTCAGGCATGGAATGAGCCCAGGTGGAAAGAGGGAAAGGGAAAAGGAGGAAGGAGAATAAATGTGGAGTGGGGTAAAATAAGGGCTGAGGTGGATCTGCCCTTCCCACCAGCCTGCCCTCCATGCTGAGCTGAGCTGAGCAATCCTCTTGCCAAGGAGAAATGAACCTCTGCATCCTCAGCCTGAGGTGAGGAGTCCTTTCCTAGAACTGAAAAACAAAAAGTAAAATAAAATAAATCATTTCTAACCCGAACAGGCAAATTTCTATGAAAAGAATGTCTGATTTCAGGAATCTGCAGTCTCCCGATGCAAAAAATGTCTTTGCTGAAAACTGTCCAGCCAGCCTCTGTGATTTTAATTAAATAGCAAAGGCCGTGTGTCGAAATTCATAGTCTCCATCCCCATTTACTAGTGGGTGTTGAAAAATAACCTTAAAAAAAAAGCATAAAGAAAAAAAACCCAGCTTACTCTTTACTCAGCAACTTGAACAGATTTCAAGTCATTTTGTAGTTGGGAGGAATGCTCACAAAGACAGAGATTTTCTTGACTGAGATCATCAGAGCCGAGAGCTGAGGCAATTGTGCAACTGAGAAATGTATTCAGGCTTATTTCACAAGAATTATTTACTCTTTAAACTATTCATTCACACTACAAGAAAAAAAAAAGTAAAAAAGGAGAAAAAAATTTAAAATGAAAAAAAGAAAAAAGAAGAAAAAAGAAAAGAAAAAAAGAAAAAAGAAAAAAATGAAAAAAATTAAAAAAAAGATAAAAAAAAAAGGTGTTTTAGAAAAATTATCTCCCCCTGATATCTTCAAGATGATTATCAGAGCAGAGACCTTATCTCCAGCAGCCAAAGGCAGGAAAATGCTTGGCCAAAGCCCTTTAATTCAATAGGCTCCCGAATTGTGCCTTTGCATCCTCATAGCCTGATACTCGCAGAAGGGAGAGGCTGATTTTCATTTTCTGTGCTCTAACTTTCTAATAAACAATAAGCAGATCGCAGCCTCCCTCTTTTGTGCCGGGGAAAATAAGCATTTTTTTATTATTATTTTTTTTTAATATTACAAAAAGGGACAATATGCTAAAAATATGCAGCGAACAAATATCATCTGTACAGACTGGAAGAGAACCTTCATAAATTAACCTTATTAGTGCATTACTGTAAGCGAATGCCAAAAAAGCTCCTAATTTGCATTAAGATAGATTTTTCAGGTTGGCTGCATGATTTAATTAAAGAAAAGATTAAGAATCATTAAACAAGCTGCTCTACCTTGCAATAACAGAATTTATATCTGATTCAGGTTAACGAAAACACAGATGGTGATTCAGTAACTGTTGAGTTGCTGTAACAGAATGAAAATGATCCCATTAGTTCTCTGGAAATGTGAGGGAATTTGAAAATTAGCATGCAGATACATTGTATGGTGCTAGACAGCTTGGTCTGCTTGGATCATCACTGATTACTCTTTGTTTGGGTTGGCAACACTGAACTTAATAAATGAAAAAATGTTCCAGTATACCACAGTTGGAAACTGTTCAAGGTTGAAATAGGTGTGCAGACTTTCAAGAAGAGAGAGTTAAGTAAACAAATGTCAATCAATTTGGGGCTGGCAACGTTTTTTTCTTCCAGAATGTCTGTTCTTGAGAAGCAAGTGTCATCAAAATTGAAATCCTTTGCTTGATACATATGTTCATGTGGTATTTATTATTACAAAGGTATTTTAAATGCGCGTCGTTCGTTTACAAAGGAGCCTCGGCAGCGTTGGGATGCTAAAAGTGGAGGAGAGCTCTTAGGAAAGTGGGTCGGGTTGTGTGTGGCAGTGACAAAGAAATCAAACCTGCTGCAAAGGAAGGATGGGATGGGAGGAGATGTAAAATAAAGGTAAAAGCCCTCCTAAATTATCTGGTGAATTGGATGAGGCCCATAAGTGATCATTGTTATGCTGTGAGGGAGAGCAGAGCCTGGGCAAGGGTGATTCTGTTCAGCAGGTGACATTTCCAAGGCTCTGGCAGAGATAACTGCATTTTCCAGGGAATGACACCTGGATCACAGCAACCCTATGACCAGAGCAGGAGGTCTGGATGACAGAACTTGCTCAGAGCAATGCACAGGCTCAGATCAACACCAAATTTTCCACCGTGACTCATTCCGTGGCATTAACGCTCAGGCAGCAGGACAGGAGGGTGTCTCCTCCTTCTAAGAGGTTATTTTTCCTTTTCTTTTTGACTTCTTCGTTTTATTGCAGCTGACTTCAAGGCCAAAAGGTTGTGCATAGGGTGTTACAGCAAAAACGAGGTTGTAACACTCGGACTTTTAGGTTAAAGTGTTCTTTGCTTATCACGTGTTAAGATCTTTCAGAAATGATGTAATGCACCAGGGACTGTGGTGCTACATTTGCAAACCACCTTTTTTTTTAATCATTAATTGACATCATATAATAATGTCCAGCTCACTACTCCCAAAGTGATGGCAATTAATCTTGCAGGGGAAAAAAATGACATTTTTAGCTTTTAGCATAGAAAGGTCATAAACAGGTTGTCTTCAGTTTAACTGGATTTTAACCATCTGATCAAACTTTTTTTTCTTTTTTTTTACTTGAACATTTCTTGAACATTACCTTGTTTTTTCTAACACTTACATATTTAAAGATTGCATTTAGGAGAGATAGCCTCAGCAACTTGGCAGCATTTAAAAGCACACATGTTATTGCAAACAAGTGTGTCTTAGTTACAAAGGAAACCTTTGCTGTTCTTCCATGACCAGCACTTTTCTTTTTTTATGTCTTCAGAAACTGTTTGGTGCACGATGAGTGACAACACTGAAAAACATTGATTTTTTTCTTTTTTTCTTCTCTTATTTAGGAGCAGAGGTTTGTTCTCAAACAAGGTGCACCACATGGAAAAATATCATTAAATATTTTCTCAGTACTCCGGCTTGCCACAGACCTGTTAAGCATCCTGCCTTTGTACTGATCAGGCTGCTTGCAGTTTTCATATAATTGCAAATCCGTCTCCCTCCTTGGCTCCTCGAGCAGGGATGTAAAGGACTGTGAATTGTGCAGAGTCTTCCCTGTGAAATTGTACAACCAAGGAAGATGCTGAGGGGTTATGCTGTGCATGCCAACGTCAAGTGTTAGCTGGAAAGGGCTGGATTACCGAGGAAAGAGAATAGATCAGGATATTAACTGCCAGCTATCGAATGATCACAGGATATTTTGGTAGTTGCTGCAGCAAAACTGAGCAGACCTTTTTAATATTCTGCCTTGTTTTCCGTGAAAGCTGTGAGGAGCACAAGAGGATATTTGATTTATATTTGTGCATTCTTCTTTGGACGAGGACTGTGAGAACCCAGTGGTTTTTGGTTCATGGGAGATCTGGCACATCGCTCTCTTGGTTTGGATTCAAGCGGGTTCACATCCCCCGAGTTTCACTTTGACTTTTGATTTTGAACAAATCCAAAAAAAGGCAAAACAAAGCCCTGATGAACCAGCTAACTTTCTCATGATTTCCACCCAAAATTATAAACTTTGCCCCCTTCTCAAGTGAAAGAGTTCATTCAATAATATAGGCTTTCCAAAAGCTGTTAACTGGAACTATTTTTATGTCGGCGAGGAAGATAACCCAAATTCCTCTGATTTTTCCAGAATGAGGGGTTCAAATACCCAAATGATCTTCTCGGAAACACTGTTTACCAGAAAGGTAGTTCTGTGGGCAGGAAAAAACCAGAGTAAGAGCTTGAGGGCTCTCCTGGCCCCTTTTTTGAGACAACACGAACGCGTTATTCCTACCTCCACCCTTAAATTCACTGCTCTGGGCATTTCAAGAACGGGTTAAGCACAGCAGAATTTCTGGATATGACTCTGGCCAGAAGATGCCATTCCCCTAAAAAGAAAGCTCTCTCACATTCCATGGGGTCATCTAAGATGGAAGCTTCACAAGGACTTTTGGATGCTTGTCAGGACCTTCTTGTAAATGCTGTGTCCTTGGCCAGTTCCAGAATACCTCCCGTGTGAATTTATCACAGAAAATCATGCACACGGTTCTGGCCCTCGTTAAGAAAAAGAAAAAAAAAAAAAAAAGATAATGAGAAGCAGGGAGATCTCTGAACATTCAGGATTAACTTTCACAAATGTCCTCAAAGGAGAATCACAGAAGAGTTAGGGTTGGAAGGAACCTATGGGGATCTTCTTGTCCAATCTTCAAGAAGGTTACATAGCCCAAATCAAACACCTCTGTGACCTGCTTATCCCTGTGGGCCCCTTTTAAAAAAGTATCAATGCATAGTAAAAATGTATTATCTAATAAAAGTATTTTTCAAAACCTGCCATTTACCATTTCCAATTTCAATGTATATTTCTGTTTTATCATTGTGCTTTTCTCAGCTGATTGGACTCAAATTAGAGTTAAATTTGTATTATTTTTCTTTTTTTTTAAATGGGATTTACGGAGTTCCTCAAAAAATTATTTAATACTTTTCACAATGGGAGTTTGTTACTCACCTCACCTCCCTTACCATTCTTTGGTATAAAACAATAGTGCTGCATCTGCTTTTCCTATAAGGAAATAGAGGTAAACCCCACATTTTAGGCATCAAACTGCAGTGTTTGGACACTTTTTCTTCATCACTCTCCTTATTTTCTCCTTTACATTTTCTTTCCTTCTTTTGGCAGATTTGTCTTGGTAACTTCAGAGCGTTTGGTTCTCCCAAGCAAAAAATTACAGCATCTGGCAACTCTACCCAGGTTATCTCACACATCTAACACTGGATTTTCAGCTGACATTTCACAGGGTGCTGGAATGTGCTCCATTATCTCTGTAGAAGCACTTTGAAAATTTGGATGGGATCCAGTTAGGGAGCCAAGAACAATACTGTGGAAATTACCTGACCAGTCAAGTCTATAAAAAGTGAGTTACAAACAGCATAAGCTAAAGCCAATAATTCTAAAAAATATTCCTTGGGAATCCTGTAAGTTAAAATGAGAGTAATAAGGACATTATAATGTTTCAACGTGAATAAATAGCAAAAACATTAGCTCTCTTTGTCTGAAAAATTGTCAGATTCGAATACTCAAGCCAGGTTATTTGTAAAATTGTTTGGGATCTTGGATGCTGGCAAGCAGAGCGTAACTTTGAGCTGGACTCTGGAACAACCTCGTGGATTATGAGACCCCCGAGATGCAGCAGGCAGCCCCGAGCAGTGCTACTGGAGCAGACCTCAGTTTGTGTTCCCATGACACTCGAAGGAGGCAAGAGAGGCACATTTTACACAAGTTTATAAACATAGCAGCTTCCAGCAAAAGTGGTGAGAAAATTTCAGGGATTTGGTGGGATTTTTTTTCAGTCACTGGTGGGAGCTGGGAAAGTGACTGTTGCAATAAAATGGACCATAGGCTCTTTACAAAACAGGATGAAATGTTTATATTTGGCTATTATGGTGATGGATGTTAAAAAAAACAAAGATAAATAAACATATTAATTATGTGTCAAACCACAGGACATCTCTTAGGACACTGGGATGGGAAGACTCAAATGCTAGAGATAACTTTGCTTCATTTCAAGTGTATTTCTTGATGAGCTTTATTAACCTTTAGGGACAAATTAATCCCAGAAACAGTATTTGTTACTGTGACCTTCTGTATTTCCTCCTCATACTTAAAGGCAGGATGATTCCATCCAGAAAAGAACCTAGATGGTAGAAATATATACCATCCCAGTGACTTAAATCCATCCCTGTGCTGAGATGGAGCCAGGAATAAGTGTCCCCTGTTTCTAAACTGCACTAGAAGCTATTTAGTTAAAGAAGGACAAGTATTTAACTCCATTCCTACTCCTACTGAGAGAATTTGAAAATCACTCAGCTCATTCCCCATAATTTCTCTCTATAGCCCAATAAAAAGGATAATCTTCTGTTTCTCAAAACCAAAATTCAGAGAGAAACTGCAGCCACATTAGAACAGCAGAAATAACTTTCTTATTCCTCGCTCCAGCGTATAGACTAAGTCCTTTAATTAACACAACTCTATGGTCAGGCCAACACTTCTTTTTTATAATTGCCGTTTCCTGACACTCAGTAATTTATTTTATTTTAATTCTTCAGGGTGTGTGAATGTTTCAGAGAGGCCCAAACCAAGTGGGGGCTGTCAAAAGATGCGATGCTGCGTCACCGCGGAGCCGATGGCCACGAGCCAGCTCTGTCAACACTTGGCTTTGTACTGTCCGGGGGAGAGAAGCTGATTCTTCAGCAGTGTCTAATCAGTTTAAAACAAATCTGGAAGATGTTACTAGAAGACAAGATGAGATCCAGGCCGCAGCAGCCTCTGCATACAAAGGAGTGGAGGATTTCGTTTGAAAACGAAATTAAAGAGGTGGAAAAAACTCTTGACAGTTTCAACGGGATTTTAACTGGGGGTAAGAAGGAGTGAACTAGTGGTTTGGGAAATGGGGCTACTGGTACCTAGAGAAAGGACCTTGTTCTGTCACCTCTGCTGTAGGAACAGATGTATCAGTAGAACTGATCTCCCAGTAAGCAATGGAAAATTTCCTGTATATCCACAACAGCTGTCTAATAAACAAAAGGGACATGCAGAAGGTTGGAGAGAGACTTCTACACAGGTTTGTAGTGATAGGAGCAGGGGAACTGGTTTTAAATTGAAGAAAGGAAGATTGAGATTAGAGATTTGGAAGAAATTCTTCCCTGTGAGGATGCTGAGACTCTGGCACATTGTCCAGAGAAGCAGTGGTTGCCCCTGGATCCCTGGCAGTGTCCAAGGCCAGGTTGGATGGGGTTTGGAGCAACCTGGGATAGGGGAAGGTGTCCCTGCCATGGCAGGGGTGTGGAATGAGATGAGCTTTAAGCTCCTTTCCAACCCAAACCATTCTGTGATGCCATGATTCATCATAGCCTGGTTAATTCTTGAAAGGAAACCAAAGTCAAATAATTTGGAGGGTCATAATGACAAGAAACAGTTACCTAATAAATCACAGGAGGTGTATATAGAAAAGGTAAATACGTACTTTTGATTTATGGAACAACTTCCATCTGAGTCCATCAAAAGGTTTCAGAAACTAAACGTTTCCATACCCAGCACAGATATCAGAGAGCTCCACATTCATCTCTCAGTGCCTCATCTGGAAACCTCCTAACAGCCCTGGATTACACAGGTATCCCTGCAAAGCAGAAACTCTGAGGGCTTTCTTTGGGATGTGTTTCTGGAAAACTCTGTTTCCTTCTGACACCATGCAGTAAAGGAATGGAGGTAGAAAGCCAAGATTTCTTTCCTGCCTGCGGGAACCTGACCTGGCTCACAGAACATGACCAAGACACTTTGCCCTTGGAGGATCCAACTGCAAGGACAAGTGGGTCACTGCAGTACCCAGAAAGGGAATGGAAATAGTTAAGAAATATGTAGAGGAGCTACTGGAGCCTTCACATACTACTACAGAAAAATTGTGGCAGGGGTAGGAGCAGGATGTGTTTCTGGGAGAGTCGAGTGCTGGATTTAAAGCAGAAAACAGAAAATACCCCCTAAGAATAATTTAAAACCAATCAGATAAGGTATTCTATAAAACAGCTGTTACTGGGAAGGGGGTGGGGGTGCTGGGAAAGAGCTGTAGATCCACAGGAAATTCCTCCACCAAGCTGAAGGAAGCCTTTGGTATCTCTCGTGATTGCAAACTAGTGGGAAGGAGTCAGGAAGGAGCAGGAATGTCCTGCCTTTCTCACAGCTGCCCAGTGGGACCTGTGAGTTTCCATCATCTGCACCAGAACAGATAAACTCTCAGGAGTCCAGGCACCTTCAACCCCAAAAGATGCAACATCACCCCTTTTCATTTCCCCCCTCATCCAACATTTTATAAAGATGAGATTTAAGTTATTTTCTTATTATTAAAGGGGAGAATAACTCATAATGAAAATAGAAACTTTCCTTATTGCAGGAATTCAGAGTACCAGGATGTGTTCCTCTTTTTTTTCATTTCAGAAAAAAAAATTCAAACCAAACCAAAACAAAACAAAAACAAAACAAAAAAAAAAAGAGAAAACCACACCCCTTTTCTCCTACAATATTCTGTCCTTGCTGTTTTTCTTCTCTCAGAGATCTCTTCCCTCATTCCCTTCACTTTGATCCCTACCCATGTTTTTGGTGGCATGGTCATTGGCTCCAAGGGAGAAGAGTTTATCCCTTGCCCTCTAGGGCTGCATCTATTAAACCTCCCCAACTTTATTCAAGTAAAGCCTGGTGAAACATTCCTTTGCCTGACGTGGGAATTAACCCAATATCTGAGTTGAGACAAATTCCTCCACTTCTCTGTAATTCATCTTTTTCACTTTACATGAGGATTTTTCTCATGGTCTGTGAAGCAGGTCAGATTACCTTAGATACTTTGTCAGTAGTTGAATGGATTGGGTATTATAAACTCTAATTTACAGTCTCCTGTAACTTACTGTATATAAAATACTGAAAGATTACAGGTCTGCTTCAGCTAAACCCCTAAATGTCTGCAGCTTAGCCAGGTTTGGCCATAGAACATTTGCTTTTAGGGCCTGAAGGAACTCTGGCCTGGTGTCCCCTGAGCAGTGTGGGCCACAGTTTGAGCACTTTGAGCTGCCCCTGTTTACCCAGTGAGGTCCTGGGTCTCACCTGGATGTTTTGTGTTCTTGAATTTTCCTCCTTATATTTCCTGAACCCACAGAATGTGTGGAAGTTTATTACAACAACCTCTACAGCCACTGGATGCAAACCAGCGCTCAGGTTATACATGAGCAACCAAAAAATTGGTGCTCTTGCACCATGGTGCATTTTTAATTAACACAGGGAACTAGAGCAGCTTTTAACAGTGGCTTTCAGCCTCTTTTCTTTCCTAGAATCATGGAATGGTTTGGGTTAGAAAGGACTTTCAAAGGTCATCCAGTCCAACCCCCCTGTATTGGACATCTTCAGCTTGGCCAGGTTGCTCAGAGCCCAGTCCAAGCTGGCCTTGGATGTTTCCAGGGATGGGGCATCTGCCACCTGAGGGAGACCTTTGTTCATTCCTCCTTGCAAATCCATAATTCCATTTTCCTTCTTCTCTTCCTACTCTTTTCCCATGTCATTGTCACATCAACTTCAATGGACAGGAAGGTCTGAAATCCTCTGTTCACTCTCAGTTTCTCCCATCCCTTCACCCCCACCAAGATTCCTCATTGCCACCACAGAAGACTCCCATAATAAAAGCTAACACCACAACAGGCACTACCCTTGTTGCCAAACTAAACTAGATCACATCCCTGGCTGAGGGAACGAGCAGAGAGCAGACACACATTGTGGCAGGAAAACCTTTGGCTGCTCCAGTTCATCTCATCCCAGCTCTGTGGCTGAAGCCATTCCAGCTGCACTGCTTACCTTGGGGAGAGGCAGAGGGGATGCTGCAAGCCTAGCTGCACCTCTCAGTTTGGCCTCCACATCTCCTTCATCTCTGGGAGATGATCCCAAGCAGCTGCTGGATTCTCCATGATGAGGAGGAGCATGGGCTGATTTATCCTGCAGTTCCCAGCATGGAAACTGGTCTGTGGGTAAAGACCTGAGTCTGCAGCATCTCCCATCAGCACAAAGCATACAACTGTGCAAGAAACCTTTTCATAATCATGAGGAAAAAGAGAGGAGAAAAAAACCCCAAACAAATTCTTAAACATATTCAGACTCAGCTGGAATTCGGACCAAGAGATGGACTAGCTACTTACTTATCCCTGAGGCACATTCACCCCTCTCTATAATTAAGCTCTTGGGCTGTTTTGTTAGTGGTGAGAAGCAGGCTTTGCCAAAAGTCATCTGGCTTTCCCCCTTAGAACACTGACAGGTTTTTTCCCCCCTCCTTGCTAAAGAAAGCTTTCAATTTTCATTGCTTATGTGCTTTAGGTATAATTATTTTTTTTACCTTTCACGGTGTTATTTCCTACCCATAAAATTATACAAAAATGGTCATCAGTGAGCCTGCTGAAAAGACCATCCACCATACATTACAGAGAATAACCTTAATATTTATAAAAAAAATAAAGACCATATTTCTTTTAAAGATCTTGCTCTAAACAAACTGAATTATTCATGCATAGAATTGTACAGCATTAGAACACCTGTTTTCAATCATGCATAATGTAAAATCACTCATTACCTCACAAGAGCCTCTACATCTCCAGCAATCAAATGGCATTGAAACAGAGGAACAGGTGCTTGGCAGGTGGATCCAAACAGATGTTTTAGGCTTGGTTGTCTTTTCTTGTACAGGTGTGGTGATCTTGTTTTCAACGGCATAATTGCTATTTGAATAGGTGATATTTAATTCTTACGTGCTTTAATATTTATTTTTGCTTCTTCAATTCCTTTTTCCCCACTCTGCTAACTGCACGGGCTCAAAGCAGCTTATGAGATGTGGGAAAGCTCTGGACTGATACATCAGTGATGTAATGGAAATTAGAGTTCCTCTTACTCAGACCTTCATGCCACAAATTCTCAACCAGGAGAATTGTCCTTTTTCTAGACAACTTGTGCAAAATTACTGCAGAAACATCCAGACTCTCAACCAGAGTCCAGTATCCTCTTCCTGAAGGATATTTGAATGTTGGATATATACAGATAAGATAAACCTTCATGAAAACAATAAAACAGGAAATGGAGAATATCCCTGCATGCTTTTCGAGGGTTCCATTACGCACAATTTAAATGTGCCTAAAAACTGCAGCAGACTTAGTATACTGATATCATGAAGGAAAAATATATCACTGATGGAGAGCAGGGTTAGATTAGAAATTAGGAAGATATTTTTCCCTGTGAGTGTGGGCAGGCCCTGGCACAGGTGCCCAGAGAAGCTGTGGCTGCCCCTGGATCCCTGGGAGTGTCCAAGGCCAGGCTGGACAGGGCTTGGAGCACCCTGGGACAGTGGAAGGTGTCCCTGCCCATGGCAGGGGGTGGAATGAGATGATCTTTAAGGTCACCTCCAACCCAAACCATTCTAGGATTTGTTGGTTCCAAACCTTGACTCTGCTTCTCAAACTCCTGATTTTCCATGGGAGAGGGATGTGGACCAGTGGCCTTTGCTAAACCAGATTGTGGACCTCTCACTTTGCAAAAGCTGCAGGAGTCACTGAACCTGCAAGGAAAGAAAAAAAAAAAAAAAACAACAGGCAAAAATTTGACATCTTCCCCTTGGAATTTAGAGAACATTAATGGACAGTGGCCAAGAAGTATTTTGGTGTTCATCGCCTTCAAGCACCGATTGCTGGTTGGCTGAAGCTGGTGTGTTCCCACTCCTACTTCAGTTTCAACAGCAAAGTGGCAAATCATTAGAAACAGCTTTAAACTTGGCACCCTCACCAGCATCTCCAGAGAGTAGCCAAGGACTGAAAATCCAGGGTGGCAGCCTATTGCTCTGACAGGTCACCTGCCCTCAGGCTGCGTCTGCTCCTCGTGATCCCACACTGCAGGTGCAGAGGGATAAGCAGGGATGCAGTGACCTGGATGGATGCTCCATCCAGGTGTGTCCAGAGCAGAACAAATCTTCTAATCAACAATGATTAGCATGTGATGCTTGCAGGGTGTAAACAACGGATTTTTTTTGTGTCAAATCATTTTGTGTGTCAAGGACCAGAGCAGAAGCATTTTTGGACCACAATGTGCCATCACTGAATTCTTCCCTGTGAGCATGGTGAGGCTCTGGCACAGGGTGCCCAGTGAAATTGTGGCTGCCCCTGGACCTCTGGAAGTGTCCAAGACAGGGCTTGGAGCAACCTGGGACAGTGGAAGGTTTCTCTGCTCATGACAGGGGAGAGAATGAAAAGATATTTGACGTGCCTTGAGCCCAAAACATTCAATGATTCCAGGATTTTGTGCAAAAATAATTTGTACATACATGTAGTTGAATTATTCTGCCCCACTATACCATATTATTTCACTGCATTTTTCAGTGTCAGAGATCTCATGTTTCTTTGAGTAAAAGCATTTCCCAGTATTTTTAAGCAGGAATGGCAAAAAAAACTTGATTCCCCTGATCAAGGGATTTATTCTGGATTTACCTCACTGAAATAGGTGTTCATTTGAGGGGCAGAAAGAACAGTTTATAAATTTGTCCTGAGCCAAGTATGACACAACTTGATGACACTATCACATTAGCAAGTAGGGTATCAAGACTGATAAGGACACATAAATATGTAGATGCATTTATCTATAGAGTTCACACTTACAAAGACAAAAAGTACCTCCAGCATTCATTTACATGCTTATTCATGTGTAGCAATTAAAACATACAGGGAAAAGATCTGATAAAAAGTTCTACCTGTCCAAAGTCAGCACATACCTCAAAACGGAAACTTCCAGAAACAGCAGGTGCCTGCAGTGATTTCTGTACCACCACTCCAGCACTTTGTCCTTCTCCTGGGCTCTCTCTGTGGTAAACAAATGGGCAGGAGGCTTCATTCCCAGCTGAAAGGCTCCAGAAAACTTCCCTTCAGCACATTTCCTCAGAGGCTGTGAAATTCTTGTATTTCTGGGTCAGATATGTGTGACTTCTGGTAGAAGTTACTTTAAACACAAGAACAGCAAAGAGAAACAAAGGATATATCAGTGTATCCAGGATGAAATTAAAGCTCAGCAAACGCTTCACAGATTCCATTAGGGATTGTTTTCTGAACATTTTTCTTTCTTAGGAGAAAACATAAACTCTTACCTTTGACACAACAGGTCCATCTCGTAGCTCCAGCACAGCCTCAGCATCTACTGATGTCCCCCAGTGTTCCTCCTTTGACCTCCCATGCAGCCCCAGGTACTGGAGCTCATCTTTAACCCAGGATGAGGTGGTTTGGGTTGCTTTTGAACATTTCCACAAAGAGCTGTTTGATCTGGAGTGCCTGCCTTCAGGAAACAGAGCTGCTCTCGTCCTCCTCTTAAGAACTTTTGACCACTTTTTGCTGCAGGATCTTTTCCACATCCTTGTCTCCATGACCAGGCTTCAAAGGACACCGTGCTCTTCGCTTTGACAGCCCTCACCAGCTCTGCACCTCCTGGCTTGGAGTGGGTCTGTGCAGTTTTTCTCCACGATACATTTCCATTCATTCCTCACATTTAATTTGTGTCTCAGCTGATCACAGTGGCAGCATGGATTGGCCTCTCCAGGATGCTTTGGATCAATTTTCTTCTCGCATGCAGTATAAATTATTAATAACACCAGGCACTCAAACCCGACTCGCTCCCAAAGTTTCCTGCAGTTTACAAAATACCTAGATGGATTAATAGCTCCAAAAGATCGGTGAGTGTGAGCTGTGTAAATTCCAGGTGGGAGGGAAACTCCTGAGATAAAGGATTGTAATGAAATACATCTTCTTCATTTATGGGCCGGTAACAGCTCTTTTGTGTCGAAGGCCTCAGAATCATTTAATATTGCTGTGGCTCTGCATATTCACCAATAAAATGGTCCTACTGCTCTTCTTAGAGAGATGTAACAAGGGGGTTATAAACAAAGTGGAGAAATTAAAAGGTTTATTCGCAGGTGCAATTTGCTCTTTGTATCCTGTTTACCTGAGATGTTCACCCTTCAGTTCCTTCACTCAGGAGAGCCTCTGGAGCATGGTGGGCTGCACACTCTTCCCTAAGGGTGAGCAAAGCACAGATCACAGAATTGTCAGGGCGGGAAAAGCCCTCTAAAATCATCAAACCCAATTGTTAATGTTACACTGCCAAACTCACCCCAAACCACGTTGCCCAGGACCACATCATATATTTCCTACTCAAGACCAAGTTGGATGGGGCTTAGAGCAGCTTGGTCTAGGGGAAGGTGTCCCTAGCCATGGCAGAGAGTAGAATGAGATGAGTTTAAGGTCCCTTCCGACCCAAACTAGCATGTGATTCTGTGGTTCTACCAGAGAACACAACTGCAAATTGCTCAGAGGAAAGATTGCAAAATTGCAGCAAGCCTGTGACCTCGTGGGGTTGATTAACCCCATTTAGTCATGTTTTAGACTCTCTGATTGTAACAGAGCGACTTTACCTCTTCATCAGCATGGAGGGAACAGTATCCACATGGAGACCAAACCCAGGTGCTGCAAACAGCTATTCCAGCTGCTTAGGTGTGCAAAGATGTGTTTAAACATATGTGTGTTAATATATATATACATATACATACATGCACACACATATATACAGAATCATGGAATCATGGAACAGGTTGGGGTGGGAGGGACATTAAAGCTCATCCAATTCCAACCTCCTGCCATGGGCAGGGACACCTCCCACCAGACCAAGTTTCTCCAAGCCCCATCCTGGCTGGCCTAGAACACTTCCAGGGATGGGACAGGTCCATCTTCTCCTGTGCCAAGGCCTCCCCACCCTCTGAGCAACTAATTTCTTCCTAATCTCCAACCCAAACCTGACTTCCATTCTGCAGCCATTCCCCTTCGTCCTGCTGGCAATGGGATATTCTATATAAAAGCCATGAAACCCATATTTTTACACAAAAGGGAGCACAGTGTTGGACACCACAGCCGGTGCAAACCCCGACTCTGCGGTTCCCCCAACGGCAGTGGGGCCATGGCTGCCCTGGCAGCTCCGCTTTCAGCCCGACAGCTGCAGATCCCAGGTGGTCTGACATTTGAGAGAGGGGCTGTGGGGGAGATTGGAGGTGTTCTAGGGGAGAAGGAGGCTGCGAATAACACCGAGCCCTCATCCAGATGGAATCGTTCACGGAACAACCTGGGATACTCTATTACTGTCCATATGCCTCCCAGGTCTCCAAAGGCCACACTCCATTGATTTATTAGAAACCTGCTTCTTTTCCCCCAGCCTTGGTTCCTTCCCAAACAGGGCATAATGTGGGATTTACTGCCATCTGAAATGCTCCTTTTTAAAAATCAGTTCTTCGCCTAAGCTGGGCTTCAGAAATGCTCCAATAAACACCAGATTAGAGAGCATTTCGGGATGGGAGCCCCTCTTTATGTAGCCCTTAAACAAATTTCTTCCTGCCACAATGAGTGATAAAACATTTTATAGGGCATTTCTATGATAAGTAAATGGCTGAAGGCATGGCACCAGTAGAATTAAAGCCACCAGATATAACTCTGATAACAGTCTGCCTTACACTTATTTCTTCCTTTGCATATAAGCCTGGAAGAATTATTTTATTGTTTTAGCACTGCAAACAGTTGTTATTAGTGTATCTTATTTATAGCCAGTTCTTTGAGGCACTATAGTAATATAGAAAAATATCAGTTATTTCATCACACTGGTGAATTTAATGAACCTGAAGGTGTGTGTTATTTTAGCACTTGCTGCAGCTCCTGTGAAAACCCAATGGTGCTAAAATCTGTAAACCTGTCACTGCTTAAGTAATAACCTTGTTAAAAGCATCTTCATTTAACTTATTTCAGCTTTTGCAGAATGTAGGTTTTATTTTATCAGTGCAGGGAATAGGTGTTTCTAACCAAACCACTTATTGTAAATATAGTTAATTGTAGTTCATTAATTTATTCTCAGTGTTATTGCTTTTATTTTAACACTTAGTTTAAATTAAGTGTTGTCTAGAATTGAGTTCCCATTTTCGATTTTTTTTAAACAAACTCTTAATTTATATAAAATATATTTGGTTAGAACAGTAAATTTTATTCTGCAATATGGAAAATGCTCTTTGCATTCATTAATATCCCTTTATGCTGCAAGAAATGAGCTTTCTTCCTTAACAGCAGACAGGAAAACAAAATGAGATTCTTTTTTTAATCTTACCACTGTGAAATTGGGCTTCTTCCTTTCATTTAAAAAATATAGAGAAAATGAAATATTGATGGCATGTGATCCAAATTATCAATTGATCCCTGCAAATACACATCTACAATTATCGAAATCCTGGCAATAGAAGAATGGGAACTCCCTGCTATTTAGCACCATTCAGCAGAAAGAGAAGTGCAATTTGCACCATCACTTTTTTTACAGCACCAATGATACTTCCTATATTATTACACCATGGAGTTGTCTGTGACAAAAGATAAAAGTATCGGGTTCCCAGTAAATTATTACAAGGTGGGCAATTATTCACCCATTAATACTTTTTGGGTTTGAGAACTGCTGTGCTCCCTGGTGCTCCCTGGCAGACACATCCCAGGGGTACAGACCTCAGAGCTGATGCTGGGTGCCAACAGGGCCCTGAGCTCTTGATGGCAGAGGGGCTCCAGTACAATCCCAAATGTGTCAGCTGCTTCAAAGAATTATCAGAATTAGCTATCCAAGATGTTTCCATTAGATTGTCATTTGACTGGAGGGGTCATTTAATATTTTTTTTCTCCCATAATTTAGCTCTCCTCTCTGTGTGGTTCTGTTTCAGGGTTTATTGATCTGTGCTCCATAGTAGGGCTGTGACAAATTTAAATCAGGGCATCATCATCCAAGAGGGTGCAACATCTTCAGACAGGCACAAAATTGTCCTTCATTAAAACTTTCTGCCCTAATCAGTCTTACTTCACAAAAAAAGCTGAGAATGTAATTACCTTCATCCTTTCTTCCAGTTTTGGTGTCAAAACCCCTCAGGGGGTGCCAGAGTAGTGCAGACCCTTGGGTGGGTCCTACATTGCAAGCAAGAGAGATGCTGCAGGAATTACTCCATACCTGGAATATGGAAGCCAGGATGGGTGAGAATGGTCAGCAGGCAGCCCCACAGGTGGGAATGAGGAACTGAATTGGGGCTGAAGGAACCAGCATCCCCCAATTCTTTATGAGCATCTCAAAACCAAGTGGGAGCACCCAGGTCTGGTCTCCAGGATGGGAACACCCAGATCTCTCTGGTGCTGCCCAGAGAGGTGAGGGGTAGGAGGAGGAAACACACACTGCCTACGTGCTGTGTCTACAGCAGGGCCATTCTGCCAAAAATTAGGTTTTGTCTCAAACCAGAAGAGTGTCAGTGTGCCCCAGAGGCTGCAGCAAACGGAGGAAGAGGAGGGAAGCCAAGCTGCCTGTGCCTCCCCACAGCACCAGGACTCAGGGCAGAAGTTGGGATGCTTCAAATCCCAACAGCTGCAGTGTGTCTCCAGGATCTGAGAAACCAGACCAAGCAATTGAAAAGGAATCCAGTTGTTTAAGCTTAGGCTGGGATTGTGTTTGTATTTGTTTTTCTTGTAACCTTTCGTTTCCAGCCTTCCAGCTAAAAGCCTGACCTTACGTCTTGCTTAATAAACCTTTTGAAAAAGGCTTTATTTTATCATCCAGCCTGGTCTGTGCTGCAGGGAAGATGGATGGGAGGGAATAGGTGAAGCTGAGGAGGTGCAGAGGCACATCCCAAGGGCGCAGGGTGGGAAGCTGGGGTGCATCCTGCCCTGAAATGCTGTTCCACAGAGCCACGGGCACTCCTGTGAAGGGTCAGGCACTCAGAAGAGATCCTCTGCTAAAGCTTCTCACAGCTTAGAATGCACTCAGTGGAAAGAATACAGATGTCTGAGAGTGTGCAGAAAATGATCTAGCTGATAATGACCAAATGCAATTGAGATATTGAAGCAAATTTGAAAATGCAAAGGCTGTTTTGGAGCCTTGGGAGCTTCCCTGCGGCAGAGCTGGGGGTCCACGAGCCCAGTTTGGTGTGGGTCAGCATCACACTTCCTCTGGAGCTGCCAGCTAAATCTGCTTCATTCCTCCCTGCTGTGCCTGTGAAACTGCACCACGAACTCCTTCCTGCCCTGGACTCAGCTATGAGTGTGGGTAGAAAAAATTTTGGGCCTTTTCTGCTCCAACACAAAAAAAAATGTCCCATATCAAACATCTGGCCTGTCTGCAGGGGCCCTGCTCTTTCTCCTGACATCCTGTGCTACCACAGCCCACAGAGAGAAAAGAAAACTAGCACACACAAGACAACCCCAAATTTGATGCTGAGGTGCTGAGTTGAGCAGTGGGAGGGAGAAAAAGGCAATACCAACATCACCATTCCTCCAGACTCTGCAGCACAAAGCTGGGAAAGGGGGATTCTCCTTTCTCAAACCCAGCATAACCCAGCCCTGCCATGGGGTTTAAACCCATTTACAGTCTATTTACTTTGCCTGGTTTATAGCTAAGCTACAGTATTCATCCCCAGTGCTGAGACACAAAATAATTCCAGGAAGGATTTCACATTTTCTTTTCAGAATCTAAAGCCAACACAACTCAGTTCTGTACCCATTGATAGTACCAAACAGGAGTGAAGTCAATATTATGGTTATGTAGTGCTAAAAATGTAAGATTAAATTTAAAATTGTGGAGCAGAAAATTTGAATTTAAGAAGATTTTTCGTTAAGCCAGCATACATTTATCCCTCACACAGACACAACGGTAATAGCAATTTGACCCACATAACTTTTTTGTTTCTTAAGTTATACTATTACAGACCAATTACACGTTCTTTAAAGAAATGTTATTAATTATTGAAACATTAAAAAGCTGAGGTCATTGTTTTTTCTGCACTTAGCATAGCTTTTAAGACAGATTATAGGGAGAGGATCTTTTGGTAGATTGTCTTAAAATATTCACCAGTGCGAGAACAATTTAATGAAATTCACATTTATTTCAAGGATTTTTTTAATTAAATCTATTGGTTGTTGGTATCCGTAAACCCTTAAGAATAAACACCTGCAGTGTTTTATTATGTAAAAAGGTAGTTTAATTGCATCATATTTATCACAGACAAATCAAGCCCTATTCAGAAGATAATAATGACACAGTAATTGGACCAGTAATTGGTTCAGGATGATTCAATATTGTACTAATAATCATAAATACAACTGTCTCCTGCTTTGGTACAAGGCTGACACGATATTATAGATTGGATTTGGTGCAATAAATATCCATGAACTGGGTCCAGTAGCACCCAGGTCTTTAGTTCAACTGCCTTAGTAAATAGCAGGTATCTAATAATGCAGCCTACATGAGGAATCATTGTTTCCTGGAGGGAAACACAGGGAATACTGCTTCCTTCTGCATCTGGGAATGGCTGGAAGTGGCATCCCTACAGCAGAGCTTCCTTTGGCTCCCTGTGTTAAGCATTTGCCTCAGAGATGATTCCACTCCAAGTAAACCTGGTCATGCTCAGAGCCAGTTGTAAAGTAGATCTGTGCGGTGGAAATCTGGCTTTTCTTTGGATTTTCACTCATTTTTTTGCCTTCCTGACGACTGGAGAAATGGCACACTCCAAAGAGGCACAATTTTCCAAAAATGCTCAGCATGTGCCCTCAAACCCTCCATGGAGAACAAGAGAACCCAAAACTGGGCACCCCAAACTCCACAGCAGGCAGGAGATACACACGGCGTGGTTCATCCCCAGCGGGCCACAGACCTCTGGGGATGGCCACTGATGAGCCCCTGGGGGCCACCAGACCCCAGCAAGCCCCTGGAATCTCTTGTGTTCTCCACAGAAATCAGTACTGCTGTTCCTTGCTTTAACTCTACCTTTTCCCTGCATTTCCTGTACTTTCCCTGTCTGATCCAGAGCACCACCATCCAAAGTGAGGGGTTTTCCTTGTTCCCTGCTGCCTGCCTGCCACCATGGGGGTCTTGCTGCAGTATTTTGGCAAACCATGCTTCCTATTTCAAATGGAAATGGTTTTCCCTTATAAAACCCAGGATTTTTTTTTTTTTTTGCTTAGGAAAACACCCATTGAAAATAATAATGATATTATTATCATCATGGTTTTGGTTCCTTACTCTCACTGAATGTGACATGTGACATCCAGGTCAGGGCTCCCCAAACACAGATAGTCCAAAATAAAAGTACTTGTAAAAAAGGTGCTCATATCCATATTTCAGCAGTTAAAAAGAGATGCCAACATTTCAAAGACTCCACAACTTCACCGGATTTCACCTGGAGCTTTGACCACAATTTTCCACTGTTTCCTCAATTTTCCTTGTTGACTGTCCTGATATGATTTTAGCACCTGGTTATTTTCATGTTATCATGATTTCCTTGTTGTGTTAATTAAAGCGTTATTTATGGTACGGCATAAATCAACATAGTGGTATCCAGCTTTAATCTACTTTTTTTGCACTGTGCATGAATATAGAATTTTTAGGAATATGAAAATATTCAATATAGAAATGGAGTATGGGAATAGATACAGAAGTTTAGAAAATACTGAAATTTTAGGGGAGAAGGAGGCTGCAAGACCTGCAACATGGCTCCTCCACCAGCACCGGGGCCTTTCAGAGGGATCCAAAAGGGAATGGGGCCTCAATCCCCAAAACAATGGTCCTCATTCACCAGACACAGAAACTTACTTTTCATTGGTGTGGAGCTGGAATGGATATAACACAGCCCCTTAATTGCCAGGGCAAAATTTCACAATCCATGCCCTTGGCTTGGGAGAATGCCCTCAGCAGAAAAATTGTGAGAGTTTACCTTGTTGTCTTTGATTTCTCTGCACTGGAAGCAGGAGTAGCCAGGCCCAAGTACCAGCCCAAGGTGGACCGTGTGATTCTGACTGCACATCTCCTTGATGCCCCATTCCAGTGGCTGATGCCTCCATCCCAAAACACAGCACCTGGAGGGAAGGAGGGATGTGAGAAATGCAGGCAGAAGAAGAGACAACTCACATTGCAGGAGGCACATAGGGAAACCCTTGAAGTTTCGCTGGCAGAGCAGCCCTGGCATGGGCACTAAGGCTGAAACCAAGCTGTGCAAATGGAATTCCATGGCAGAATGGCACCAGGGGACCAGTTCCCTCCTAATGGAGTCAAAGGGATGAACCCCAAGCACACCAGTAAGGAGGCAACCAGGGGAAGGCACTCAACACCGAACCATCCCTTTTAAATTTTTTTCCCCTTGGTGCTCCATATCCAAGCCATTTTTTTCCCTTTTGCCTGAGTCTCTCTTACCTTAGCCTTGCTCAGGGAGGAGGAAAAGGTGAGAAGACAGGAGAGCTATCGCTGTGCACAGCCAGGCAGGCAGGCAGCAGAGGTAGATGAACAGAATGTGTTGAAAGCATCATGATCCAGCGCCAGGAAATAACAGTTAGCATATCCCTGAATGACATTTACAGGAAACCTATGTTTCCTTTTCAGGGCCATAAGCTTCAACAAACTGGTGTGTTCAGTCAGCCCTTCCCCATGTACAGTATGGATGCCACAATTTTCTCAGCATATGCTCAGCTGCGTCCTTCTGATGGCATCCATGTTGGCGCCTTTCCATCTATAGGCATGGAGGGATGTCTTCATCTTCTGCAGGAGTCTGGGGCTACTGCCAAAGGCAGGGATCCAAGCACCGCAGGCAAGGAAAGTGGATCATTTTGGTTCCTGAATAAGGATTAGGCTTTGCAACACCTGAGCAGTGAAAATCCTGCAGAGCCTTGGTGGCCGGAGCCAGGAAACGCCGCGGTTCTGCGGAATATTGCCGAGCAGAGCCCTATTTAACCAAGGTGAATGTTTGCTGAGGAGCAAATTAGAGGAAATTTAGGGAACAAATGGCAAATAGGCAGCCACATGTAATGTCAGTATAAAGGCTCTGATGGGTTTGGCTCTGGTGTTTTCTCAACTGTAATAGATAACACCTTCATTATCTTAACTCTCCTCTGGCCCTCACCTAAGGAAAAACCACACAGCCTTCACTCCAAGAACTCCTTTACTTATGTGAGGCAGAGATCCCTTTGATCTTTTGTTATATATGCTGAGGAGCCCAGTTATACACCATCTAAGCACCAACACAAGTCAAATCCCTTTATTATTTACTTCTTTATTTTTAATCGCAAACAGAAATGAAAAAAAATCCTTCTATTTTCCCCCTGAAGCTTATCCATTTCTTGTCTTTTCAGAGTATGGGCCAAAATGTACTTTTCTGACTCAAGAAAGGAGGATTTCACTGAAGTAAACAGGATACCCAGAATTAAGGGCAGGATTTTGTCTACACACTGTTTTATCCAATCTACATTTTTCGTCTCTAATACACTTAGGAGAGAAGAAGGGAATTTATTTGGATATTAAATGGCCCTGGAAATCATTCTCAACAAGGAATAAAACATTTCCTTTACATAAAATCACATTATAGAAAAAGTGTTCAAGTTAATTTAAGGGGAAAATTTAGAAAACAAAAGCCAAGTCACAGCCACACACACAGAAACTCTCCTCGCTCCTGCCTGGGGAAGCGAACTGAAATATTTCCTCTCCTCCTCCCTGGCCAGCTCATTTTACAGAAATGAGAAAGTAACCTTATCGATCAGCAGTGCATAAAAGCCAGGCATACACAAAGCAGGGAGAGGTGGGTGATACAGATGAGAATTTAAAGTGTTTTTATGGCTCTGCACCTGATCAGGAAAAATCTTTTTCACCTCAAACACATGAAAGTTGTCTCCTACTCTTAAGCCATTTTTCACCTCTTTCATCAAACACTTTGCCCAAAGAAATGATGACAACACATGGCTAATTAACAACAAAGAATAATTGAACTATGGCTCTAACTATCTACCTTTAAATCAAAGGAAGAAGGCAACCAATACTAAAATTTAATCTGTCCTCTGGGGCTGGAGACAGCTTACAGGTTCAAGTCAGATAGCAAATGTAGCTAAATGGCAGTCAGAAAAGATCATGTGACTGGGGGCTAAAAACTAATTAATCTCCATAAAGCTGTAAGTGAGGTAGGTAAGATGACTTGAAATCTGATTACATTATTGCATTTAAGGAGGGAAAATGCAGCATGTATTTTTCATGTTGATTTTAACCACCTGAGCCCTTAATGACATTTTGTACCTTGAAAGAAAACTCGTATTTCATTTATATTTTAAAAGACTTACAAAGATGCTATTGTCATCTGCACAGAATTTACAAATTTAGTCTAAATAATGCTGCTATGAATCACAGAGAGTGCATTTCTAAACTTTTTTTTCCTGGTGTCAGCCAGAAGATTCCATGTAACTATGGGAAGCCATAAAGCCAATCATTTAACAAAAGCTGAAATAAATCTAAGGGAAAGAATAATTTTGCAGCATACTCAAATAGAGGAGGAAAAGAAGAGCCTGCATTTCAACTGACTGCTGAGGATGTACATGCATTGCTCCTTTAATTTGTAAATAATCTCCAACACTAAATTTTGAATTATGTGGGAACACAGCATTGATTATGGTTTCTATTATTTATAAATTTCTACACAGAAAAAAAATAAAAAAGAAAACAAGAAAAACCCAAGAAAACAAAATATTCTAGGTAGGTGGGAGAGCTCAATTCCATGAGTTTAGTCAAATTATGCATGGAATTGACAAATTTAAATGTAATATTTTTAATTGTGTAGGACAGATGTTAGAATTCAGGATAGGAAAAGGGGAAATGGTCTCAAGTTTCTCCAGAGGAGGTTCAGGTTGGATATTAGGAAAAATTTCTGCACTGAAAGAAAAGGCTGCCCAGGGCAGTGGTGGAGTCAGCAGCTCTGGAATTGTCCAAAGCACGAGGAGATGTGGCACTTTGTGAACTGGTTATGTTTGGTCAAAGGATGAAAACTCCATCTTGGAGGTTTTTTCCGACCTTAATGATTCTAGGAACAGAAAGGAAGAGAGAGGGAACAGAAAACTGCAACCACGTACCAAGCTGAAACCAAGCCTGAAGTTAATTTTGGAGGTTTTAGTCATGGCTATGGACTGCTGTGCATAATCTCTGCTCCTCGTGCAGCAGCATCCATGTTAATATTACAGACTGGAAAACACCTCAGACACAATAAAAAAAAAAAAAAAAAAACAATTCAAACTAACCTAGAAGCAGAGACATTATCAGACTCAGTTACATGTTTTGAAATTCAGTACCAGCAGTACCTGACAGCCTGTGCAGGGGGCTGAGGCAGGGACAGTTTTAGGTGATAAAAACCTGTACTTTTAAAATGTTCGTAAAATACTTGATATACACTGCTGAACAAGTATATAGTGGCCATAAATAAACAGCATTTAACTTAACAAGCACACATTTATAGGTATAATAATGGCATTTTGCACTTCTGCAACACCTTTGATCCCAGAATTTCCGAGTTTTTTGCAAGGATTAATTAATTAAGCTTCAACACGCCCCTGCACCAGATGTCATTAACATACTTTTTATGGCCTACAAATTCTACAAAAGACACGCTTGTATTTCATGTCTTATTGTGCCTCCTACCCAAAGCAATTACTTTTCTCCTCACTTGGCTGTGTGGTGGATGGGAAATGACGGAGGGGTCCTCCTGCCCCATTGGGCTGGGAGATTCCCTGCCACCTCTGAGTCTCCTCTTGATGATCAGGGAATTCAGGAGGGTCATGGCCCTGTGAATTTGGGGAGTTCATGCCATGCACCCTTCCCTCAAGCAGCTTTGCCTGTCTTGCTCCTAAAGCCTCAGGTTTTCCTTCCCCGCCTCCTGTGTTGCTCTTTGCTATGACTGATCTCCCTGAAATGCTAAAGGATTTTGCAATTTTGCTATTTAGAGTTAAGAAGACATTTTTTCCCACATGGTGAAACTGCCATGTGGCTGCAAAGTGCCCCCACACTCCCCCCTTCCCCTGCTTTTTCTCTCAGGAACCAAATCATGACACTTCTTACATCTTCATTCCCCATTTTGCCAGAACCCAACATGAATTACAGCTCAAACCCTCCTTGAGAGTGATTTAAGGTAGAGCAACTTGGCAGTAAAACTCTCAGGGTGAGAGCACGTGTTTGTAAAGTCTGGCACAGATGGAGGCACCTCCTTGCATGAACCCTTAGCCTCCATGGGAAAAGGAGGAACATGGGAATCAGCTCCCAGACCTCATCCTCTGCTTATCACGCTTATCTAGAGCTGGCAGTGCATCTTTTCCTGGACTGTGATTAGTGAAAAACTCCCACACGGAGCAAAGTTTGGCTCCATGACTTATTAGGCTTAGGAGAAGTCACACAGGCAGCTGAAATAAAGATTTTGTTGCTGTTGGGCTCTTCCTAACACCTTTTTCTCTTTTCTCCTGCTTCCAGGTACATGATGAGATCACAGTGCTTGTGAGGTTGTTGATTCACAAGTCTTCTCTACCTTATTTATTATTTATAGAACGGGTTGTGTCTCCTGGACAGCAGTCCAATTTAAGCAAAATTTGGCCAATGAGTGCAATTACTGGGCATGCACATCACCTCCCAAAAGCACACCTGCTGAAATTTCAATGTCACTTACACCAGCCAACCTTAGGCTGCTTGTCTCCAGACCTATCTATATTTTATCCTGGAAATAAAACACTGTAAAAAGCTTATAAAAATATGGAGACTGACTTTTTAAACAGGCAGATATTTACAGGACAAGGGGAATGTTTTTTGAATTAAAGAGGGGAGATCTAGATTAGATGTTAGAAGGATGAAAGATGTTGACTGAAAGAAGTTGCCCAAATTCTTCAAAGCACCAGGAGAAGGATTTCCTTGAGATCTACCAGCCACAAACACTCTGATGGCAAAATAACCTCCCAGAGGGCCAGGTCTGTGGCCACAGGTGGTTTGGTGACACATTGCACAGTTATCCAGGACATTTTTACCCTCTCACTGATAAACACCGAGCAGGTATGTCCTTACATTTCCTGACCTATACAATTATTTCTCAGGGTTTTGGGCATAGTCTGAGAGTTCCCTTTACCTGAACTATGTTTTTTTCCTGCTGTAGGAATGGCTCACCAGAAACCAGTTCCAGCAGTCCTGTGCTACCCCCCAGACACTGAGCACAGCCCAAGTCACTGCTCCTTCTTTTAGCAGATGTGCTGTCCACCAGGAGCTGCAGCTCAGTATTTCCTCTGTCACTGTGCTTGCTTATTCAGGCTATAAAGAGCAACTGCCTGACCACTGGACAGACACAGCCCAGCCCAAAGCAGGGATTTTTTTGGCTTTTCTACAGCCCTGTGCCATAATGTTTTGTCACTTGAGCACTAGTGCCAACTTTTGAGCAAAGCCCTGCTGACCAGCATCGAGCAGAGCCTGTTCCTTAAAAAAGGTACTTTGTGCTTTCCTTTTTTGGGGAAAATTAGTTTGTTCCTTCCACAGTGGGGTGAGAGGGAATCTCTAGGCCAGACCTCAGATTCCTGGCATAATTCTCCACCTACTCAACAACAGAACTAGCATGCTCCCAACACAGTTCAAGGATGTTGCAGTTCCATGTACCTACAGAGAGTAAGAAAGGCAGGAATTCCCACAAAAAAGTGTATTTTCCTTAAGAGAAAAGAATCCTTTAAAAATAAACCATGAATTTGCCTTTTTCAGGTCACTTAGATAATGTAGCTGAGTCCAGCTGGGCAGGAGAAGTATTTGTACCATACGGACGTTGATACCACAGCTCTGCCTGCTTAAATATTTAATTCCACTAAGGTACTGTACAACCAAAATACCTTGGCTTAATTTAGGTTGCATCTGGAAACATGTCATTTGAGATGCCAAGAGGTATCTCTCTAATTTTTTGCTTCGCTCTACTCATGAATCTACTATTTCTACTCCCAGGTTTACAGTGTGTAAAATTTCAGCTTTTTTCATGTAGAAAGATAATGTTGTAATCCAAGGGCTGGCTCTTGGTCTGAACAGCCCTTGGTTTTACATAGTGGAGCCAAAACATTAGATACAAATCTATCTGAAGGCTCTTTAAGAAGAAAGATGGCAAGTAAATTCTGATTTAATATAAAAGCCCATTCAACTATTAATCACGATTGCAGATGATTCCAAACGTGGCATGATATCATTTAATTCCCAAAAACCAGAGGAAGTGACAGCACACGTTTCTTGAACTCATGTAATGATATCATGCAAAGAAGTCCTTTCTAACCACTTCTGTGCTCAGGTCATAAATTACCAACCAGACACATAGATTGCCACTTTAATATTTTAAAGTCTCATTTTTGTGTATTCTTTTTCTCTTGTTCATGCTTTGTCTTAACAAATACGCTTGGCCATAATGAAAATAAACCTGCTGAAGTCTCTGTGGCCTGAGACAAGCTATAACACATTTCTGCACCACGGGGTGGGCTCATGGGATGCCTACTGAGAAAATGCATCCCCTCTGCGCATGCCCAGACTATTAAAATGAATTGACATGTTAATGCTGACAGGAAAAGAGCACAAGAGAGCTTGCTAAATTACTGCTCAGTCAGGCACTAGGAATTCCTGAGTGGCTAACTCCTGAGCAAAACCTGCAGCAAGGAGACAAGGAGGAAAAAAAAAGAGAGAGGAAGGAAAGAAGGAGAAGGGGAGAAAAAAGAAAGGAAAAAAAAAAAGTGGGTGAAAAAAAGAAACTTTATTGTCAAATGCAACAAAACAAACAAACACTAAGGGTTTGTCATGTTAGTAATGCACCTACTCATAAATCATATGGATTTTAATCATACCTGCCACCTCAGCCTGCTTCTCCCCTGAGAAATTGTTTTCTTTTTGCTCCCTCCTTCACTCGCTTTCAATTATCTGGAAGCTGTTTCTCCTGTTTATTTATTTATCTAAAGTTCACATACAGTATGCATGCACAAATTTCCTCTGGGGGCCTGAGCCCAGGCAGATCATACAGGGATGCGGTGGAGCGTGGCAGCTAAACATCTCAGATGAATGTACTCAGCCTCTGAAAACCTGCTTTGGACCACGGTGACAAGAGGAGGGGAGGACAGAAAGTAATTAGTGTGTGTACAATGATGGATTATGGCTTAATATTCAGGCATTTCACCTTTGCACCGCTATAGGTAGGCCCACAAGATGACAAACCAAGTCCACATTCTTGCCAGGGAGGGGAAAAAAACAGAAAAAAAAAAGGTGTGTGCGTGGGGAGGGAAAAAACCCCACAGGATTTTCACTCCTTTGGCCGTGTCCTCTTCAGTGAATAAATTGCCTTGGTTGTTTTAGTTACCTCTCAGACCTTTTACAGTTTGGAAAATGCCAGATATATGCAAAAATGCATCCATGAGAAACCTGATGGGCAGCTGCTCGGTGGATTTCTGACAAGCTGGCACAATATTGTTCTTGTGTCTCACAGCTTCTATAATGTAACTTTAGTACTAGGGAGAAACTCACTCTTTCAAATTTTAAGGAGAGAGTGAACTGCCAGTGACCTTTTCTCAGCTCTGGGAGGTGAGTGTACAGCACAGATCCATCATCAGAGGAAGATCTTATAGACAACTTTAGGAAAAAAAAAAAAAAAAGGCATCACTTTTGCAAGCCAGATTGAGGGAAAAATAGATTAGGAGATTTCAGTAAGGAGTTACAACTACAGGTTAAATAGAGTTTTAACTCCAAAATTGAGTTTAGAGTCTAACTGAAGCTCTGTATGTGTATTAGGTCTATTGTAGCTTTTTCAGGAATGTTTGAAACTATAGTTGCTATGCAGGGTATTGCTCAATTAAAGGAACATCTAGACAGCTCTCCCATTTGGAACACTTGTAGAAATTAAATGGATCACATGCAGTTTGACATTTTGCAAAATAAAAGAATAATTGGGGCACTGTATTGTTTTTGCCTTTTAAAGAGAAGAGTCAAGCTCACCCTGTGCAGCTTAGCTGGAACCAGGATCTGGAATCTGGGTACAGATTTCTTCCCCCCACTGCTTTCTCAGAAAACTACTGATGCTCCAGTTAACCCTTGCAACACCACACACTTCCCACTGGATATTTAATACTCCTCTAGCCTGATATTTTGAAGTAGTCAGAACTTATTTAGTCAAATTCACATGAGGGGAAGTAGTTTCCTGCTATGGCAGATTCTGAGGTTCAATATTTCCCTCTGAAGGCCATGACTTGGTTATGAAACAAGTGCTGTGCTTCACATCCCTTGAATAAAGAGTTTTTGGAGGATTTCAGTTACCTGCCAATGGGAGGAGTGGGATGAGAGTTGGTTTCTCAGAACCCCCACTCTCTCCTGCAAAAGCCAAGCAGCTCACAGACTTTCAGACATTTTTTGTTCCTGTGCAAACCCCGCCAAAACCAGAAAACCTTGAGATCAAGGGGTTTCTGGTGTCCTGTGGCACTTCAGCCCTCTCACATAAATCAAGTTCATGCTGTGGTCAGGGCAGACTGTTCACCAACTGAGGAGCCACAAACACTTCTGTGTGTGCCATCTTTTAAACATTTCAACAGCCCCGTTAAATGTTGTCACATAAGCTAAAAATTAACCGTGAAGACACTTTTCCTCACATTCACTGCAGCTGAGCCTGAAACCAAATCCCAGATGTTCCCAACAAAAGCCATCTTGAATCACCACTTTCCAGAAAAGTGTTTCAAGGAAATCTGAGGAGGTGTCCCTTGTCCTGATTTCATGGGCACTGCCAGAGGCTGCAGTGGCTTTGGGGGACCTTCAGTCCAACCCACCAGGGGCATTCAGTCCTACTCAAGACAGCCACAGTCATGTGTCTATACAAGAAAAGACTTTGGGGTGATCTGATTTCAGCCTTACAGTACTTGAAGGAAACTAGAAGAAAAATGGGGACTCTTTACAAGGGGCTGGAATGATGGGACAGGTAGAACACCTTCAAACTGGAAGAGAGCAGGTTTATGTTAGTTATTAGTATGAAATTCTGCCCTGTGAGGGTGGGCAGGCCCTGGCACAGGGTGCCCAGAGAAGCTGTGGCTGCCCCTGGATCCCTGGAATTGTTCAAGGCCAGGTTGGACACTGGGGCTTGGAGCAGCCTGGGACAGTGGAAGGTGTTCCCACCCATGGCAGGGCTGGAATTAGATGAGCAAAGTGTCTGTTTCCCTCTGTCTCTCTGAATTACCTGAGCCAGAACGTATCACAGGTGGTTTCCTGTGATCACAACTTCGTTTTTAAATGCCGTGAGCACTTTCTGACTGTGGCTTCTCCCACCTGAAGATCAAAGCCCTGAATGTGTACAGTTCACCCAGAAATGCCATCTTCCTTGGTATAAACTAGACATTGCACATTTGGTACAACTTTCATTTCATTTTGTATTTTTATTTGCAGTCTCAGATATCAAAGAGAGCCAAGCTGACAAAAGCCAGCTTGTACACCCAGTCAAGTGGAGTTTTCCACGGTTTACAGAAATCAACCCATAATCCATTTTATTTAAACCTCTGAGTGCATAAAAGACTGCAGGTTGTCAGAATAAGGCAGAAGCACAGAAACATAGAATTGCTTAAGTTGGAAAAGATCCTTAAGATCATTGAGTCCATCCATTCTCCAGCACTGCCAAGGCTGCTGAGAATGGAATCACTAACCCATGTCCCCAAATGCCACTTCTACACTGCTTCAAAATCCCTTCAGGACTGGGGACTCCACCACTGCCCTGGACAGTGTGTTCCAATGTTTGACCACCTTGACAGCAAAGAATGTTTTGCTAATATCCACCTAAACCTCCCTTGGCATAACTTGAGGACATTTCTGTTCCCATCACTTGCCTGGTCTGGTGTCCCCCTGCAGGGATGGAGAGTGGGTCTGAGGGATTTATTTCAGCACAGCAATCCCCCACAAATGAACACCCAGAAATAACTGGGACTTACCTCCACAGGTGTTTCTTCAATCTCTTTTTTATTTTTTATGAGCTCTTCCATCAGGTGGTGTTCCCAGTGTCACCATTTTTGGCTGTTTTGTCTTCATCAATCTATAAGGGGTTTTTAGTTATCAGTCACCCAAATTTTTGCGAAAGAAGCATCTCTAGCAACCAGTCCAGGTATCACCAGCAATAAAATTATACAGCATGGGACTTTTATGAGTTACATGGACCTAGATATAGTAAAAATATCTCACCCTCAATTTTGTGCTACTCCAATGTCAGGAATTAATGCCAAAGTTTTGACAGACCCTAAACAAAAACAAACAACAGACAAAACAAACAAACAAAAACTCAAACAAAATCCCCAAGCTCTTTAGTTTGCTTCAGTTTCTCCCACCCTTGCAGCAATGTGAGTTTTCCTTATGGCTGGGGGAAAAATGAATAGTTACCATGGAAATTGCCACAAATCATCTTCTTTCAGCCTCCTTCCAGCTACAGAGCACGTTTGTAAAGACACACATAGAATCTACTTGCCATTAAAGAACTTAGGCAGCAATAGAACTACGTTTTCCCAAGTTTTTACAATGTATTTCACAATAATTTTCTCTGCTCTCGTTCTCATTACAGAGGCAATATTAGAATGATAATGACTTACATGCTCTGTCATAGTTTACTACTCTGACCTTTTCAGTATTCTGCCTTTTGAAAGCTTGACAGGGCCACCTCTCCTGCTCTCTTTAACATGGCAGAGAGCTGGGACCAAGGAAGGAAGGGGATAACAGCAGCAGACACTCTGCCAAATTCTCTTAAATAACCTTCCTGTAGCTCATCATTTCTGGGGTCTATTTAAACAGATTTCCTATCTTTCTCCCAGCACTCTGTCCCTGGAATTGCACTGGTCATCCAGAACGATGGCTTACCCACAGCAGGTGCATTGGGAAGTGAGAGGTCTACACCCACACTTTGCTACTTGAATATCAGTTTGGCCTTTTGAATTATTCATCAGCTCAAGAAGAAAGTCAGATTTTGGTCCCAGATGACCAGATGTCTGTTTTCTCACCATGTAGAACTTTTCTGGGTTTTTTGTTTGGTTGGTTTTTTTGTTTGTTTTTTTTTTTTTTTTTAATGTGCCATCACAGATCCCAGGCCCATCCCCTTAGACAAATGCAGCACTTACTTTATTTTGCAGGGTAGCAGACTTTTCCCAGCTGCATTTCCTGCTGCCAATTCCCCTGTAAATCATCAGGGGCATGAAGGAAGCTCCACAGGGACCTGCTGCACAAGTGTGGGGTCACAGGTAGATATACTGAGTGTGTTCCTCCCACTCCTTCATTTCCTAGAGCATAAAGAGTCAGAGGAACATCCTAAAGAGAGCAATTGTCAACTCTCCTTTCCCTTGCGTACCTCTTTTAGTGTCACAAAGCCATATCCTTCTTGAAATGAGGGCACAGAAGGGCAGGAGCCTCTTAAAGCTGTGGAAAGCTTGTGATGGAGGAAACAGTTTCAGGGATCAAAGAATCGCAGAATTGTTTAGGTTGGGAATGACCTCCAAGATCATCAAGTTCAACCTTTGACCAAACACCATCCTGACAAATAATCCAGAGCACTGATGTTCCTGGAACAACTCCAGGGGCTCCACCAGCTCCCTGGGCAGCCCCTTCCAATGCCAAATGACATTGTCAGTGCAGAAATGCTTCCTGCCATGTTGTGGGCAGTGAAAGGAGTTCCTGGTCTCCTGGGATGGTTTCTCCCCATCCCAACCTTTGCTGTGCAGCACTGAGGAGCAGCCAGGCTGACAGCACCCTCTGCTTTTAGAGATTCAAATGGAGCTCTCAGCCTCCTGCTGCTCGACCTGACCTCCCTCAAACACTCCCCTGATGCTGCTCCCTGCCTTCCTACAGCTGAGGTGGGGATCAAGCCACTTTCACCCTTTCACATCTCCCTCTCACATCTGTCCTCTCCAATATTATTTGCAGGTGTTTTGAGAAGACCCACGCACACTTCAGGCTGCCTTTTTCCTCCCTGCTTTGCTCTGCTCTGAAACAGGCTGCCCAGTACATTGGATCTGCTCCTCGAGTGCCCCACTTCAATAAAACCCAGGTGTTCCTGCAGGCTCCACTGCCAGGCATGTGCTCTGCACAGCACCCTGGCGTGGTGATTGAAGAGTTAATGATCTCCGAGCCTGCTGCTGGGGATTATTTAGCACACCAGGTGCCTGCTGCACTCTCACTGGCGAGGAGAGCCTGGGAACAGAGAGGAATCAGGGCTGCAGCTGTGTGAGAGGGGGGCCTGGGAGCTGCTGAGACTATCAGCATCTCCCTGGGACCCTCTGCTTTTACACAAACACAGGGCATGAGCTGAGCAAAGTCCAGCACCCCCTTTGTGGTTGCACAGCTCTGAGGGTCTCACCAGCACCCTCAAAGTCTGCTGGTGCTCAGATTTGGGCAGGTGCTCATCACCACCTTTCACCTGTTGCTTGTAAAGCTGTTCTGCTCAAGTACAAACACTTCCCGTGGCTGTAGGGAAATATAAATGTTGCTATGACTTTGAGTTCCTCTTATCTTCACAAGAGTCAGACTTCAAGACACCTAAAAGCTCTTAATGCTCTTCTTAGACTCTCTTCTCCAAGTGCAGCTTTCTCTTCCTTCAAAAATGGTTTGATTTTGGAGTTTTTGGTGGATTTGGTGGGGTTTTTTCTCTAAAAAATACATAATTTGATACCATAAGTAACTCTTGAGTTTTCATTTCACGCAAGAATACAAAAGCAGGGGACAACCTGTCCCACAAAGGAATGCAGGGGAGACCCTCACATGGCACCAGGAAGAGCAACTGGAATTGTAAAAGTCATGGGACAAGGTGTCTCTCTTAGGTACCGACCTCAGGCACAAGAAGCTGAAGAGATGAATCTCAGAACTGCCCCAGATCAGTGGGACTTCCCATTATCTTTTAATATGAGTCAGTAGAAAGCTATCCTCTGATCCAATCCTGTGTGGTTTGATTTGTGCAATTCATAATGTAAACAACAAGTAAATCTATAGGGTTTCAAACAGTTTGTCAAAGAAAGGATATTTTTGAAAGAAATTTAGGGAAAACCAATATGGAAACCACACTGTACCACTCCCAGGGAAGGAAGGTTTTGATCCATCTGAGTATCTTTCCTGTGCTTAACTGTATCAGAAAAATCCATAGTGATAAACTTACTATCTCCAAGAAAGTTTTGTTGTGAATGAGGTAATTCTGTTTTCTCTGGTACATCACCTCTCTTCCCAGGGGGTTAAATATGACACACACAGAGAAGGCAAGGCAGATGTCCCTTGCACCAGTGGTCTCGTTATAGAGATCTCCATCTACAGCTCCCCTGCCCCGGAGGAAAGAAAAATGAATTCATGTCAAGAAAACTGCAAGACTTAGAATCATGGACTGATTTGGATTGGATGGAACCTTAAAGCTCATCTCATTCCCAGCCCCTGCCACGGACAGGGACACCTTCCACTGCCCCAGGTTGCTCCAAGCCCCAGTGTCCAATCTGGGCTTGGACACTGCCAGGAATGGGATATCACACTCCATCTCCTCTCTTTTTTTTGTTCCTTCCCTGGATGGAAGCAAATAATAATTAATATTAAGAAGAAAATTAAAATTAAAAAAAAAAAAAAAGAAAAAGCCACAAACATTTACTGCACTCCAGAGGATGAAAGAGCAGAAAAGAGAGTGGTGGCACAAGTCCCCTGGGATCTGCAGTCCATGCAGAGAACTGTACATACTCTTCCCAAGTGCAGCTAAATGACATTGCAAACACCCTTCTTTTCCATATTGGACGCCGCAGAGCAGAATCCCAGCCTCCCCTCTGCCCCACCTGCTGTGACATCAGCTGGTTTTCCCATCCTGCAGAAATGAGGTAGATCCTCCCTAAAATATGCTGGTCCAGCTACTACTGGCACGGAGTGAAGCATTCATGGTACGCCCTAAAGTACTCCCTAAGTGACTCTTACTACCCTGCATCCCATACCCAACTCTTTTTCCTTCTCTGTTCTCTGCTTCATGAGTTTCTTTTCACTTTCCTCAGTGTTTACTGTACTTTGAATAGTTCTGTGGCTACCATCCGTAGGAGAACCATGGGAACTGGCAGGCAATGAATGACTGGCATGCAAAAGGGGTTTTTTGGGGTTTTTTCTTTCCCCCTTCTTCTTCTACTTCTCCTCCTTGAAAACAACCCTGGCGAGCCATCAGATGAAAAAAATCCGTTCTTCTGCCAGCTCCTGCCCGGTGCCAGTGTCAGGCTATTTAAAGCCTTCTGAGAAGTGGTTTGAGGAAAGGTAGCACCACAGCAGCAAATCGAGCTGCATCCTTCCCCTCCATTAAAAAAAAAAAAAAAAAAAAAAGATAAAAGAAACCTAACCCAAACCAGAGGTTGCTGAGCTCTCTTTGCCACCAGGCTCGACTTAAGTTAAACATCCAAGCCCCTGACATAAATGTGCTCTGTAGGAATCTGTAATAAGGTACTGCAGTTAAAACTAGCAACTACATTTTCGATGCGAGAGCATAATCCCCATTGTTACTGGGGAGTCTGGATCTTGCCACAACAGAGGGCTTTTTGTTATATTACATGCCTACCAACCAAGTCCTTTTCTTTTACAGCTCCCTATGGTCGGGAAGGGGGAAAAGAGTGGATTTAAGTTTCCAGGGAGCTGTCGGCCTTTGTAATAAGGTACATGGCTCAGTGCTAGTTCACAAAGGGGGTTAGCAGCAGAGCTGTGCTGAACCATTCATCCTGCCAGCCAGCTCAGGTGAACGCGGCGCTCGCAGCCAAACAGGAACATTGCTCAGCCCCATTCACCCGGGGCCTGTGCAATGCACCACAAGCTGGAAGCTGTTCATGGAGCCAGCGGGAAATTCAGGCATTTAGCAAGCGCTGGAAGGGGAGCTGCTGTGATGGATGGTGAAATAAACACGGGCAGGAGACCTTTCTCCTTTTCAGTGGCTTTATTAAAAGTGATCAGCTCGGGTGGGGAGAACCGACGGGTCCGTGCTCATCCCACCGCTGCTGCTGCTCCCAGGAGCGATGAGGAGGAGGAGGAAGAGTGCAGCTTTGTCCACTGGTTCCATCCTCAGGAGAGCATCAGGAAATCCTCATGTTCTCCTGTTTTGGTTTGACTCCCAGGGTCCTGCTTCTAGCTGAGGTCCTCGGCTAGGGCAAGGGGCAAAAAAGGGTCTCAGCATCTCTGCAGGCTCTGGGCTTTGCTCCTCACATCCAGACATCACTTTGATCACTTAATTCTGTGTTGGCTTGTTGTTTTGGGGGTCTTTTTGGTAAGTTTGGAGGGGTGGCTTTCCCGTGGCATGCTGGCTCCGAGGTCATTTGCATGCCCTCCAATGTCCCCTCTTTTCGCTGTCCGAGGAAGGGTCATCCACCTGGCAGCGGGCAGGGTGGTACTGACAAATGGGGGAATTCTTAACCATCAACGACAGGTAGTTAACAAAAATGACCGGTGATTACAATAACAAACAGTTAGAACTCCACCCTGGCAGCAACTGGTCCAACCTGATCAATCTGCAACCTTTTTAAAAAAAATGGCAGCTTTTTCTACTCATAACAGATGGTAATATCCAGAGCTCTGGAGCTGTGCAGAGAGGCCTGGCCAGGAGTGAGAGGGAGATCGGAGAGAGAGAGAGACTGGGAGTCACGGGAGGGTGGGATGAGGTGTTACTCCTCTCCTCCTCCCTGGGAAACTGCAAGAAAAAGAGATGAGTTTGATTTATTTCCCATTGTGAACTTCGGGGAAAAGAGCAAAACTAAGAGCAGAATACACAAACAAAAGAAAAGACTTAACCCTAAGGGAAAGAAAAAAAAAAAAAAAAAGAAAGAAAAAAGCCTATTCCCCGGGTGGAAATGTGATACTCCCCAGCCTGCCCACTATCAGCACTCTGAGACCCGCTCCCAGCTGCTCTGCATTCTTGGGTTTCATCACTCAAATCTGAATTACAGGAGAGCGTTAACGCTGCCTGTGCTGCTCCTGCTGCTCCCCTGCGCTGCCCCTGGGAGCGACGCTCAGCCACCACCAGAGTGATGCAGCCTGGACAGGTCAGGGCCCAGCACGGCAGCAGGAGGCAGAGAATCACACACACCTGGCAGGGCTAACAACCCAGGGGTTCCAGAGCATACAAAACAAAACAAAAATTAAATTTCCATCAGGATGAAATTGTGTCTAAAATTGGCCAAATAAGAAGTTGTAGCATTTATCCCTTTTGAGCTGTTGGGTGCAGGTGGAGAGCAAACCCATCACCAGCCTTCTGATCCACCCCAGGAGCCCTGAAACAACAGGGAGGAGAAATTGTCCCATGAACTGCAGCTGATCAAGACCTTTTACCTTGAGATCATATAATGGTTTGGCTTGGAAGTGCACTTGAAGACCAACTCTTTCCAAGCCCCCTCCCCATGGGTAGAGATACCTTCCACTAGAACAGGTTCTCAAAGCCCTTTCCAACCTGGCCTTGTTTGGTCACATCCCTCCAGTCATTCTTGACACCTCTGCTTCACTTGACAGCTCATTAAAAATATAAAAATAATTAAAAATATAAAGGTTGATACATATTAGTGACTTACAGAAAACATGGCATCCTACCCTGTATTTAAATGTATCTATTATTTCATTAAATCAAATAAAATATTGTTTGAGGGAATCAAGGCACCCTTGGGTGAAGAGGCTTGCAAAGGAGAAAGGAGAAATTCCTGCCTATCCATAGGGGGAGTTTGGTAGGAGATGATATTCCTTGTTTCCACTCAGATGCATTCTCCCCCAGCTGCACACTGCCCAAAGCCATTGTGGTATTCAGGACTGTTAGTGCAGCATGAGCTCTCAGCACCAGAGCAAGTCCTGTTGCTAAAAGGACAATAAACTGCTAAAGGTCTGCCTGAACCCTCTCCCCACCTGCTGCTCTTCAGGCTTTCCCTGAGGACTGGCAAAAGCACCCCTGAAGCTTCAGCATCACCTCCTCAGTGATTTGGCAGGGCCACCTCCATCTTCCCAGAGATCCCATGCCAGCTGAGAGGGGCAGGGGTCACCCAGGCTGCTCATCCCCACCTGACCTTGCTGCCTCTGCTGCCACAGCTATCACTGCCAGCCCACCCCAGCACTTCATGAACAGGGAAATCAGACAGTGACCCAGAGCTGGCAGGGCATGGGGGTACACAGCTCCAGCTCCAGCCCCCAGCCTTGGCTGTGGAGTGGGATTTACATAATAATTAACTCCAGTATTCTTGGACAACTCACTTTCTGTGCAATAACTGCAGATGATTCCCCCGTACACCCTTAAAAATCTGTCTAGCTAACAGATCCAAAAATCCAACACCTGTGTGTCAGCACGAACAGCTGTACACTTGCCACTGCTCCTCTCTCTGCAGAGGATGCCACATGCCAGTTGCTTTACTTAGAGCGTGTGGGGAGGCCAATCCATTAGAGAGAGAACACAGCATAATTAAGAAGCAACATGCTTTCTTGTTCCTGCTGCCCTAATTTTTTTAGTTGTTTTTTTTTAAGTTTTTTTTCCTCCCCCTACTTACTTTGTTTAAACAACTCCATCCACTTTATTCTGCTGATCTCCAGGCTTGCAGGGGTAGTGAACTTCGGAGGCAGGGTCTGTTTTCCCAAGTTCTCACAGCACTCATCAGCTGGCGTGTCAGGGTAGAGAAGCTTCCAGTTGAACTACATTTTTGTCCTTTTTTTTTCTTATCCCTTTCCTTTTTTTTTTTTTCCTTTCCCTGAGAAATATCCTCAATAAGAAAGATCTTCTTGGAATAAATAACAGGAGACACAAAGAGTGCAGAATCCAAACACGCGCATTCCGCACGCTGTACAACGGCAACAAATGATTACATCCACCCTGAAACATCCACAGACGGTCATGTTTGTTTTCATTGCATTCCAGATATCAGTTGCAATCACACTATATATATTTCTTTTTCTCTCTCTTGCTTTGTGTGTGAGAGTCTGTTCCCTTTGTACGCAGAACAGAAGAAACATTTCGTTAAACTAAGCTTTATCTTCAAAACCTGTGCTCTGGCGATGCACACTGTGTACAAAAATGTGAGCTAAAAAGGGGGTTTTAAATCCATTTGGAGCCATAATGTGAATTTATCTTCACATGAATAATTTGCGCCAGTATTCCTAATTTGGCAAGCAAAGAGTGCAGCATAGCTTCACAAGCCATAGTACCTTTGTGCTCTTAATCCTCATGGGGCTACCTATACTTGTCTTTCTGTACATTGGATCAGTGCTAGTGGAGGTCTGAAAAGCATCTCCAGCAATCTTTAATTCATGTGATTAAAAATTCAAAAGAAGCCCTTGTACCAGCTGTTAAACTATGTTAGTAAGCTGTAATTCAGAGTTCAAATCCCAGCAAATTGAAGGTTAGGTTAACAGGATCATTCAGTGGAACTGCATTATATCGTAGCAACTAGAACAGTAGGTGGACTGTTTTATACATGCTCATTTGCAGAAGATAAACTAAGGATGAGCAAGCTCAGAGCACTGCAAACCTTGCCTTGGATTTATTTTCCCCCCTTTCTCTTTCTGTGACATGATTTTTTTTTAGAGCCTGGCAGATGAAACCAACTGTGGGTTTTGTTTAATCTTTGCACAGATAGAAGCAGAATAAAATCAGCATGAAGTGTTTTGTTTAAGATTATCTGGAATCTGAGCAATGCGTTTTTCATCTCTGGGACTAATTAGTTTAAATATTACAAAGGTGAAATGAGTTTGATAGTCTTAAGTCTACTGTTCATTGTCCTTCAGCAAATACAGAGAAAGTATATGAGAAAAGAAATCCACCTTATTTAGCACAGTTTGATATGCTTATTCTTTGCTCAGACTGGTTCCAAGGTAAACTTGCAGAAAGTCTGGAAGAATCAACTTTAAGTGCAAGTAAGGCTGAAAGTCTTATGTATGATTACAATTATTATTTATTATTAACACCACAATAATCATTAGTCTTCAGCTGAGACTGAAATGCTATTGTGGAGAGTATTACATTAAAAAGTGACATTATTTGCTCTGCAGTGCTTACAGGCTCTGCAGCTTTACAGAGCTTGCAGGGAGAAGGTGAGAAACAGGATGTAATATCATCTTTAGTTTGCAGATGGGGAATTATGGCACAAAGTGTCTTTCCCAAAACCACACAGGAAGTGTGCAGAGCTAGAAGCTGAATCCTGATCTCCTGGAGGCTTTAACCAAAATACCATCCTTCCTGTCTATTGAAAGGATCACACTTTATATAATAGGCTGTAAAGCAGACCTTTAAGGAGCCCAGACTTTAGATGTGGTCCTGTGCCTGTGGTACCCAGCAAAACAAGCTCATTTAAAATATCCTCATAAAGTCTTGAACTCCATGAACAATTCTATGATTCACTCTTGTGTTTCTGGTGACTTTATTAAGGTGGGTTTTGTACAATAAAGGGAAACTGGAAAAGTAGATAAACTGGTGGGAAAGGCTAGGAAGGGTTGATAACTTGCTCAGGATGGCAGGAGGGAGAGGGGCAGCAGACTTTTGTGGTTAAAGGGTAATATTGGGGAAAAAATATTCCTGATAAAAGCAGTCAGGAGAACTGTGTCTTTCAAATTAAGGGGAAAAGATGCAAAAGGAGAAATCGCTGAGGATAAGAGTGTCAGGGATTCTGGTAGAGACAAAGATGAACTGAAGAAACAGGTAAGGAGAAGTTTGGTAGGAAGAAAAGACAGTAGTTTTAGGACTACTCCTGCCAAAGAAGAGGAAGTTTTGCATAGGTTGCAAAAGAATCAAAATTTAAAACAGATATTTGCAATTTTGCCTTCTTACTGTTGGTAAGATACCACTTAGTGAAAGCTTCAACAAACTTTGTTTTCTTTCTAGGGAGGCACTGACAGGTTGGAAGAAAGAAGACATCTGCTAATGCATCTTTTGGCTGAGACGCCTATGAACTTTGATCAAGCAGCTCCTTTTAATTTCCCACCTGAGACAGCATTTCTCCTGAAATAACTGAGAGTCCTGGCCATTCTTCCCAATAAAGGTCTTCAAATAAATTTATAAAAACCAAACCAAACCAAACAAACAATTAAAAACTGCTTGTGACCAGAAGGATTTCCTGCATGTGGATGATGTGTGGTTGGTTGCTGCCATTAAAACCCTCCAGTGAAAAATCCCTCCCACTGTGGGTCAGATGTCATGTCTATACACATGGCACTCCCCAAACAATTTTAATGCTACATCAAATACAGTGTTTAAAAATAACTTTGTCTAACCAAGGACTGAGTAAAACTTGTGAAGGACTTGGCCTCATAATTTGAAGTCATCATCATCAACAGGCTTTCACTTGGATAGCACCTTTCATTCAAAGATCTCAGAACACTTAATTTAATTAAGCCTTTCAACAATGCCATAATGCAGCCAAATGTTATAATAACTGCTTGTAGAGGTTTGAATCTGAGACAAAGAGAGGTTAAACGAGTCTCCCAACGTCCCAGAACGAATTAATAACATCGCCAAGAAGAGGCTGCAAAGCCTCCCTGCGAGCCATGCTGCTTCCCTCCTTTCCCACCCTGACACGGGTGGGTTTCTGTGCCCACTGGGCTGTGCTGAGGGTGCCTCTGGAATTCCCTCTGCTTCCCGGGGAGCCTGGGAGCAATCTGTGTGAGAAACAAGCAGCGATTGTTCAGCAGGCTTAGCTGCACCCTGAAAGGGAAGGTGGTGATGGGAACGTCCTCCCCCCAGGAACAAGATGAGAAAAGGTCTCACAGTGCTTTCCTGAACGCCACCACTTCCTCTGGGTTACCTTGGGAAGTGGGATTGTTTGCTGTTTTCCCATGGCTGAGAGCTGTGAGATCTTTTATGGTGCATTAGTGGTCTCTCACAATCCCAGTCCAAAAAGCCACGGCTGGGAGAGTACAGTCACCTTAGCCCCGTGTGGGGAATTGCCTCAGCCCTGAGGGAGGAACATCCTGTCCTCGTACCGGCAGAAAACGCTGCACTCTGACTTTTTCTAGGAGGTCCCTTGCATTCAAACGCTGTCTCGTCCCGATTCCCTTAGCCTGGGAGATCTGAGCAGCATACAGGCTGCAGTGGTATGGCTCCAGGCCATACAGCACACACTAAGCATTACCATATGTCACAGAGGCAGCTAGACAAAATCTTCCCTGCAATGCGAAGAGCAGTGCTGGATCCATGTGCAGCTCCACCAGTTAAGACCAAACAGCAAAGGTTTTGTAAAACAAAATCGGTTTGGTTTACTGCTGAGCGTCAGCAGCTGCTTTCAAATTTACAAATGCATTTGCTTTCTACAGAACATAAATGAAAAGCAATTGATTTCCGAGCCACCTGCCAAGACCTGAGACGGGGATTTGTTTTTTCCCAGGCGTTGCTGCAGGGGTTCTATCCCATGACCCACAGGTGGAGTGACCACAGGAACACAGGGACCTGCAGCTCTCACCTTGCTACCCAAGGGGAGCTGGATCTCACGGATGTCAATTGCCCCAGTCTCTGCAGGATTTGCCATTTATCACACCCAGGATTTCCCTGGCATGGAGGAGCTCCAAGATTAAATATTTGGCCCTTTTGTTCCGGGGACTGGCACAAGGGAGGGGTACTGCAGGGGATGCATCATGCACAGGGAAAGTGGGGTCTCATCAGAAAGGTCACATCCCATATCCTCCCAACTCTACAATCTCAAAAATACAAATATTTAATGCCATTCCCAGCCCCATATTTATAAAGGGCCATCTATTATCTGCTTCCAGTGGTTCCAAATTAAGTCATCTCCGTGGCAGGATTGATGCCATTCACTAGGACATGATACCTTCAATTTGAGGGTAAGATAGTTATTTGGGCTAATTTCCTAGTGGTAAAGCCCTCTGTAATTGAACAGTGTTGAAAATAAGTGAGGATGGGCAGAACTACAAACAAGGTCTGTGTTGCTGATGGTACCCATTTCACCAGGCCATCTAACCAAAGCCCATGCTCCAGGAATAATATGATGCTTCAAAACATCGACTTTGGCTTTTGAAAACAAGCCCCTGGTCCTTATTATTGAGAAGTTCAAAATGTGTTTACTGCAGAAAAATCAAAAGACAAAGAACAATTCCAATTGTATTTTTGAAATCTAATTATTTGAAGCATGATCTTGGAACATTGGGAGCTGAATGCAACAGTGTAAATTACACACAAAATCCTACAAAAAGGAAATTATGTGGGTTTAAATGACAGTATAATGGCTTAAGCTTATTTATATTAATTAAGCGCATCAAAATAATATGTGACTGTTAATACATAAAACAACATTAAAATATAATGGCTGTTTTCTCTTAAAGGTTAAATGGTCTCAGTTCTTTGCATGTGCAAATGAGTGTCACTGTCATTAATTGCCGTCATCTTGCTTGCTCACATTTCTTGGAAATGCAAGGCTGGGCACTTTTAGCATGCAGATTTAGCTTTAAACTCTTTGCCACGAGAGACCTGGGTCTCAACAGGACCCACACAGGTAAAGCAGAGCCTGCAGATGAGCCCTCAGCACTGTGCACTGCCTAGCTCAGCTCACAGGCTCCACGGAAGGCTCTGAGCTCTGCAGATATTTCCATCCTGCCACACTTCCCAGTCCTTACAGCACACAACGAAACTCCCATCTTAAATTTATCTCAATGAGCTGAAATCCGCGGCCCTAACTGGCGTGCGCACAGCGTGGTTTTAGTTACGAGATAAACAATTCACTCCGGCATCAAGGAAACATCGCTTAGCGTTTTACGAGGCTCCCAAAAATATTTGATAAACCCACCCTTCTGTTTGTTGCAACAGCTAGGGTAAAATAAACTCCCAGCACATCCAGCCCGTGGTGGCCAGGCTGAGCTCTTTGTCTCAGCCCTTGCTCCCACCCAACGCCCACCAGCTTCGCACCCAGCTCGGCCAAAACACCGCCCTGCCGGGCTCCTACAGGTGTTACATTTTTTGTTCCCCCCAGTGACCAGTTCTACTGCGATTGGACTAAAATAAAAAATCTCCAAAAGCAATGTGCTGGCATGGCTGAGAACTTACATATAAGGCCGCTGAGGTCCGCACAGCGAGGATTGCACAATAACCCATTAAAATAAACATTTGCAACCACAGATAGCTGGACTGAAATCTCTGCTCTGATACAAATAACATCTGGACAACTTTTGTATGCATCTTCCAGCATAAAACACCCTTGAGAAAAAATAGAAGGCAAGCTAAAAGACAAAGGACCACTAAAGATTTTATTATGCTATGGGTGTGGTGCCATAAATTTGAGGGGATTCAGGCAAGAGTTGCCAAGCTTGAATTTAAACAGCATGTTGTTTTTAAAAGTTGTAACATTAGTGACGAACAAGTCAGTATTCTTACATAATTAATCCAGTGTGAAACAGAGTGACTGGAAGGCATCCAGTGGTTTAAAAATAACTCAACCATCTTTAAGATCCACAATACTATAGGATTTAACATTAAGGCACAGGAAGTGAAGGCATCTTGGTACGGAGCATGCTGTTTTAATTCCTCCAAAGCTTTACGAATTCAGCTTAACCCAGCTCACTCTACAACAGCCCTGAGCCATGCAAAGCCAGGGAGGTTCCTCTCGAGTGGATCCCAGGTTTAAGCACCAGGATTCTTCCCTCCACCAGAAAGAATTGTGGCTGAAGATGCCGTTAAAGAGACAAAAATAGGAATGTTTTGCAAAATGGTAATCCTTGACTGGGAAGACTGGGAGAAAAGACAAAGATATGCGGGGAAGGTAATGAGAGTGTTCAGAAGATGTGTAATCATGGGTTGGAGTTGAATGGACTTCAACATCCAGGGTTATTCCTTAGTGGGGTTTCCAGCTGGCAATGAGCACAAGGGAGTCCAAAGTGGAGACACAGCCTGAGTGGGGCTCAGTGTAATGATAAAGAAAAACAGCCAAACAAAACCCTCCTTCTACCTGAAGGCCCCACTTACATTTGTAAACTGAGGGCCCGATTCTTTAAGTTATTCCCATGAGAATCTCCAGAAAAGACACCTGTAAAAGTAAGATATGTCATAGTCAGTGTTCCTGCAGGCTAAATAAATTCTAGTGGAAGTTCCCTGGCCATGAGCTGGATTATTTTTAAGGTCTCTTCCAACTCTAACTGTTCTGTACCCTTATGTGTCCAAAATTGGCCCTTCTTAGAGAGGAACTTGACACACTCTGCTCACTCTGAAATCACAGAAGGCACCAAACACTTGTCCCAAGTGAATTTCCATATCTGAAGCATCACAGGCCTGCCCAAAACCCCAAGTCTGCACAAGGATATCATGTTCCTTGCAGCACAGAAGTTGGTGGGCGTCCAGAAGAAGCTAAACCTTTTATTTGAAATCAGTCTCCAGAAAGCTGCTGGTCTGGAAGAAGTAAGATCCAGCCAATTTTGAAGCATGTTTGATAGTGCTGAGCCAGATTTTGGCCAACTCTCCCATCTCTGAGTCTAGTTACAAACAGAGAACCTGTGTCAGCTGGAACCACCACCATGGGTCTAGCTGGACACCTCAAGGACATTTCATTATCCGCTGCATCATCCCACTGTAAAAACCTACCAGAACCAGGATGGTTCCAAAGAATATGAGAACTCCCAATAAAGGGAAATAAACCCTAAATTGGTGATGGAAGGTGACTCTTCCTTAGCTAAACATTCCCACTTTCCCTGGCTTGACATAGAGGATGAGAGCAAATACATCAAAACTGTAATCTTGAATGATCATAATAAATCACATACAATTGATTTTGACTAATGTAAAACTAACTGAATACATTTCTGGAAACAGTAGTTATGAATTAATAATAGTGATTAAGATGAATTAAATACACAGACTAAATTCTGCCCTACAACATGCTGACTTCCATGGAAACTGTGCGTGCACTTAGGGGCTGAGTCTAGCAAGTTAATTTTGAATTATTTTTATCTGTTGATTCAAAGTAGTTTGTTAAAAAGAGTTTATGTGACTAAATAACACGCTGTACCTATCAATGTTTATTGAGCTTTGACTATCATTTCCTCAAATTAACAGTGTATTTGCTTAACTATGCAAAAAGTGGCTTTGTGAAACTCATTACTGCAGGACTACAGAAAGTCTTGGCTAAACAAGTGTGACTCAGTACAGTGTCTTCCTTTTAGTGGATAGGGTCACATTCCAAGAATCATTAATCCCATCTCCTGTTTTGCACCTTGTTCCCATTTAGGTACCATGAAAAGTTGAATCCACAAATTCTCCCTCTACTCTGATAGTATTACATCCCAAATCACATCCAGAAATATGATGAAAACTAAAATTTGTTCATATTTTTTGATATTTTGTTATATATATATATCTTTCTATAAGCCTTCCCTTCTCAAAAATAGATATACATACATGTAAACATATATTTTTATATGTATTTTATTTCTCTGTGTGTATAGATATGCATTTTCTCATATCTATTTTTCTGTCTCTGCAACAGATTAATTCATTATGACAAATTTGTTCTTGGACTAGAAACTGTGCGAAATTTAGAGAAAAGGAGTAATTTGAAATGCACCACAGGGCATTTCCTATGAGGATTTACAGAGGTACATATGGGAAAGAGAAAAGACTGTCTCAAGTTCAAGCTCACCAGGTGGAAAAATGGTGTTTAAGACTGGGCATGAGAACAGAAAGAAGGAAAAAAAATCTCTGGATGTGGAAGTAAATACAAAATGAGCAGCGTTGCCATATGGGTTTCTGGAAGGTAACATGTGTCAGGTTAACCTGGTATCAGTTCAGATTAATTCTGATGAGAACATCTGCAAAGAGGGACTTGTAGGTGAGCAGAGGAGAGCCTGTAGGTGCTGTCAGAGGAGATTAAAGGAGCTGGGCAAGCTCAGCCTGATAAATCAAAGGGTGAGATGCAGTTTCAGTCTATGGATAAGCCAGTGGGGTTAAAAGAAGGGGGGAGGAGATTTTTAATTAACCCAAATATGAATGGATATAATCTGGCAATTAATGAGCTTTGGGAGAAGCCTGGTAAAGGGACCTGCAGTGTGAACTGTCCCACAGCTGGCCCACAAGAGCATGGGGATGAGGGATGGAAGAAAACAGCAGCCTCAGATGTTGCAGGAGATGGATCTTGACCAATCCACAAATGGGATTATGATCTGTGAGAGTGACCCAGTGCTCAGAGGAACCCCTGCTGATCCCATCCTGTTAATTTTATTTTTTTTTTAAGTATGCCTCCACAAATTTTTAACATTTACAAAAAAAAAAAAAAACCAACAAAAAAAAAAAAAACCAAGAGTGCTTTTACCAAGAGTGCTTTTACCTAGAGTGATAAAATCAAAATTTTTCCCATCAAAATGGGGAAAAACCTTCCCTTAAAAATGGAAGGCTTTGGGGTGATCTAAATTTGGCCTTCCAGTACCTGATGGAAGCCTGAAAGAAATGTGGGGGGAGACAATTTACAAGGGCCTGGAGTGACAGGACAAGGGGGAATGGCTTCAAATTGACAGAGAGTAGGTTTAGATGGGATATTAGGGAAGAATTCTGCCCTGTGAGGGTGGGGAGGCCCTGGCACAGGGTGCCCAGAGCAGCTGTGGCTGTGCCATCCCTGGAAGTGTCAAAGACCAGGCTGGACAGGGCTTGGAGCAACCTGGGGTAGTGGAAGGTGTCTGTGTCTCATGGCAGGGTTTGCAATGAGATAATCTTTAAGGCCCCTTTGAACCCAAACTATTTCACTATTCTATGATAGCAATAAAATATAATAAAATAAAATAAAATAAAATAAAATAAAATAAAATAAAATAAAATAAAATAAAATAAAATAAAATAAAACAAAATAAAATATTTTCAGTAGAAACTTCTCTCTTAGGTTTGTTTCTAGAGGCTCAAGGCAGAAACCAGGAGGTCTGGAAGGGATTTATGCCTCACTGCCACTGGCTGGCCCTCTCCAGGGTCAGGACATGACAGGGTCAGGGTTGGTCTCTGTGTTTCTGGTATTGAACAGCTCTTGGTCTCACCTCTTGCTGAATCCTGAAGACAAACCATGTGGTGTCTCTCTGCTTGATCCTAACAGGAAAACATTTCCTTATCCATAGAATGCCCCAGTCCTCCTTTTTGCCACAGACTGGACCAGAGCAAGGCCTGGCTCATGGCAAAGACATTTGGAATTATTTCTTGGAGTCTCTGATGGCTTTGCCCCTAGGAGCTGAAGGAACGGGTTGGGCAAATGTTGCTCCATCCTCATAGCTGCTCTTACCTTGGGCCAGCTGGGTGCACCAGATGCTCTAATTAGCAGACCATATCAGGATTTTTCTGTCAAAATTACTTTTCTAATAGAAAATGTCCTCTCCATGAAAAGGAAAACAGTATTTGGCTTGAAGAGTTTTCTCTCTGTGTCACTAAAATACAGTTTTCTTTTTAACTGGTTGAATTTTTCAAATAAATTTCAGGTTTATCAGCAACTTAAATTGTGAATTTCTAAAAATATTATATTTTTGGAAGTCCTTTCATATGAAAAATGTTGTGGTTTTCAATTTTCATCCAAGAGTTAGATTAATTTCTTTTCTAAAACCAGAAAATATGTAATGAGCAGGGATTTCCACTTTCTAGCCAGCCATGACTTTAGTGGTATTATTATAATTAGTTATTTTCATTCCTTTTATGTAGAACCATTCATAAATACCCTAAATTGTAGCAAGGAGTACACACAAGTAATTTTTTAAAGCACAGGGCAATGAAAAGCAGAATCATATTTTTTAACAGAAAAAAAATCAGTAAATTAAAACTTTGGTTTGAGATCAGAACTTGTACACAAGTGAATTTACTGGACAGGACAGAATGTATTAAAAGCAAAGCTTTACAGTGAAATAATGAGCCTGGAAATAACTAAATGCATTTAAATGTTCCCAGTGGTCCCAACTTTGTGAGTTGCTAACATGCAGCATAAAGAGAATTAAACTTGGCCCTTGGTCCTCAAGTCAGTGAAGGTTCTCCCATACAATTCCTAGATGGATACAAGCTGCATCTGACACAGGAGCTTGCTGCTAATTGAGGCCAATGACAAATTAGACAAATTAGAGGCCAGTGACAAATTAGAGAGAAACATCCAACATGAAATCTGGAGTTTTCAGGACTCTGATTCTGATTGTTCCTTGGAAACAAATAAGAAAAGAGTTTGCAACAGTGACGTGGTATTTGCAAGTAGACAGCATAAAGGGACAGCTTGGAATTCAAATTTTTAGCACTGACCTGGGGTTTAGATGCCAGGGTTTGACATTCCTATGTGGACAAGTAAAAGAAATCCAGGAGGGAGTCCCCAGATGCAAAAGGCATATTCAGAATGAGGGACAGGTTTGTCGTGGGTGCCTCAGATGTTAATCCAAGAACCCACCATGGCAGCCAGTGACAAGCCAGGTGTTGATACCACACCTGGATTCCCCTGAGCAGAACATCTGTCCTACAGTGGTTTAGCACACAGTAGATGCAGTTAAACATGATGGTCCTGGAGCAGGCTGATAGCTGGCATTAACATATCTGTATTTATAATTAAAGTTTCTGTAATTCTGTGAGTCCACAGGTTAGATAGACTTTGGCAAAATTAAACTGAGAGCATGTGGTTGAAAGGTTTGCTGTTTAAATATTTCCTTTCCTCATCAAGGCAGCATTAATCAATGGTATCTCTGAATAAAGGTGGTTAATAGCACTTTGAGAAAGGACACTCCAATGCTGACACAGGTTTTGGTATAAATTATTCCCTGAACCTGATGTAAGACAGGAGCTGGTGCTACCATGGTTTGTGCCCAGCAGAGGGGAGTTTGAGAAGCTGGTAGGAGACAAAACATCTTTAGAGGACGAACCAAATTTCACAGAATCACAGAAGAAGCCTTGAATGCTGTGGGGTGGAAGAGATGTCAAAGATCATCTTATTCCATCCCCTTGCCAAGGGCAGGGACACCTTCCACTACCCCAGGTTGCTCCAAGCCCTGTCCAACCTGGCCTTGGACACTTCCAGGGATCCAGGGGCAGCCACAGCTTCTTTGGCCAGCTGTGCTAGAGACTCACAAACCTTTGAGCAAAAAAATTTCCTCCCAACATCAAACCTAAATCTCCCCTCTTTTGGTTTAAAACTCTTCCCCCTTGTCCTGTCGCTGTATGCCCTTGTAAAAATTTCTGGAGTAATGAGTGAAGGGCAAAAGTAAAAATGGAAATAGTCCCCAGGATAGAGAGGGGAGAAAAAATTCCTAGGTACTATATTGCCTTCACCATTTACGGTGGGAAGCCACATGAGTCACCCTGTAGCATCCCCATATGCATGTTAAATGTCCTGCCCCTAACCTTTGCTGAAATCAGAATGAAGAGAAAAGCTTCAGTCCAACCATTAATGGGAAAAGTGATTATTTGCCTTTAGAGAAGATACCCACTGAAAAATGATGACATTATGTGCTCTTTACAGGGATGCTGCAGCTTTTATAGATGCTCTCGGTACAATTCATTTCTGAGAACTGCATGTGAGAAGGTTTTACCACTGTCACTACACAGAAGTGCTATGGGTGAGCTGGGAAACCTGCAGCATCTTTGGGGTTGCATCCCCTAAATGCAGCTGAAGAACAGCTGAAGTTAAGCTAAAGGCTTGGTGGTGAGAAAAAAAATTTAAAATTGTTTTCACCTGGCTGAAGGTGAGAATCTGAGCGCAGTGGGCACTGAAGGTACACAAAGGAAATGAACTTGGCTTGGGAATTGGGCCTGGGGTTTGCAGATCGAACCAAATTATATACTGCTTCAAAAATTTCAGCAGTGACACACCTACTGCTTGTGCAATCCACTGCTTTGCTTCTTTGAAATAATACAAACAAACTGTGCTTGTGAATTATCTAAATCCAAGCTTAAAACTGTATACATGGCTTATCCTTAAAACTGCCCAGGAGAGCCATGTAGCTCTTTCGGAAGCGACAACATTTTTTTGAAAACATAACTTCATTAGTTACTCATAGTTAATAACCAGAATAGGGCATTTTTCCCTGCTTCAACACTGACATTTTTTACACTCTCAGTTTTCACTAATACCAAAGTCTAGACTTGCTCAGCACAGCTGAGATGAAATATTTCATGTGATATCAGCTTTTTGGCAGCCATTGGATTTGTGTACCCATCAAAACTTCATCTTCTGAGAAGAGAAAGAATTAAGAAAAAGTCATTTACCCAGTTAATTCTGTATCTATCGATTTCAGTGTAAACCCCTTCCTCTTTATAAGATTAATTTAGTTCTTCCCATGCCCCACAGAAAAATCTTGTGCCCAGAGAAAAGCTGCTATGAAAGGGATACAAATGAATCTACTTAGATAATTGTAATTCCAGTCAGACACTGGCACCATGTAGTTCATGTTTTATCATAAGAGATCAATTTCTAAGGTTTAGCCATCAGTCTAAAGAGTACAAGACAAAATTTCACCCCTGGGACTGTAAAGAAGGCAGGGTTGACTCCAGCCATCGAGATTGTACCTGGGACTTGCAAGATCTTTGAATAAGAGAGATTTTTTGCACTGTGAGAGTAAAAACATCTCCATCAGTCCTGTGGTGTTAGTTTTGAGCATGTATTCTTCTATAAAGTGAGGATCTCTTACCCCTGTGCTCCATCAGTGATGGGTAACCAAGCCAGCAGCCATGAAACCCTCAGCTCTGCATTGCAAAAGCCTGCCCTACATTTGAAATGTAGCATCAAACAAAAACCTCACCATTTTCATGCATTTTTGTAGTGGAATCACAGCACAAGGATTTCCCCCCACCTCTTTTTTCTAATCAAAGACTGATTAATTAATTCTCATTATCTCCATCTCTGTCACAAAGATAGCATGGTGACACTGTCACAAAGCTGCTGCAGTTTGCCTCAGGCATGGCTGTAATTTGATGGTGGTTGAAGTGATCTCTTGCTATTTTTGTGGGTCTCATCACCCCCATGCCCACAGAAAACACTCCCAGACAAGAGCTGTGTGCACCTGGAAATAGGTGGTGAAACCAGTATGAGCCTCATCCTGCACAACCTTCAAATGAAAAGAGCAACTCACAGCCTTAGATATTCCTACAATTGCACCAAGGGCAGCATCAGATCAAGTAAGGAAAGGAACCAGTTTAAAAAGTAAAAAAAGCCCTTTTGCACAGCAAAATGTATTCAGGGAAAACTTCTCAGCAGCTGCTGCTACTGGGACAGAGGGAAGAGTGAATAAACCCTCTCTTGCAGCAGACTGCAGAGCAGCTCCCGCTGCAAGGGACCACATCAGGAAGCAGTGTTCACCACAGCCCCATCAGGGTGAGCTGGGACAACACCACAGCTGTGGGAGGACCTGGAGGACAGCTCGTTACTGGCAGCAGGAGCTGACAGCATCCATGGACAATTGAAACCACATGGCACCAATCCCCCTCCAAGCCCAAGGTTCGCGCCGATCCAGCTTTCAACTCAGCCAGCTACATAAACCAGACGAGGTGCAGCGAACAATGGCTCACGCGGGTGTCCCAGTTTCCACCAACAATGTCAGCCCCACTGCTGGTGACTCAGTTTGTTTCCATCATATGCTCTTTAGTGGCCTCTGGCAGCTTTATTTTTCACGCTCCTTTACCAAGTGAACGCTATCCAGCGGCAGCGCGATGAGAACGCGCACGGAGCTCTGTGTTCAGATCATACCTCACAATTCCAGGTGTGAGGGTTGCTCCTCCTCTTCCCAACCCTTCTGGCTCAGTCTTGGCATTCAGCTCAGAGCATGACATTGTCCCATACCGCTGTTCTGTAAGCAAAAGGAACCAGCAATACCCATCTATAACATTAACAAAGAAATGGGCTAAAAATGGGTATATATACTATGCATACATGTACCTGCATTTATACAGAGCTGTGCTACATCATCTTTAGTGTAGAAGTAACAAAGTACTCAGAGGAAATAAAATAAATGTATATCTGACCAAAAAAATCTTCTTTCTCAGTGTAACATACCGTAACTTGAAGTTTGCTCTCCCAGCATTATTTGTTTAATAGAAATATTTTCTGTACCACCTTGTTCTGGCAGAAAGTCAGAATTTGCATTTATATGAGGTAGTTTATCAAATATAACATACAGAAGTCTGTTAAGTACACATTGCATTTTGTTTGTGAGAAAATCTGTTTGTATTTAATGTAGTTTTTAAATTAACCTTAATGAAAGCTTCTGAAAATTGTTGTTCTAAGCATTTGAAATATGCAACAAGAACTAGTGGAAGACATAAACATGTTTTCCATTATATGTTATCAGATAGTCCAAAATTACTACAAAAAGAATGTGGGACTATGTTAAATTAGAAAGATAAGCAAGCATTTAGTTAAAAGGCAAAGGTCTTTAGAAGAGCAAAGCATCTGACAGTTAACCCCAACATCTTGTGATCTCCTACCAAGAGCAGGACAGCACTCTCAGAATACAGTAGGGTGTTTTAACCACATCCATGGCTAAGAGAGAACAAAAAAGAAGTCATGTTTCACAGAAATCCCGTGGTGGGTGTTTGTTCAGTCAATATTTACAGAGTGGTAGCATGGCCATGGCCATTTTTAAGGATCTTACTCAACCACTATCAAATATGGTCTGCCCACAGTATTTATTATCTTTTGAAAAGAACCAAACATATGAACTTCACAAACGGCCTTAAAAAAGAAATAAAAATTTATAATCCCTGTAATTATCAAAATAGCATTTTTTATTGTCTTCTGCTGTCTGCTGATTTAATTTTGTCCTTTGACGGGCTGCTTTCTGTTAATAGTCACAAGGGTGGCTTCATGAAGAGCATAATGGAGGGAGCAAAAATCCCATTGGTATTATGGCTTTCTTCCCATCTTTTCCTCGTATATCCAATTAAATATATTATAAAGAATAAAAGGGCATTGTGGAAAAATTGCCAAACAAGGACAGGCATCAACAAGACGTTTAACATATCATGTGAGGAGTGAGACAAGCAGTACCTAAGCAGCTCGTGGATGAGCTGTTGTTACAATAATCATTCAAAAAGCAGCAATAAAACCATCACTGGTAGTGATCAAGTAAGGGAAGGAAACTCTGACTAACAACGTTGTCTTACTATTCTGGTAACCCTTTGCATAGAGAAAACTCAGTCAAATCAGGTTTTAATCAGGGTGATATTTTTCTGGAAACCCTTCCTTCCCAACACATTCTGGCACTTAACCAGTGCTTGGATACCATTCCCACAGCAAGTCTCCAGTCAAGCTTCGTTTTCATAATCGACTGCTCTGGAAAACAGGGAAATCAGAGGCCTTTTCTCAGAGCACCATTAACTTCTCTGAGAGATAAAAAATGAGCAATACCCAGTCACCAACCAAAGTTTTCAAGATGAAATCTTCTAAGCTCCAGGTGCTGGAATTATGCACCAATCTGTCCAACATAAGGGCCACCTCCAATGAGCATCAGAAGCTGCTCTTTGACTTCCTTTCATTTATATTTTCTCACTAATACATTGGAAAATGGGATCATTTTCCATTTTACTTTTGAGCATAATATAGGCAGGTCAATCCAGCTGTCATCTAGGTCATGGAATACTGGAAATCCTGTTTTGGATCATGTCCTCAGCATCTCGTTTAAGGGGAATGATTTCCCATAACTGAGTTACAGATTGTTGCACTCATAGGGTGGCCACAGAACTCCAGCTCTGCTTTGCATTAAAAGTGGAATTTTTAATAGCCAGGGAGGAAAAAGGAGAAAGAATTGAGAAGTTGCAGTATGAACATTTTGCATTAGAGACCAGCCCTAAATGCCACACAGGCCCATTGCCTGTCATGTCCAGGGTTCTGGGGTTCTTTTCAGTGATATCATACAAAGGGTGTGTTGGAAACAGAAAGCTTGGGAGAGCCAGCCTCTCAAAGCCCTCCACCCTTTGGTTTTCCTGAGTTTTCTTGGAGGTTGTTAACCAGACATTTACAGCCGTGAGAAGCGATAGAAGCTGTTGGATCTTGCAAACTCCTCGTTAAGAGGAGAGAAACCCTAAAAACTCCTACATTTTGTGCCTTTGGCTTCCTAACTGTGCCTGGAAGGTGTAAAGGGGTTGACTCAGTTTCTCACGTTTTCAGGCTCCACACTGGAGATGGGATGGGGGATGAGCAGAGCTGTTGTAGGAATGCTGAGAAGCCAGACTGGGCAAGAGCAGGACCTTGGAACAATAGCAAAGAGCTTGGGGACATCTTCCACAAATAAGAAAGTTCTTGGCATACACCAAAGCCATGCTTAAGAAAGTTTTCTGAGCCTTTCCTAAATAGCTAAAGGAGATTCTTTTCAGGCTTATTATTATTATTATTTTGAGAGTTGGAATGAACAGAATTTGCATATTCTTTCGGACGCTATGGGGAGAGAGATGGAACCAAGTTTTTGTGGATTGGCCAAAAGATAATTAAAGCAATTATTTATTGCACAGGAATATGTTATTCTATTCCTAAAGGAAGACTTTTGGCCAGATAGAACCAATGGCAAATATTTATTTTCTTCTTTTGGCATTAATAGTCTTAGTAGGCAGTATTAGGAACACTTATCAGTATTCATATATGGTATTTAGGGTGGCATTTTTATTATGTTTAGCGCAGAATTTTTTCACACCCTAATAGAACACCCATTTGTTGTAAGAAGATATTAAAACCTGTCTAATGACAGAAAATGGGATGAGGTTTGGGGCAACTTCAGGAAGATCTGGGGCTGCATCCCTAAAGCCAAACCATGTAAGTTCAATAAAATGGGGAGAATTACCTGGGAAAAACACTGGAGCTGCAGGGTGATGGCCCGTGGCACGGAGAGGATGCAGAGATCTTTGAGCAGGAAGCAATTTGGCAGCCCGTGTGCCTGAGCTGGCAGAGAGCAGCCAGGAGCTGATTTAGTCAGTGGGTAGGAGAGTGAGGAGTTGAGAAAGCGAAGGCGGTCCCAGTGAACTATCAAGAAATACCGATCCCGAGTTATTATGTAACATTAGGGTCAGAACTGCAGATAAGAGGCTGATGCATCACAGCCTTAGCAAACAGCCAGTGTTAATATGTTTGCATAGATAAGGCAGATTTGGCGTGGTGCACGAGCATAAAAATGAGGAGCCAACACGAGCTGAAACGGAGCTCAGAGCACCACTGCCAAGAGATGTAATTCTTGTCTTCATCTCCTTTGAATATCAAGGTTTATTTAGTTTACAAACATATGGGTTTTCAAAGCTATTACAACTGTGACATCGATTTAGAAGCTACAGACATGCAAGAGGTTAAGATTAGAGCTGGCCAGGAATTTTCTTACAAAACAGAATTTTGCTTTTTAGCCAGGATTAGTTAAGACAACTGAGCCTTACAACATCATCCTGCCAGGTGAAAAAATGACTCACTTGACAAGCACAGTGCTGCTGGGATGAGTCCTTTTAAACTGTGTATTTACATAAACATTTATGGGCTGTTATGTTTATTAAGAAAAGATGTGATAGGCAGAATTGCACCTTTCAGTTGCTCAGGCAAGGGGAGGATAGCTTGGGAGCCACTACCTTCCTTTACTTATTAATTTGCTTATTAAACTGGTGAGGAAACTCTTGATTATCTGCACAGCAGGGTGGGTTATGCCTTTATGCCATGCCTCATACCCACTATAACCTAAGGTGTTTCAAAAGAGCATCAAAACACAAGAATTATAAATATTTTATAACTGAACTTAATAAAAACTGACATCTAGAAACCAAAACAAAAAATAAAATAAAGAAAAACATGTTTCATAAAAAAATTATTTAGTGGAACAAATGCCCATATATTAAAATAATAGAATCACAGAATTATTTAGTTTGGAAAAGACCTCCAAGACCAATGAGCCCAACCTTAATACTACTACTACTACTAATAATAATGATAATGAACAACACATCTGTCTGTTTAGCACACCAAAGCTCCTGCTACAAAACGAGAAAAGCAGCAGAGCCAAATCATCACTGCACTCTCAAAGAATCAAAGAATTTTGAACTTCAGCTCAATTCACTCAGATGCTGGGGATTATTTGGGCAGAACCTGAGATTACAAACCAAAGAGCACTGAGCAGCACATGTATATGCTCCAGTTATGAAAGCTGCTTAATGATTAAAGTCAGCTCTGCTAAAAAAATAAAAATAAAAAAATGCAAAACTGATGCTGAGATCTGAAAGTATGTCTGTGGATTGACAGGGCAGAGGTTAAATCCAGATGAGGGTCACTCAAGCCTGGTGTTAGTCCAAATGAGTTCAGCATTAATGTTGGAAAATCCTGGTGCCGAGCTCACCACCTGTCTGCTGCAGGAATCTGAGGTTCAGCTCAAACTTGAGGGTTTCTTGCATTTTCAACACTTATGTGCTGCTAACCAGGGAGGAGGAAGAGGGTAAATCTGGCTGTTCTTCCAATTGCTGCTGCCATCCTAAAATTACTTTTGTCTGCTGCCTTTTAAAAAGGCACCATTTCTCATTCTAGGGCAACAGGATGTTTGTACTGTGCAAATACAACAGACAGCAGGGCTTTAAATAGTGAATCCTGTCAGGAAAACACAGCGCAACCTTTCCACTTTTGTTACTTTTCTTTTCTCACACATATTGCCTTTATATTCTTATTTCCACTTTTTTGCAAAGTAGGTCTGAAAAAAGCTAAAGGAGAACTGCCAATTTTCAATCCCAGCAGTGATGACAAAGCAAACATTTAGGTCCTGATCTCAACAAGAAAAATGCCTTACAGGCTCAGAACTGAGCTTTGTGCCACATCAAAGGGTTAAAATAACCAACACTTAAAGGAAAGAGGAATAGATCACTTACAACACACATCCCATTATTTGTTGAAAACTTGTAGGGTGGATGTAAGCTCGTTATCATTCACCAGAAGATAAAATTTGCTGCAGAAGGTACACACTTTGCAAGTGCAGAACAGCTAATCTCAGACCACTAATAGATTTAACCTTGTATATTCACAGATATTTAAAAGTGTTATGGTTTAAAGGTCAACTCCACTGTCTGCGAGTACAAGGAAAGAAAAGAAAGGAATAGAAATTAGAAAGAATTAATTCTTCAAAAAGTTTTTACAAATCAAAACCCTGCAGTTTCACACTGAGAACAAAAGAAGCATATTAAACACCAAAGTTTATCAAGACAAATTAGGTCCCAGTTTCAAATTTTCTTTAATCTTTTGCATCTGAACGTTTTTTTGCCTCATGCTGTTTTCCCTAGTTAAATGTTAAAATGAATTCTAGCCAATACCATTGACTTCCTCCCTTAAAAATATTGAGACACATAATAAAAAATTAATTACTTCCCCTAATTTCCGTGTGATTCTTTAAAAAGATGTAAAATTCATTTAAAGTAAGTGGTGACTTTGTCTTTGAAGATCACGACAATTAACATGGATCAAAGCTTAGGTTCTGTAACGATGATAGCTTATTAGCATAATGAAATTAACTTAGAGACAAGAATCTTTAATAGGTACAACAAAAACGCTTTAATAATACTTGAAGAAAATTATGTATTTGCTAGAAGTACAACAGTTTCAGACTTTCTATCCAATTAATAACTTGTTAATTAACTCCTTTTCCAAACAATGTGCACTTTAAGTTAACATCTGCCCATTGGATAACACTTTCCAATGGTATTTTTTTTAATATACTGTAGAACTGCAATGCTGTTTTACTGGGAATTCCTTGTAGGACTATTCTTATACAGGGAAACAGGACCCAAATATAGCAATATGCTTTCTGCAGCCAACCAATTAAAAAAAAAGAGAAGGCTTATTTCAAAGATGGGGAGGAGGAATGGGTAATTCCTTAATTCTGGCTGCATTGTTTATGTGTAGTCTCAGATTTCTTTGCATTTTCAATGGGAATTATTTTCTGCAGTTTATATTCCCCTGCAAAATGGCTCTCTGCTGATTAGTGCCTTATATAGACCTGATTTGGGAGCAATTTTCATATCTTTTAAAAATATCTATTTATAGTTCCAGGGTACAAGATTTTACAGTCTTGTTTTATAAGACTGTAAATCAATAACTATTGGTTTTGAAGACACAGAGAAGGAAGGTTCTCCACAAAAAAAAAAAAGTTAAAATAGAACCTTTTGTATAGAAAGACCATTTTCACAGACTTTGCTCTACAGTGCAGAATAGTAAGAGTTTTCAGCACTTGAATTTTTAATTAAAATGACATATTTTTGTTTTAGGGGCTTCTGCCTATGGAGTAGTGTGGGGATCAGAACTTTCACAGAGCATTTTGCAAGTGGATTTGGAGAACACACGTGACTCTGCACTGCACGGGCTGCTCAGGCCAATGATGGAACAATTAAAGAGGCCTTATTTGAAACAAATGAGTTATTATATTCTATTGGGTCAAGGATTCATGTTTTAATAAATCCCTAATTACAGTAACTTTTCATTTAATCTGGCGAATTCTAAGCAAGTTAAGAATTTATGAGAGTTGGAATCAGCAATAAAAAAATATGCCTGTCTGCCATTCTGCTCAGGGCCACACAGGTTGAACTCATTTTGAGGAGCTTGGAAGGCAGGAATGCATCTCCTGAACAGGGCACTGTGACATGATTACATCTATGGACGTATGAAATAGTATTATGCATGTATAAAACAATATTGTTCATGTATAAAATACACCATATATTAAATTATGCATAAAATTGCATATAGAATTATTATGTTATAATCATTATTAATAATAGCCTGGCAAGCCTTCAATCCCTTTTTTTCAGAAATAAAAAAGAAACAGCAAAAACCAACCAAATCCCCAGCATAACCATGAGAGCAATTTTGAGGGGGGTTATTTTTTTGCTTTGGCAAACTTTCCCACCACCAACCTGTGACTGCACAAACCTTTTTGTGCACCATCCAGCCAAAACTCTTCCATCACTCCTGGCTGAGCTCAGGATTTCTATTTCTGATCATGTGTGGTGCTGGCCAGGCTCCTCTCAGCTCCTGGTATATGGCTCAATACAGACACCTTGGAAAAAAAAACCAAAATTGAGTCGTAATGAACATTTTCATATGAAATTTTCAGATTTAGAACTTTTGTATGTTCAACACCACCTTGGCAAACACTGTCTCCTCTAAAACGACACCCTTATGAGAATTAACCAATTAATACCCAGCAAACAAACATAGCACAGGCTTCACCATCCACTGAAACATCTTTTCCTTTGGGATTGAAACAAGGTGCCACCAATAACTCACATAGAAAATGCATCACAATGGAAACAAATCAAGGAAACTGCTGTTTTCTGCCCCCAAACAGGCAACACCTCTACCTTTCCAAAGTTTGTGGTCTCTTTATTGAACATAAATATACAAAGTCCTGTGAATTACATCTGTAGCTCACTGAAATTCCTTTTTTTTTTTTTTTTTTTTTTTTGTGGTTGTTTCAATTTGAAAGTTGCTAGGGTGGATTTAAGTTTTTTTTTTAATTGAAAATCAAAATTTAGAATTTTTCAAAGTTTGTCCCAAAACATCTAAGGCTGAAAATCCTTGTTTGGAAACAAAATAGAGCAAGAGCTGAGCACTGCAAGCTCCTTTTTGGGGTTGAGCTGTTCAAGAGCAATGGGGAGAGCACAAGGGACATTGGTTGTGCCCCAAATTACTCAAAGGCTTCCAGGTCTACCTTGTTCCTTGAGCCTGGGGCAATTCTGCCACCAAATTGCTGCAGGGATGGGTAAAATGAGGAGCCCTGTAGGCAGAAGGTTCACACAGAGGAGGCTGCCCCAGTCCTGGCAGGATCTGGGACCATGCCCTGGGGAGCTGAGCACCAGCTGAGCTCTCCCCAGGCTGAGCTCACCCACTCCCTGCAGAATCTTTCTGAAAACAAAGACTCTTCCTTTAAACTCCTGGATTCTGGCACACCAAGGTTTCCTGAGGTAAAACGTTTCCAAGCTGTAAATCCATCAGATAACTGCCCAGTTCCAAGTTCCTTGGTATCCAAGAAATATGATATGACCTTGGCTAGGAAGTGCAGTCTAAGGAATATCATCACCTATTGCCTTTCCTGCATACTTCCATCCCATACCTATTTTTCCCTGGATGACTCCCAAGCTAAGAAAAATCTCTCTCCTTGCTCAACAAAATCCAGTGTTTCAGCTGTACAAGACACTGAGTGCAGGCCAGAAACATTACAGGTTCTTCTAAGTATAACATTATTATTCTTTACAGCAGGAAAAAGAGATCAGGCTCATCTCTAAGCTCAGAAATGCACGCACTGTTCCAAATTTTGAGTCAATATTCAGTTAGTTTATACATAAGGCTCTAGTGGAGATTGACACAGTGCCAGGAGATACTAAATTCTCATTTTTAGTGAATGACCACCACAAAGAGTTGCCAGCCGTGAGTTTCCTTTATGATAACAAAGAGCTTGCCAGGAAAACCCTTGGTAAAAAAATAGTGCTGATAAATACATCGATTTAAAGATAACCAGTACAGCATTTCCTTTGTTCACACATGGTTTCATTTTTTGGTCAGCAGAACATATTTCCCTTGCCCAACTTCTCCTTCCAGCAAGGTATTTCAGCCTTTTTCCTGCTTTGGAAACAGAAAACTCTATGACTAAATCAAGAGTAGATGATTTAGGTTGGACACACACAAGAGGAGGATTTGGCTGTTGAGAAATGGTGATGTAGCAGGTTTTTTGAATTTTATAATAGCTTTCTTCACCCATCCTATTCCAAATTATCTCCATAGAATTAAAGAAAAAAAAAAAAAAAAGAAAGATCTATTTTTCATTGATTATTCCTTTTGAAATATCACCTTTGCCCATCAATGAGGTGGTGTCAGTCCCAGCTTTCTGTGATTTCTCTCAGTTGTGCCCTGGATCTGGGATTCTCTTGATGGCCCTGTTCTTCCAGTGATGCTGCTCCTGTCTGCTTGCAGAATAATTTCTCTTTCACACTTCATTTGCATGTTTTTCTCACTGCATGGGAAAAAAACCCAAACAAGCACAAGTTTCCTTTTCTCCAGCTTCACAGCTGAGCAAGGCATACATTCCCCTTCCTTCCCATTCCCTTTGCCCTGCTCTAGTGTTGGAAATGTTGCTTCAGACCTTCATGTGCAGCATTGTGGAAAACCATGAGCAAAAATCCTGGCTGTGAATTGGGAAAGTCTGAGCTGAATCTCTTTGGATAATGACCTGAAGCTCACACTGCACTGAAAGGACAGAACCCACCCAAGCTCCAGGTAAAGGCAGAATTTCATCTTTTTCAATTCATCTCAGTTTAAAACCATTAAGTTTTACCTGCAGATTCGGATGAATTCCAACTTTGAAACAGGAAGTTTTCTCCAGGACTTTTGTTTTTGTTTTTATTGACAAGGATTTCCTAAATTTCAAATGCAACACAACAGACAAAGGAAAGAGCACCATGGTGGGGTCAGCCCAATTACAGTGATTTTAGTCACCACTTGCAATTTAACTCTTTCCTCCTAACAAAAATAGCATCACTCACTGAAAAATTAAGGCAGAAACCACTTTAGAAAACTTACATCACCCATTTAAGAAAAATAAACAATCCAGAACCTAAGTAGGATGGAGGTGCTCCTGCCTCTACCCAGAAATGAGCTGTTACCTGCCCCTCCTGAAGAACTTGTAGCCCAGGATGAGTCTCCTCTTCTCCAGCTGAACAGACCAAGTGACCTCATCCACTCCTCATGTGTCTTCCCCTTCTTCCTTCAATACTTTTTAGCCTGAGTTTCACAGGTTGGGGTTTCAGGGTCCTGCCCAGCAGTTTTTATTTGTTATTTATTTGTTATTTATTTGTTATTTGTATTATTCCATCAAGAAAAAGGCATCAAGAGCCCGCTCCATGCGCACCCCTCACTGCTCAGTTCCAACCCACAGCATTGCCCTGCTCCTCTTGGCCCTCATTACTGAGCACTCAGCATTCTCACCCCGCTTGTCTGCTCTTTAATAAGAAATAAAGTTGTTTGTTTATTTTATACCTATTTAACTTGTCGTTTAAGATTTGCAGAATGCCATCAATCTCTGCCTCGGCGCGTTGACCTCACTTTAATTGGTGGGGCTCTAAATTCTGCACAGATGTTATTACTGTGAATTTAACTTTATATAGCAAGAAATTCGGGGCTGCCATATGCTGTCTTTTATGAGCTTGCAGTTTGCAATGAATATCCATGACTAATGCTCGTGACCCAGGTAAGCCCGTGATTAGGGAAGGTAAAAAGTTTACCAAACTTTATTACAGCACTTTCAGTAATTTCACCAACAACTAATGAACACATCTCCCCTGCCTCTGCGTTGGTACAAAAAAATTGCTTAGCTCTTCTTAATATATCTGTCAACATCTAGTGCCATTCTGGGACTCTCATGAGTCAGCCAAAATATTCTGCATTCATAGATTGCATATCAGAGGGGATAAGATGATTTCCTCTGATATCCAGCATAAATCAGAGCTTTTTATGTTTTTCTAATGGTTTCTAGTTGTGCTTGGCTTTTATTTTGTTAAATAAACTGGGGTGAAACTTTTTGAAGGATTTTAGCAGGATTTAGCCAGGTGCTAAATCCAGAATTCAAATACAACTACTAAGTCTAGACAGAAGTAGAGAAACCAGAAATACATGGAAATTAGGAAAAACTTTATGAATTGTGATTTATCATAAATGTTTTAAATTTCATTGCACCCAACATAACAGCTTCAGCTTAGCTGAAGCTCCAAGAAAACCTGTTCACTGTGAATGAACTTATTGGTCTCAAGCCCTGGGAGAAGCAAACATCATTTCAGTGAAAGGGAAAACTGGAGAGGAAAAAAGCAGGAAAAAACCAGTGGGTTTGAATTAGTCATACATATATTTGCAATGCAAAGTAGGAGAAAGTCTTCAATCAACAGAGATCTGAGGTTGTGGTGCCTCCTCACTGCAGGAACGGAGTCAGGAAAACCTCACTTATCCCATGATAGAACTTTCCAGGCTCTCAAAGGTGATTACATGGGGTGCAGCAGCAGACAGAGGCACCTGTGGATCAGAACTCCTTGCCCAGTCTTATTTCCATGTCTCAGCTTTACCCCTGCTGAATACTTTGCCCAGCCATCAGCAAACAATAAATTCCTGCTCACTGTCAATAAAATGTATCACAACCAGAAGCATAGGGAAAAAAAAAACCTGAAAATATGAATAAATCTGAAGCACTACAAAGTTAAAGTTGCTGGTTAATAAGTAGGAATATTTTTGCAGCAGGTCCTGTGTTCCCAGCAGCTCTGTTCACATCTACAGAGTCAGCTCACGAAACAGGAATTGGAGTGTTGCTCTCATGAGTCACTCTGCTTGGAAACCTTTATATATTAAGAAAAAAAAATCCCCAATCAAAAAAAACCCTCCACATGTTAAAAGTGTCTTAGCCAAGCATGTTATTTCTCTTAAATATATAACAAAACACAACTGTCCTCAAGGTAAATATCCTCTGTTTTATTGCTTTAGATCACTTTTCAGTGCTGTAATCATGTCATTAGGATTGCAGTTCCTGGCTCCAGAAGAAATAACCACCTAGCTATAAAATTCTGGTTTCCCAGTCTATTTTGAGGGGACAAACAGAGGTCAGTGGGTCTGAGCCCCTGCCACTGAAACCAATGGCAGGAGGTTCAAGTTCTCCTGCTCCATGGTGTGTCCCAGGGAGAATTTTAGGGTTTTTTTCCTCAGCTGCAGTTTCTAACAGATGTTCAGGCAGCTCATGTCGTTCTTCTGAACTGAATTAGAGAGCTGTGTCAGGAAAAAAGTGTGGACAGTCTGTGTCACCCACAGATGCAGCAACATTGCCAGGGGCTTCTGTGTTTCTGGTGTAATCTTAAAAAAATTTTAAAAATTAAATGGGGAAAAAGCAAAGCTTCTTCCTTTGCCTTATAGGTGGAAATGAATTTGAACAATAAATCAATGAAATCAGTCTTCTACAGGTCTGTGTGAGGCCACCACAGTGAGTCCAAGGATCTTAGCTTTTCCTCTGAGACATTTTTACCTTACTGTGCAATATCCTCGAGGATAAGAGCTCAAAACCTTTGTTTTCAGTGTATTATAGCTAGAACAGGCTTACATTGTGAGAATTCCACATTTCATAACATATTGTAATGTGTTATGCTTTATTTTCACTACCTCTGGAGCCAGGAAAGTTACATCTGTCATTAACTTCTGCAAAAATAGGACAGTGGAGACCAAAGGATAACAAAAAATGATTTCACACTGAGAGACCTCTCCTTGCAACTACAGCATCCATCAATAATGGTAATGGCAGGTGGCAGCAAGACACAAATGTCCTTAAACTACCTTCATGCATCTCTACACTGTTTTCTTGTCACATCCTGCAGTCAAGATTTGGATCTGCCTTGTGGGAAGGTGCCCTCCCAGGTGGTCCAGATGTGGGCAAAATCTGCATCAACAGGTGTTAAACAACACGTCCATAGACCAAATCAGCTCAGCCTTGCCCCAAGAGTTGCTGAAAGCTACTTTTAATCCCAGGCACCTCAGCTCCTGCTGGGCCTGACCTACCGTGGATGTGCAGATGAGGACCCCAATGGCCTTTAAATAATGAATTTTTTTTTTTTTTAAGAGCAAGATTGTGGGCATACTTCAATCCCCTTTCAAGGTGATTTTTTAGCACTCCAGTGTATATTTGCTGTGTTTCCTGAGGTCAAATCAGTGGCAGCTTTAATTGCACTTACAAGGAATGCTGCTAAAACGGGCACAGAGTCCTAAACTCAATGTTTTCTTCATTATTTTGCAACTTTGGGAGCCTGCCAACATCGTTGCGAGATTTGGCATGCACTTACCTGGAAAGAATGAGGCTTAATATTTCATTTCAGCCTTGCAAGGTTTTCTCCTCCCGCCAAAAAAAGAGCAATCAGAGGGACCAAAAACACAGGGAAAAGGGCAAGGCTGGTCCCTCAGATGCTGGCATAGCTCAACATGGCTCTGCAAGGTTCTGGGGAGCTCTCCTGGAAATCAAGAGCAGCTCCACCACAAGGGGCTGCACCTTAGGAGCTGCTTCTCTGCTTCACAAATTCATGTGCACAGGGAATATTTTTACCTCCTCGTTCCTGGAGGATTGGTGGGTCACAGAATCATTAAGGTTGGAAAAGACCTCTATGATCATCAAGTCCAAAAATTAAGAGGTGAGAGGTTTGTCACGCTTGGAGGTGTGAACTGCAAAGGCCAAGCTGAGAACCTCACCTGCAGCCCTAAAGCCAGATCTGTGTTTAACTCCTGCTTTAGACCTTTAATACAGAAAATAATCCTCTGACAGCTGTTACTTGGTCCTTGGAACCCACAGACTGCTTTTTGCTGATTATTTTAATGTAAAACGTTTTGATAGCCTCAAAAAAGGGGTGGAAATAAAGGTTACCACCACCCATATCCCACAGGAACTGCTGTCCACCAATACCTCAGCAAGTTAAGGTTGGGTTTGACAGGGCTTGGAGAAATCTGTTTTAGTGGAAAGTATCCCAGCCATGGTAGGCAGGATGGGACAAGATGAGATTTAAGGTTCCCTTTAGTAGGGGAGGAGTAAAAGGTTTCCCTTTTTACTGGTTTAAAACAAGGGCTCCATAGGGCCCCTCTGGAAAATCAAGATCTTGGATCTGGGTTGTTTGTGGCTGGGATGGTACTTAATGAAGGTGCTGCTTGGAGCCAGGGCAGTTCCTGAGAAGAGCACCAGGAAAAGGAGACCCATTTCAGTGCCAAGAAGTGAATGCTGCCTCCTTTAGGATGCTTCAGCTGTTGAACAAAAATATTTTCCTGGTTAGATTCCCAGAGCTGTGCTTCCCCCATCCACAATGCCCAACTTTCTCCATGCAGGCTGCAAAGACCAACTCCTGACTCAAGCTAAAATAATCTACCAGGCCTACAATTCAAGCACAGATTATGTCAAAACCTTTCTGTGGATCTGGTCTTCCCTCTGCAGCCACGCCACTGGAAGGATTCAGCTGTTTGGGAAATGAAACACTGCTCAGTGGGAACAAGGATGTCAGACACTGTTCCAAGGGAGCGATGCCTCGGTATATTTTGGTTTAATATTCTTATGTCGATGACACTGGTAGGAAATGGGGAAAGGTAAAAGCTCTGTGAGGCATGTAAATCAGGAATGGGAGTGTGACAGCAGAGGCTGGCACGGCTGTCACAAGGGCCAGCACAAAACATTCCCTAAGGACCCGAATCCCCACCAGCACTCCCGACCCGAGGAGTTAAATTTTGCTGCTTGCCTCGGTGGCATAAATCCGTAGCATTTTGACTGAATCCCATAAAAGTAAATCAGTGTAAGTGAGGCCAGACTGTGGCCCCACAATCCTGCAGGACCAACGCTGGGAACAAGGGCCACGCTGGTGGCAGAGCACGGAGCCAGCCAGGGAGCAGCTGGGAGGCAGCCAGATGGGCAATGAAAGGGGCACAGCCAGCGCCTCAAAAAAATAGGTTTTTAATTGTAGGAAATTTTTGCAAGGCATAAAGTTGAATTATTTTCATTTTTTTGCTCCGGCAGCAGAAATGTAAATGCTGCCGTTTGCAGAGAGAGTGGGGATTTTTAGGTTGTTGTTGAGAGGTTGTGCTTAAAAAGGGGCTGGTATTAATCATCTCTACGTCAGGCAAACCTAAAGGAGCACATCAGGCAGCTCCTTGGAGGAGATGATGGACAGGGGTCTGCTTGGCTGGCTGGTGTTTTTTTCAGAGCTGGTATCAAATGGGTCCACGTGGCATGAACAGAACATAGCTCCAGATGGGAGAGCAGCTCCCATCCCTTGCAGAGTAAATCTGCTGTTTGAGACTATATTCTATGACTGAAATTTTATACATATGACTTTGTTGGAGCTGGGATCTCTTCCTTTGAAAATGTGCTACAATAATAATTGCATTTACCAGTTGCCAGTCCTTCTCGCAAAACGTGGGTTTTTTTGGTTTTTTTTTTGTTCGGATTGTGAAATTAATTGTCTCTAGCTAATATAATTAAAAACAAACACTTCGGATTTCAGCAGAGGGAAAGGGGAAGGGAGAAAGAGAAGGGGAAAAAAAAGAAAAAAAAAAGCAAACTGCAACCCTGATTTTCTATTGACAACAAGAAAGCCCTGCCATCCCTGAACTGTTTAATTATTGAAATGAACTGTAACAGTACACTGGATTGTTGCCGAGGTCACCGAGTAGCGCTGGATGTCAAGAGGAAAGCAGCAGCTCCAAGAGCCCTGCAACGCCCCAGGCTCCGGGTGAAATCCCACACACTTTTTCTCAAGCATTCAGGCTCTGATAGGTAGCCTGATAGCAGGGCTGCTCTGCTGCTCTTGCAGAGGTCCAACGGTGCTTGCTTGTTTTAAGAGGAGCCAAGCTATGCTCTGGTGACCACCGTGACGCTGTGATTCCCATGCCCTATCGCATTCCTCTTTCTCAGATCCCAGGCATTTTTTTTTTCCCCTACGTGCAGTCCAGGATGTAGACAAATGAATTCCAAGTGACCTATGTGGGGGTGGACTCTTTGGAAACAAACAACAAAAATAAGATATCTCCTGTCCTCACTTTTTCATTTGCTCGTTCCCTGGATACAGTTTATTCGTGGCAATGAAATACACATTGTGTCTCTGGAGTTAGATCCAGCAGCAACATCTTTACCACCCCCTAACCTTGGCTTTTTTTTCTTCCTTTTTTCTTTTTTTTTTTTTCTCCTTTCTTTTCCTGATTTCCTATTTAAGCCTTTACAAAAGACATCTTGTTTAACATTATCTGCTCCTTTGGAAGTCAGGCTGCCCTCTAAAGCCTATCATATCAAGGCTTGCTATTGATTTAAACAATGTTTTTTTTTACTGGAAAAAGTTTAGGAAACTGGAAGTTTTGTAAAGAATTCTGTATCTGCACTGACAGGAGGATCTGTTGGCCAAATAATGACTCTGCTTGCAGGGAAAAGGAAAAACTTCTTTTAAATCTTTCATAGTGAAGAAAATCCTGTAGATACAAAAACTGCTAAAGAGAAATAAAACTGCAGTTGAGGAACAGACAATAAACATTTCAGATTGCTTTATGGTGCACTATTACAGGCAACTATCTTGCTTAAGTAGGCATAACATTTTTCACAGTATATATTTAAGGTTTTTTTATGGGGTAGATTAACAACAGGGATATGTAGCTCTTAAAGGGAGGGCAGAAATAATTTCTGCCCCTCCAGTGGCCTGATAGGTCACAAAAAAATCTTTTTAAAATGGCCAGAAAAATGCACTGCATGGTCAAGCAGGAGCAGCCTCCAGCCCACCCTGATGCTCCTGTTGTGGGCTGCACACTGAGCAGAAAAAGCCAGGAGGGACCCCTGGGATCAATTCTGGCCCTGCAGGCTCTGGGGAGGCTGCACTGGGTTCTCAGAGTGTTTCTGGCACACCTGTGGAGGATGGAGCTCTGCAAACTGGTGAGAGCAGCACTGGGAAGAGGTTCCTGCTGTGAGACATCACCCCTCTCCCAGCACCAGCACCCTTGGAGCATCCATGAGCACCCACTGGCAGCAGCAGCCCCTGGCTCCTGCTGTCAGAGTCAGCATGTTCTCCTCACCACAGCCCAGATATCAGACTTTCTGGGCCATCACAGCCCCTTGAGGACCTCAGCCATGCTCCAGAGTGGCTCTGGAGGACAGAGAGCAATGCAGTGACACCCCCTTGCCAACCCTGCTAGACTGAACAATGGAACAAAGAATAATTGGGAAGGAGCAGCACTGTGCTGGATTCCCCTTGGCTTCACTAAGATCAGTGATGTCCCTCAGTTCTGGGTGCTCCAGAGCTCTCCTGGCTGTGCACAAAGCAGAGCTCAGAGTGGCTGGATCTGGCCTGGCAGAGGGTTCTCAGCATTTCTCTGTGCACAAAGCAGAGCTCAGAGTGGCTGGATCTGGCCTGGCAGAGGGTTCTCAGCATTTCTCTGTGCACAAAGCAGAGCTCAGAGTGGCAGGATCCGGTCTCCAGAGGGTTCTCAGCACTCCTCCCCTGCCCCTGCCTCCATGGGCTGATATTATCAAGGAGGTTGGGGATGTCATGAAAAAATCACTTCTGTCTTACTGGATGGATGCACAGAGTTTGTGGCTAATTTTATGAGTGGCACTGCCCCATCTGCATTGGATTTTCAGAAATAAAAAGATCTTCAAATCTTAGAATGATTTGAGTTGGAAGGGACCTTAAAGCTCATCTGTTCCCACCTTTACCATGGGCAGAGACACCTTCCACCATTCCCAGGCTGCTCCAAGCCCTGGCCTTGGGCACTTCCAGGGATCCAGGGGCAGCCACAGCTGCTCTGGGCACCCTGTGCCAGGGCCTCTCCACCCAACAATTCCTTTCTAACATCTAATCTAACCCTGCCCTCTGTGAGTTTCAAACCATTCCCACTTGTCCTATCACTCCATGCCCATGTGAAAAGTGGCTCTCCAAATATTTAGCCAATTTTTTAACAGTCCAAAGGAAATGAGAGAAAACTGATTTTTATTATTCCCCATGGAGTGACAACTTGCTCTGTTCCCCAGTTTACTTTCACCTCCTTGGAAACACACACTATTTACTCCAGATGCTCTCACCAGAGGCTGGCTCCTCATGGGACCTCCTTCACCTTCCCTGGAATATGCAGAGTTTCCACAGAGGCAGAGGAGCTGATCTGTTTGTAAATTATGTGCACTGAGCTAAGCAATTTAACAGCTCATTCCCCCAGGTAGCCAGTGACCACTGAATGTCTCCCTGCTTAATTTGACAATTAATCTTTGGAAGGCTGGTAGTCATTTTAGATTAAATTTTTTATCATAAAAAATCTGTAACCAAATTTCTTCTGGTGAATTTTTATTTTTATTTTTTAGTTTTTTGACATATTTCCAGTGGTCATCTTGTCTACTAAATTTGTTCATCCTTTCCCATGCATCACTTTGGGAATCAGGGGTGGGCAGGAGGAGGGAGACTTGCTAAGAAATTGGAAAACATTTTACATTTTTTAAGTAGGTAAGATTAAGTGTTTGTGCCACAGTTTACAATTATAATAAAATAAATCTAGAAACTATTTCATGTATGAGAGCATGTGCATTAGAAAACATATTTCTGTAACAGATAACCATCTTCTGAACACTAGAATGTTGGTAATTTGTCAGTTTTTCTTTTAATTAAAACTGTGTATATAGTTCATGCTCTGTTTGATTCAGTGTCAACATTTTGGATGGGGGCTAAAACTGATTTCCTCTTAAATCTTTGCATTTCTCAGGACAACTGATGAAGTGTGCCTCAACATTAAGCTCATGAACCCATGAGGTTTTGCCTGTTTCAAGATCAGTAAATCAAGAGGTATTAGAGCAACAGCCCTGATAAGACTCAAGACTTCCAACACTTCTGCAAATGCTCTCTTTACCAAAACTGCATCCATTTTTCCTCTCAGACAACCTGTTTTAATTCATTGCATCATAACCAAGCTGGTCCACTGTAAAATGAATTAAAATTATGCTAGTTAGGAATTAAATTCTGAATGTGTTTCTCAATGCAACCCATGAAATGTTTAAAGTGTTTAATTTTTTTAATTTTTGTTGTTGTTGTTGTTGCAACAACAGAAAAATCTGTCTGGTGATTCTCTAAATAATTAAAAACAATATTTTCTTTTTTTTCAAATTTTCAGTCTTCCTTCCTGAAAATATGGAAACTTGCATTTTCTGGGTTGAAATAGACCTTTGAAATCATCCAGTTCCACACCCTGCCATGGTCAGGGACATTTCCAGTGGACCAGGTTGCTCCAAGCTCCATCCAACCTGGCCTTGGACGCTCCCAGAAATCCAGGGGCAGCCACAGCTTCCCTGGTCACCCTGTGCCAGGGCCTGCCCACCCTCACAGGGAAGGATTTTTTCCATATATCCAACCTAAATTTCTCCTCTTTCATTTGGAACGCAGCACTCCTTGTCCTGTCACTGCATTCCTGATGAAAAGTCCCAGATCTGGGCGAGTTTGGAGCCCAGCCCTCCTGAGTGTCACACACAGAGTGGAAATAACCAGCACATTTCTCAAAACACACACATCTCACCACATTTAGCTCCCAGCCCCAGTTCCTTCTACCTTGCCTATTTTAATAAATACTCATGGCACTCAATAAAATTGTAACATCAGTGAACAAAACAGATCCATATGAATTTTCCCCCAGGGATTAGGAATGGAGAGGAAGAACATCTGGTACAGGAGAGTCGTGTTGCTAACTGTGCTCTCTGATAGGTGAGTACAGTGATAATCTCATTTATCTGCAGTGTACCTGAATGCTTCTTGGATCAAAAACTGGGAAAAGCAAAGGAAAAGACTGAAAAGGGAGAAAGCCCACTCAAAAAAAAAAAAGATGGCAACTTCCAGATGTGATCACCATGGCAGGGAGGAGCTGGATTCCCTGGGAATTACCTCAAGACAAACACGGTGAGAATTACTTTGGAAAGGATGTGAGGGAAAGCACACCATGAGAAAGAGGAGCAGATGCATCTTTCAAGCTCAGTATTCCTCATGCCTCTAACTTCACATGCCCTTTTACTAATTTTTCTACACTGATAATCTATAGAACCTAATTACACAAAGTCTAAAAAAGCTCCTTCCACGAAAGGCATAATGCTGATATCTGAGTCACGAGCACAGTTAATGTAATCTAACACATATTGCAGGAACCTACTGCACACAGATATTACCAATTAGCACATGATTTTAACAATCAACATTCATGCAATTAATAGAACACTTCATATTCCTTCTAATTTTGAGCTCTGCATGAGCATATGTTATCATGACGGAATGTGGGATCATTTATTTATACTGGAAGCAAGGCACCACATAGAAATCAGAGAGGCTGAAAGTTAGCCTGAAAGTGAAAAAGGCTCAGCTTTGCATTTAGGAAAGAATATTATTAGTCTGACTTCTAAAAGTTGAACCTTTACCTTACCTTCTCGTTGATCCTTGCTGTTGGTGAATTTTGGAGAGGAAACTATGTCCTGATTACAGCTGGGGAATACAACAATGTGTGCATCAACAAGCACTCCTCTCTGAAATTGAAAAGTAAAACATAATCATCACTCAAAAAAAAACGTAAAATAGTAAAAGTAAAAAAGTAAATAAATAGTCTTGCTTATATATATATATATATATATATATATACACATATATGTATATATTCAAAGATAGCAATAGACACCTTATTTTCCATAACTATGTATTATTTTTCTTTACTGTGAATAGGAAAGAATCACTATACTTATAGGACAGATGAGACATAGAGAGATTAAACCTTAAACCCACACAATCCCCACAGCATTTAGCCACTCACTTACTTTGAACTCCATAGGATTTAAGCATTTGATACCTTTAGGATCCAATCCTGTCTATTTGTTTGGGGTTTTTTTTCCTGTTTTCTGGCAGCAGAGGAAGCAGGGAACCAAATACCTGATTCCCAGAGAGGTTTCCAGCCTGCCTTACCTGTCTCTCTCTCCTTCCTCCTTGGTGCTGACTTCCGTAAGAAGCAATGGCACTGCTTTAATTACTCAATGTGTTACTGGCTCATTAAGGAGAGGAGATGCTCAGTAAAGAAGGTGATTTGTGCATGAAGGCTGCAAGGACTGACCCTGCCCTACTGCAGTGGCTGGAGCTGCTGCCTTCCCTGTCTGGCTCTGAGAAGGAGAACATCAAAACACAGGGACTGTGAGAGCCTTTGCTCCAGAACTCCTTCACATCTCCAGCTGCCTGGTTACAGAAATGTCCCTCCCGTGGTTCCTGTCACTGAGGACATCCCAGCAGGTGTCCCCAGCCAGGCACATCCTTCAGGAGCTCCTCCTGGCAGCTTGGGCACACACCTGTGCCATGCCAGCCTCCCACCACACCGACCTGCAGGTCAGGAGGATCTCTCCTCTGATCCTGCTCTCGAGAGCTGCTGTCACCAGGGTGTCCCTTTCCCCTGCAATGGGAGGTGGTGGCTGTCCCCTCTTTGCCTTTCCAGTGGGAACAGCATCAGATCCCCTTGGAAGAGCTCCAAGCCCAGCATGGGGAGGGTGCTGGTGCAGGGAATTCTCTCAGCAGCAGGCACCAAAGCAGCTCAGACTGCAGATGTAAACTCCAAATCACTGTCTTTCCCTCTTTCAGGACAAACTCCTGGGAGAATTTGGTTTACCAAACATCTTATCTGTATTTATAAACTGGAGAAAAGCAGCCATCCTCTGGGTAAAACTGTATTTCTAAAAAAATGTCATATTTTTGTCTCCCATTACTGTCTCCCCCTGTTAAGGGAGCCTTAACAGAAATGTTTCACTTTTTGGGCTGCTGCTGTTTCAAAAAAGAACAGATTAGAGCAATCTACAGGTTGATAAAGAAAAGAGAGATTTTACCTGTGACTGCACCTCTCATGTTTATCTCAAGGGCTCTCCAACCCAGCACTGGTAAAAAAGTTGGTGAACCCTCTCTGAAAGTCAGTGTTGGGCTGTGCAATATCCACACTTGGAAAGAAGGATGCAGTTCAGTCAGTCCAGATTTCCATGGTGATCAGGGCAGATGTACAGCTACAGACAAATGAGAGTGGGGAAAAAAGGAAGTTCTCAAATTCAGTTTGTCTGAGGTAAAACTTCAGTGAAGGTAATAGAGCAATGTGAGTGTCACTGACAGGGAGCTAAACTAAGCATAATGGTTTTTACACTGAGTAAACACATTAACAGTGCCCTTCCTGCCAAAAAGAGATCAAAATATACTTTTTTCCACCAATGTCTTCAGTAAACTTCCATTTTTCTGAACCATTATTTTTATTGAAGGCTTTACTGCACAAAGAATCCAGGGGGGAAAAGGAAATCACATAATGGTGCAGGTTGGGGAATTCTCTAAAAATACGTAACCATGGCACCCTTGTCATTACCAATCAAGTGTTCTTGATAAAAAGTAAAGTAATTAGCCTTTGAGAGGAGCATAAAGCTAATTAAAAATGACAACTTAGTCATCTCAACAAACAACAGCACAGAACCAGCCCAGAGTTCTAACTATAGCACAATGTGATAACCTGACATGCCACAACCACTTGCCTTCAACCCCTTAAGAGAAACCACAATTTGTGAGAGTGAAACTTTGGTAACCTCTTCCTTCTTTGTAGAATTTAGATTCATCTCACCTACCATCCAATATTTCTGTTTGTTCTCTGAGTTTCTTCATCTTTCTCTAAGAAAGTTTTGCCCAACTATCAGAAATTTTTCCAAGTGAAATGATGGAAATTTGTGTAGTCTCCTAAAAGGAGATGACAAAATGTGAAGCATGAACATATGCATTGTCAAAAAAATTCACAAGTTGCAAATGAGTTGAGTCTCATAACAAAGTTGCTTGCTCAGAATTTATAAATAATAACCAGAGACAAAAAGAAACCACTGGTCTCTCACTTACAGAGCAACTGGGGTTCTGTGCTCTCACAGGTGGTAATGACAAGGTTTTAATTCAGTTCTGTAGAGTATTGAATGAATATTCATTTCTTGTCCTACAAAAATCCTTGTGCAGGACACATTATCAGAAAATTATTACAATTACCACAATTTTTTCTTAGGAGGTGTGTTTAGTCATGTTGCAGGTACTGAAGGAAACAAGTGTTGTATTTTTATGGAATCACAGAATGACTCCCAACTTGGGTTGGGAGGAACCATGAAGATCATCAAGTTCACCCTCTGCCTTGGGCAGGGGCATCTTCCCCTATCCCAGGCTGCTCCAAGCCCTGTCCAACCTGGCTTTGGGCACTGCCAGGGATCCAGGGGCAGCCACAGCTGCTCTGGGCCTCCACAGGAAGGATTTTTCCCAATCTCCCACCCACCCCTGCCCTCTGTAAGTGGGAGCCATTCCCTGTGTCCTGTCCCTCTATCCCTCATCCCAAGTCCCTCTCCAGCTCTTCTGGAGCCCCTTCAGGCACTATTTTTAAATCTTTCCCTTTTTATATCACCAGGTTCAACTAAATATTTCCTAACATAAACACACACACACACACACACATATATATATATATATATATATATATAAAATATATAAATATATATATATAATTAAATACATTAACTACAGCCAGCTGCCTGTGACACTACATTCCTTAGAGCTGAGAGCTCATTCTCTTTAAGAATTGGAGTTCTGGAATCACAAAATCATTAAGGTTAGAAGCAGCCTCTGAGTTCATCAAGTCCAACCATCACCATAACAATGTTGAAGTGTCCTAGCCTGAAGTGTGTGCATACAACAGAGTCCACAAAGTTTTGGCACAGCTCCTAAGCTCATACGCACAAAATTAGATTTAAAAAGGATAAACCATTACTGTGATGGGCCAAGCCCAAACGCTGGCTCCTCAGCAGGTCCTGCTAAGTGATGCTGATACTTCATCACCCTGACAGACTTTCCTCAAGCACTCAGGAAATACAGATTTGATCCTCAAAACAAGGATTGACTGGAATAGGAAAAGAGGTAGAAGAGATTATGGTTAGGTTTTGAGTATCCCACACTAATCTTTCACTACAGTTTCAGTTCCTGCTTGCTGGGAAGGTCAGAGCAGTGACTTAGAGAAGGCCTGAGGCTGCTGAGATGCAGCACGTCGGAAGCACCCCATGAAACAGTGATTGCAAGGCAATGCGAGCAGTGAAAACTTAAGCCCCTTTGACTTACAGTCTATATGAATATATGAGAGGGTAAAACACTTACAGATGTGTATCTAGACCAAATAAAAAGGCCTTGTAGAGACAGGGAAATATGTATCTTGTGCCGCGCCGCTTGCAGTCCTAGGAAAGCTTGAAGCAGAAATAAAATGTTTGCTTATGCTCTGAATAAACTTTGGATGAAAAGAAATTCTGAGCAGCCATGAAGCTGATAAAGACCTTGATCCTGCTCTGTAATACTTGGTAAGACACAGCTCAGGAAGGCCAGGGAGGCTTAGGAAGGAGAGTCTCCCTAAGCCTCCTCCAGAGCCGGTGGAGAGAGGGATCATCCATCCCCGGCTGGAGTACGGAGGGACTGCTCCACTCCAATCCATGGATGCAGACCAACACATACAGGCTGAACATCTTAGGCTGGGATCCCAAATCTACAGATCTGCACCTCTCCAGAATTATTCACACTCCAAATATAACAACGTTGGACAATCTCTCTGAGCCCTGCTTTACAAGATTTTCATTGAAAACATTTTCGGGGTGAAATTTTTCCCCCAGCTGAATTCTCTGTTGTGAATTCGGCGGAATTTTGGGTTATTCCGGTTTGTTTTTTCAATTCTTTAAAGTGTTTTCTCAAAGATTTTTGTAAAGGCCTGTGTCTAAAAATGTTTTAAAGGCCCTAAAGGAAATGCAGTTTCTTTTCATACGCCTACAGGACAAGCAGGTGTTCTGGTCTCAGACTCTTAGATGTTATAGGACATAAGGGAAGATAAGAGAAGTGCTGCTTTTCTCTTCCTTTTCTGCTTTCCCCAAGCAAAAATTAAAGTTTTACGGGGATGAGGTAGTAATGTGCAACACCTGCAAGGAGCAGGCATCTACTTGATCTTTTGACATGCCATTTCCTTTGTGTGGGGATGGTGGAGATGAAAATGAGGTATTTTTCTTGTTAGGAAAGGAGAAAAGAGTGAAATCTCCATTTACACTTATACCTCTGCTTAGACCCTACAGGTTCTAAACTTAATTCCAAGTTTAACCTGAAGAAATAAATAGAAAAAATACTCTGTAAGGCACAGGACTGTGTTGGCAGCAGAGTGGATTTAGTGATCTAATAGTTCTTTTTCCAGCTCTGATTTCTTTGATACTACTTATAAAAATGGAAGAAAAAGTGATGGACCACTCCAAACAAATTGTTGCCACAAACCAACAGCAAACAGCAGAACTGGCCCTTTAAGAGTTGTGCGCAGAGAGGAGAGGACTAATAACCCACCTTTCCTGGTCCTGGGCTGTGTTTATCTCCCATATTTATTTAAAAGCAAATCAAAATACTTTTAAACAAGTCGACTGGTTCCAAATTTAGGAACAATTGAACAAAGAGGAATCTGCTAATTCCAGATGGAGTGCATATAGTCCCTTGGCACTTATTACTTACCAAATGTTTCAGAAAGCAAACACATGACCTAAAAGATTTCGTGAGTGTGGGGTCCTCAAAAAGCTTTTAACAAGTCATGTATTTCCAACCGTATTTACTTTACCCACACACAAACCCCTACTTCGTTTTGCTTTCCATTCTTTTTTTTTTCTCTTTCTTTTTTTTTTCTCTTTCTTTTTTTTTTTTTTTTTTTTTTTTTAAGCAGACAATGCTGCCTTTAGAGACTATTTATGGATGATTCAGTTATCCCATCAGGGCAGGAGCTCTAAAGGTGTCTCCTTTGAAAGGCTTCAGCTGTGGAGCATCTGCTGCCTGCCAGGGCCACCTTCCCCAGCGGGTGCAGGTGTTTTGCTAAAGTGGGATCCTCCTGCCCAGCCCTGCAGGAAATGGGCACCCACAGATGGTTTCTTATCTCAGAGAGATGCCAAATATTTCTCTGTTGTGGGTTATCTTTTTTTTTTTCTTCTAACCTGCTCCTTTGCACACCAAAGTTGTGCTACAACATCCTGCCAGGCAGTGCCAAGCCACCATCATGATGCACCTCCAAGCAAATTAATTGATTTTTTTTTTTTTGTATGCATTTCATATTCGTTGCTGAGGTGTTTTAAATTAATTTAATGGGAAAATTAGTCTAATGAATGCAACTTGGAATTTTTTTAGGGAGTATTATATTCTGTTATTATAATTGTTTCCTCCCCAAATTAAATACTTCAGGGGAAGAATAAAGTAGAAATTCTTGATTTTTGAGGCAGTTTGATGAAAGTCAGTGATTTTTCACCAGCTCCCCCACCCCAGGAGAACAGAGGCGGCAGTGACATTGCCATCTCTGTCTGTCCCAAGCCTCTGGAGCCAGCATCACCTGCAGGTCCTTGTAGGCAAAAATCCCACCTGTGTGACTGCTTCAGGAGAGCTTCACTAAACCCCTTCAGTATGAGAGGGCAAAAAGGTTTCACTTTTCTAGGTGACAATTTTCATGAGACAGACTATAATAACTTCAAAATTTCTACTGTTCATACAATACTGCTGGAGGAATGAGCCTCGTCCTGCAAGAGGGGCAAAATCAAGGGCAGCAGAGAAAACTACTTAATAAACATTTAATTCTCTATTGAGGTGACTTTTTTTTCCTGTTCTTGCTTTCAACATTCTAACACATCTTTTCTTAGAAACCAAGCCCCTTCCATGATTCTCAAAGGGAAAATAATCTAGAGGCAGTGAGTTGTGACTAAGAGACTGAAAAGAGAAATAACTTTTCATGATAGTATGAACAGGTAGATGTAATTTAATCTTGAGTTTTAGATGAGTTATACCTCTTCTCTTAAAGTTTTTAATTTTTTTTTCCCCTCTAGCTCGTATTTTAATAACCTTCCTTCCAGTTATGCTGCAACCCTTTCCTTTGGGCTTCTATGGCTGTCATTTTTCCATAGCCAAAGACTCAGCCCAGAAAGAAACTGAGGGCAAACATTGTTATTCCAATTTGAGTAACTACAAGTTGAAATTTATCTGCTGACAAAGACTCTTTGTTCAGTAACTCTTCTCTGACTGTGTGCACTGTGATAGTCCCAAAAGTTTTCCTACTGCAAATCCTTAAGCTGCACCAGTAAACTCAGGCAAACACATTATTTTACATTTTTAACTGAAATGCTTTTTGTTTTTATTTTAATGAATCCCCTAACTCCAAGTTTAATTAAACTCATGTTTTTTAATTAATTACCAACAAATGCAAATAAGGCAAACTACACAAACATGTATTCACCATATCCTGATAGATACGTGGGAGGGTTTTTTTAATCCTGAAGTGTCAGGATTTAAAAATCTCAAAGTCTTGAGGGTTACAACCCAAAAATTCTTTTCATTTGGGGCTTTACGAGAATATTTTAGTAGTGTATGACAGGGAGCTCTTCTGCTTAAGGGAGGAGAAAGCAAACTGCAGGTTCTTTAGCTTTTACCCCTGTTATTCTTGCTAAACAACAGTGACACTCAGCAGATTTAGGCCTGTGCATATATTATTATAAGGACAAAAAAAAAGTAGAAAACAAGAATTTCATAGAATCTCAGTTATGTTCAACTTCCCTAAACGCTGACAAATGCAGATTCATGAAATGCCCTCTTTGGTTATTTAAGTGCAGCTAAACCAGAAATCCTAAATGAAACACATAAGAGTTCAAGCATCAAACTCAAATGCTCAAAGCCCAGGAACCCCAAATTTAAGTCATGCAATATAATAATGCTTAAATATTAGAAACTCTCTCCTGTGAGGACAATACACAGTTGAATTACTTTTTAAAACTATGTAAGTATTATTCTCAAGAGTAAATATTTCAAGATCTCATGAAATATTACTCTGAACAGTTGCTTAGAAATGTCTTCACTTCTCTGATCACTTTTTTCAGTTTAAACCCTGCAAAAGCAGCCCGTCCCTAATACATGGGATTATTTAAATCATTAAAGCAAGCAGGAATATTTGTTTCTGCTCCCTTCCATGGATGAATTTGGCTGTGTCCACATGTCTAGTTCAGCTCTATCTCACAGTCCCAGCACGACCTGAATCCACACACAGAGATCTCAAGTTTGCTTAAAGCCTGAGCTCAGTTCTTGAGCTCTGGCCCTCCTGGATCCCAGCCCAGAGTCCTGGCCCTCTACACCCTGGACACGAAGGAAAGCCAGCACTGGAGTGCTCAGCAAGTTCCCTGGACAATGTATTTTCCCATCAGTCAGCAGGTAAGAGCTGTTTTTCCTTCTTGGCAAAGGGTTTTCTTATTTGCAGCAGCACTGCTCACCTTTGGGAAACATATTTTGCAAGTGTTTGCAAGCACTCATGTTTCCACTTCTATTTAGAGTCATTTTTGAGGTTATATTTTGAGTTTTATACATCTCTATATTTACTTCTTTTACATGGTTTAATAAATTTTGTATTTTTTATGCACATACAGAACTCTCTATGTACACATCCGTAGAACCTCTTCTACTTCTCCTCATCCAAAACAACAGGCAGATTTCTCCATCAATTACCATGGGCTGGAAAGAAGAAGAAAGAACTGACACTACACCACCTTTATCTCCATAAAGAGGTTTCCTGCCCCCTAAGATGCTAAATGTGAATGCACAAATTTGTGGTGCTTCCTTTCCCACCAAAAAGGAAAATAAACAACTTAAAAGAGAAATTAACAGCTTTGAGATCTGACTATATAGATAACTTTTGGGCTAGTAGGAGTTTTTCCAGTTCTCTGTCCTTCCATTTGCCCAGATGAAAAATGGGAATAAGCTGCCCCTAATGATCTTATGCAAAACTTTAATTATGTTTAGCTTATCTAATTGATGTATTTTGAGGAGCTTGGCTAAAAGATGTCATATTTGCAAAGCTATTTGTTGTGTTAAAAGATATTTGTGCTCCCATCCTTGGGAAAATTCCTCACGTTCCCTGTCCTGCTGCACTTAGCAATGATCCTATCTTGATTGCGTTCCAGCTACCCAGTGTCAAAAATAATCAGGAATAGGCAAGATAAAGCACAAGAGTGTTCTGGGGGAGGTTGTGAATCCAGTGGCCCCTCCTTGTCCAGTCTAAACACATGCAACCCTTTGGAAATAACAAATAAATAATTAAGCCAGCAGGGCAATGTCCACTCGTCTCCTGAGCTGCTCCTGTAACATGATAGTCCTTAGGCAGCCATGCAAGATTTATCATCAGGATTTCAAGGCTCGAGAAAGCCCTTAAAACACCCCACATCCCCCCAGACAGCTCTTCCAAAAAGATGAGGAAATAAAGATATTCCCTCTTTCGCTTTTTCCCGGCTTCCTTCCAGCCCACAGGTTGGCGAGAGGCGCAGGGACCATCAAAACCAGCTTTGGTAAAAAGGGGTTTTCCTTCCTTAAGAAATATTGCAAACAGAAGATTCCCATGTTTGAAAGGTCAGAGGAAAAAAATATAATGCACTCATGAAGAGACAACCTCATTAATCGTGTTGTTCTTGGCCCAGTCAATAGAAGAAACATAAATGCTGTCAACACTGCACTGCTAGATAAAGGATAAAAAGTGGGAATGAAATGTTTTACTGCAAGGACTGCTCTTATGGTTTGAGAACATTTCTGGAAATAACCTGAGCTGAGAAAATGTTCCCTAGGAGGAATACATTCTGTGGGAAACTGTGTGGAAGATAAAGTTTGGTCAGTGACCTTCTCACTATCCTCTAATCACACAGCACACACTGCTCCAAAGAGAAAAAAAAGGGATACTGTGCAGCTAGAGACACTTTACCTTCCCCACATTACATGAATTGAAGTGGAAAACACAAGAGTATCATAAATCTCTATTTCATGCTTTCAGATACTGTAGTGAAATAATAATCTACTGCAACTCAGCGGGAAAGAAAAAAAAAATGTGACTTTTGGTTTAGGGCGCTGCAGTAACACCAACCGTGATACACCTTGGGTGAGCATAAAAACAAATGACTGGAAGTTGCTAAAAGGGGAACTTGCCTTTTCATCTGTGCAACGTTAGAAACGGAGAAAGAGCCTCACATTTCTCATCCAAGAGCAGGAATAGCAGAGAGGGGGAAGGCACGAGGCGAGACCTCTCCCGTGCAGGCAGCTCCAAGGGATGAGACAGAAAAGCTCAGTTTAAATACTCGCACATTAATGCAGCAGCAGCAGCAGAATTCAGACACTGTATCTGTACAGACAGAGAGAGTAAATATTGGCTTATGTAGTTACTCCTGGGAAGATTAGGGAGACATCAAATATGGATGTGCCCAGCGCTCCACACGCAGGGAGGGTATTGGAAAACTCCCACCTTTAGACATTTGTGGGGAATATCGCTTTTCCCCTTCTTTTTTTTTAATATTTTTTATTTGTCCTTTGAAAGCAGAATTACTGTAATTACTGTCTCTAAAAGGTGGTTATTTGAAGACTGGTGTTACACGCACGGAAATGTCAAAGCTTTTTTGGTTTCTGCAGCACGAATCTCGGGAATGCAGTGTGATCTTCCTGAAATGGCATTGCTGGGGTAATGCCACAGCATAGGAGTTGGGTAAATATTTTCCTTGTGCTCATCAGCTCCTGGCTGTTGACAAACACACTACCTAGAGCAGTAATGCAGGGTAATGATGTCATTACTGGGGGATAAACATCGCAGCTGCCGTGCGTGCCTATAGCTCTTGCAAAATAGAGCTGAGGGTGAATTAGTTTGTGTACTCCACATCTTTCAAATATTTCACTAATCACCATAGAAATAATGAACTAATTCAGACACAGGCAAATCTGAAGTGCTCCAGTTCAAATTTACCCTTTTTTTGGGAAGGATCTTTAAGGATAAAGAGAGTGGAGTGGACAGAATGAAATAGCTTTGTGTCGCTGTCCCTTGCTAGTTTCCAATGGGACGTGAAACAGAGAGGGTGCAATGACATATTCTGATTTTACTTCCATCCATCTGGAACCAAGAGCTACCAGAAGTCTGACAAGACAGCCTGATTTCCAGCCAGATTTCTAGAAATGTTAATAAGAGTTCCTTATTCAAAAAGCACCTTCAAAACTTCTTAACTAGCAGGAAGAGAACCTCAGATGTCTCATCAGCCACCACAATTACTCCTGGAAAAAGACCAAGAAGTGCCCTGCAGAATTCTCCTGCTACCAAACCTGTGAATGCCTGTACATAATCAAACCTACATAAATTGAATCATAGAGATATTTCATCCATACACAATATAATGCAGGTAACTAGAGGTCAGGAATAAAGCCTTTTGGAAAACCTTCAAGGGATGGACAGAAAGGAGCAGAATTTTGATAGATATTCTCTTGAGAACTTAATTCAAAATTAGTTTTTATATTTAAGTGTATTAATTTATTATTAATTTAAGGAGATCCTTCCCTTTGCTTAGAGCTTTCCAAGTGTAAACCAGGACCAACTCAGAGACTCACAGAGGATGGAGCACCTTTTCCAGTGCTTTGGTCAGGTACATATGAGCTGCAAAACGAGCTCAGGACCACACAGGACCTGCAGAGGCTTTGGGGGGTGGTTTATGGCAATAGCAGAAAGTCACCAGCAGAATTTTCTCGCTCCATTTTGTGCAGTGTAACTTAATGGCATTATCGACATCTTCTGTGATATACATCCTGTGATCAGTGCAATTACTGCATGTCATCACCACTGTAAATTTACCCAGCCTGAAACCATTTTAAACTTAAACTGCATACTTAAGAACTACTATCCACCTCCTCTTTGTAAATTAGCTGTATGATTTATCTGTGGGAACCATTTCAAAAAGTATACATTCAGAAATACATATACCACATGATGTCTTTTCCATATGGCATCTCATAATTATTTTGCTGTGTGTGAACATGATGAAAACAGTTTCATAATTCTCTAAGGGTTAGGGTAAATTATTTCAATTAGACATATTTCAGAGCAAACATTACCTTAGGGTTTATTAATAATAGTACCTGAGAAGGAACAGCTGCCTTTTAAGCAGTGAGAGCTGTCAACTTCTCACTGCCCCCCTGTAGCACCCCTTTTGTGACTCTAAAAAAATGGTAGATTTTCTCATGCTTTACCTAAACAGAGAACTTGGCAGCTGAGACCTGGTTGTAATCCTCAGCAAGGGAGCTGGTGGGTGGATTTTTTTTCTCTATAAACTCTTGTATAAACCACACCAGTCTCCTGGTATTTATTTTGTGTAATGTTGGAAATCATACACAGATCCAACAGGCCATGTAAAGGAGTTTTGTAACTTCCTGAAACTCTTTCAGGCAAAATCTTTTCTCCAACAGCAGTCCCAGGCTGTCAGGATAATATCATAATTTTTTAAGGGCAAGGTTCCTCAACTATTTGTAACAGGATAGTTTTGAAAAGACAAAATGCAAATCTAAATTAGATCAGCTAATTATTAGGAATTGCTCTTGGAATTATTAAAAAGAAAATTAGCTCCACTGTCAGAGTATATGGACTGTTTTTCAAGCTTGCCCTGCAGTTTTCTGTGTTGTGTTCCTAATTTAGTTGTTTTTATATATCAAAATCTAAAATTCTGCACCTTGATTTTGAATGACCAGCTGTGTGGGAATACCCTCTGCTCAGATCAGCCCACCTGCTTTGATGCTCTCCACAAATTCTTTGTAAAGAATACTTTAATTTAACTCACAAATGCCTAAGGATCCACGTAAACCCCCAAATCTGAAAGGGAAGTGTGCTGAGAGCCAGCCAAGGAGCAGGCATGGAAAATCCCTGCCTCTCCTCACCCTCCACAGCGTGCAGAGTGAATTGACCCTGAATGCACAGTCACTAAAGCTGGGTTGAATAAAGGGACAGAGTTACATCTGTGGGCTAATAAATAATGCAGGTACAATCTCACAGAGGGCTGCTGTGACTGAGCACTTGTTACAACCTGTGGGCTGCAGGAAAAATGCTGTGGAGCTGCAGCTCTCAGTCAAAGAGTGGGAGGTGAGGGCATCAGCCCTCCCCAAAATCCTGCTTAGCCCAGCCTCATGCATGGAAAAGGGATGAAAGCACCCAGCATGGGAAAAGCAGAAATTCAAACTGAACTACCTCTAGTAAGAGTTAAACTTACTCAGTTTTAAAATTAGTGTGTTGAGAAATCAATTCTCACCTTGGCTGCCAGCCTTTGATCCAGCAATGCTTGTGTGCCTGTGGGGAGTGGGATCCTCATTTAGTTTATGGATTCCACTGCAAGTATTTATACACACACTCACAAAAATAGCACAAAAAGTGAGGAAGAGCATATACTTAAATGCAGGGCTACACACAGAATCACAGAATGGTTTGGGTTGGAGGGGACATTAAAAACCATCCAGTGCCACCCCCTGCCATGGGCAGGGACACCTTCCACTGCCCCAGCTTGCTCCAAGCCCTGTCCAGCCTGGCCTTGGACACTCCCAGGGATGTGCAAACCCATGAAAACCAATACCAGACTATCCAAAATGCTCAGTTATCACCCAGCCAAACATGATTCTTCCACAACATCATTATCATACTTTCATTCTTTTCATCTCAACCGCAAGAGGAAAAAAAGCATTTCCAAACACAAAAGAAAAATTGATGGGTAAAGGGATTCAAGCTATAAAATATTTCCTTTTGATTCAGGTCAGGTCCTAGTATTTTTGCCTGGCTCATGTTCAGGAAGATCTATAATTTTGTTGAGTAATTTCCAAAGGCCTCTTGCCTGTGTCTGCTCAGGAACACCTTTAGCTTTGAAATTGCCACTTTAAATACGAGAGAAGCCATTTGCTCCTCTGCCATCCCTGGTGCAGTGAAGCCTGTGCATTTCTACAGAGGTTTTTTTCTGTCCCAGGCAGGTCCCACTCCACAAGGACCTTCAGCACTGGGTGCTCCATACCCAAAAGTTCTGGGCCAGACTCTCTGTGTCCTGCTCCAGTGTGCAGAAACTCATAAGAAGTGAATAAATGGGAACCCCAAGCCTGAAACCTCTTTAATAAATTGAATTAACAAGCTTTTGTTCAATGTTTGTACTTTGAAAGTGGTTTTTAATTTGGGGAAGAATATATTCCCAATATCAATATATTCCCAATCATAATCTATTTCCCCTTGTGATCCAAGGAGGGGACTGACCTCTGACCTTTGCTTTCCTCTCTGCTTAATTCCTTTATTTGTTCTCCTTCACTCACTCCTTCCCTAACCAGACAATCTGTGTTACAGTTCACATGCTGCTATACTTTTCAGAATCCCACCCTTTTCTGGGTGAGATTTAAATTTTCTGGGTTCAATTCTTTTTGGGCAGCTCTCCTGAAGCAGCGAAGCTTTCACACCGGCCCTGTCTGCCAGACCTTTTCTCCCTTTACCACTTGCCAATTCATTGGCTTATTTCAATCCAATTTAATAGAGAGGTAGAAGCCCTGAAGATAATTAAATTCCTGTAACTTCTGCAAACATTGGCAGCTGGAGACAGGTAGGGGAATGAAAAGAGGGCCTCTGCTTCAGCAAAAACCGCAGTCATAGGTTTAGCTTGAATATTAGGAAAAATTTTTTCACCAAAAGGGTTGTCCAGGGCAGTGGTGGAGTCCACATGCCCCCAAGGGATTTAACAGCCATGTGGATGTGGCACTTGGGGACATGGCCTTGTGGTGGCAGGGCTGGGGAATGGTTGGGCTCAATCATCTCAAAGAGATTTTCCAACCTAATCATTTCTAGAAGGTTCTACAGGAACGTTTCTTCTGGCCTGGGCTCAGCCAAGAGGTTAATGTCAGACACAGCACATGGGGAAACTGAGGGACGATGGCAAAGGACACCCATGCTCAGATCCTTCATATCAAAAGATGAAGGATCCAAATACTGAGTCTGCAGTGACAATGAGACTTCAGGAATTCTGCATCTCGGGGTACAATGTTAACTTTGCTCCTCCTTCCCACAGGTGCTGATTCTCAAGTCTCAGTTTCACCCAGTTTCTGTATAAGAGCTGATATGGTACCTGGTACCCAGATAGAAGAATTTAATTCCAGATTCAGTATCTGTGCATAAAGTGTTGTCCTGAGCCTACAGTTTTTGAATCTGAAAGCTAATGACAGCAACACAGTGAGTATTTGTATTGTTATTTGTTTTTACAACCACTTCTGGAGCAGGACACCGCTTGTGCTGCTCTCGTACCTGTTCACAAAATCACTGCATGAGTGACTTGGGTACAAACCTGTCCTCAACAGTTGCACATTGTCCTTTATTGGCAATGGAACTCGCCTGGGAGTCAGGAGACAAACTTCCATCTGTAAGCAAAAGGTTGTGGGAATGTGAAAAGTTATCTTTTTTTTTTTTTTTTTTTCCCTTCTCTGTCTTCTTTTTCTCTCCCACACTTTGCCTTTTTCATTAGTTGGAGCTAAAAGTCCTTGAACAGAAAGGCCTCCTTTTGCACCAGATGTTTGCATGAGCCTAACACATTGGGAGCATTTCTTAGCTCAGGTCCAGATGGGCTATTGCAAAGAAGATAATATCAAGACTAGCAAATACTGATGTTCTTATGTCTATATGACAACATCACCTTTGAAATGGGAACACTTGTCTGTATACGTTATGAGAAAACATTTTTACTTGCATATTTAGCTGTAACAGCCCCGCTGAAGTGCAAACATAAGATCTTAAAAGTACCTCCATCAAAATTAATGGACAGCCTGACAGAAATCAAACCTGTTTTCTGCAAAGAGATTAATAATCTCACAGCATCTAAGATTTTGCCATGCCTGTCTTGTTTCTGTTTCTCTTGCTCTGAGAGAAAGGCTGGACCTCTCCTGAATGTTGCCTACCACCCATGAGCTTGGCTCAAGACCCATCTGTAAATTTCATTTGCCTTTTGAAGAGACGAAATTTTCCTTGACGAAGGTGATTATCAGGTATTAAAGGCTAATCTTATAATAAATTTGTGAATTAGTAGGCTTATTTCTTAACTAGTCGAAAGCAAATCCCCCTTGCTCATACCTTGTTACGCCGGCATCGTGTGCTATCCTACCTCTGGAATTTAATCATTTGTCAGGGTAAAAAAATCCCAAGCAGAGATATTTGCTCACTGAAATGAGTCAGGGTGGCCAGGTTACTCCCCATAACATGGGGTTCTTTTAAGATTTTTTTCTAAATTTAATCCCAAAGGGCTTTTATTTTGTGTCAATTCGTACAATAAAGTTCTCTTTTATGAGGCTGACTTCGCTCATGTGTTGTTAGCACACTTAATTAAACTCTGAAATGCTTAATTCTTTCTGGGGCCCTAATTCTGTTCTATACAAACATTGCTGTGTGCCCTCAGCAAGGGAAAGTCAATGAAATTCGACACAAATTTCAAAGACCTCCCCAAAGCATTTGTTTGTGTGTTGGGCAAAGGAGAGGGGAGGGAAAGAGTTGGTTGGGAATTCCTGGCTTTGGAAATTGCCCCCGTTTTGAAGGTGAGGACCGTCTGAAACGCTTGGACCCGCTTCTAAATCCCCCTGCAGCCTGGAAGCACGGCTTGACTCCGGTCCAGCTGTACCCAAAAGCAGGGATAAATTATGCATGTGAGGGGCTGCAACAGCCTTCACATTAAATATTGATCTGCTGGTGTGTGCTGTGCCACGCTGCGAGCCCGAGCATCTCCAGATCCACCTGTCTGCTCCGCGGTGACGGCCGCTCCCACAGGGCCGGCTCTGGCGTGGCGCACAAAGCCTCCCGTCTCAAATAGGTGGGTCCGGAGCAAATCTCCTCAGCTTAATTTATTCCACACCCTAGCTAGCATAACAAGTGTTCCTCAGCCTCTGTGGATATGTATTCGAGAGGGAGCTGTCTGTCTACATTTGATTTTACATTTCCTTCGGCTGGTTCAGAGATCCATAAGCAAAACCTGGCGCCCGGGGACGTCCAAGAGGATTGTGAATTCATGAACAATAAATGGGTTACAGTCAGACATACCTTAACATTTTAATCTCTGGCAGAGAGGGTTTGGATAAGTGCTTTTGGGTAGCTCTGTGTAATAGATTTATTCACCTGTATATGTATTTCACTTGACTATTTTTGAGCAGAAGGATTTCATAGGGGTGAGGGAACAAAAAGTCTTCTCCAAGGGTGGCCATCTGCATTCTCCCATTGCTGGCCTAGAAGGCAAAGCTACCTTTCAGCCAGCTGGAGCAGTGGAGCACATGCAACACCATTTTCAAAGGAGAGACTGGGCACATCATCCCACAAGAGTAAGGAAAAACCTCTTTCAAATCCCACCACAGCCCTTTTTGATCTCAACCTCCTGCAGTGGGGGCCATGTCTTGGAATGCCCTGTAGCCTAGGAGACAGATCACGCCCTTACAAGCCTTCCTTCCCACATCTTTCTCTCAGCCTCCAACATAAAATGGCCATTTTTTGATCTGGAGGAATTTCTGTAGCCATAAACCTCCCCTGGCCTCTATGGGTACTGCTGCCCCAAGAGATGGGCAAACTGCACCCAATACCACCAGAGTTTCAGGCATTAAAAACCAAATTATCCTTCCTGAGCTCTCCCTCCCATCCTGCAGCAGTTCTCCTACCTCCAGACCCAGGTCCTCGCAGTCCATCAGGATATTGGAGGCAGATGTCTTCTCCAGCCCACTTGCTTGGCTCATCCACTTGTCAATGTGCTCCCTGTAAAGGTGCTGACCTTTGTTTGAGACATCAAAACTGTCAGACTGAATCAGACCTGTGAAGAATACAAATAACTGTGAGTGTTAAGTAATTTTCCTAATATGAAATAACTGCAAGCAGTTTTCCCAGCATTTGTGCATTACATCCAAATTTCTAAGTTATATTGAGTCATCAAAACCATTTCCAATTATTTTATTAGATGGTCCAAACAAGAATCTGAGAAGCCTGACTGTATAAGAAAGGCTGGAAGGATTAAAGTAGGGAACTTAGTAACCCACTTCAGTTAAACATTTGCAGTTAAGTCACATATTGAAGTTTTTCCACACCTAAAAACATAGAATCTTTCTAAAAATTACTTAATAAAGAATTAGTGTGGCATGCCCACTGACTAGGTATTCCAACCAGATGGAACACTCTTACATGCTCAGCCTTTCCTAGATTTCCCTTCTTTCTTTTTTTTTTTCATAATTGCAACAAATCCAAGAAGGCACAAAACTGGAGAAAACAATGCAATACAGAAAATAATAGGAGAATCATACTTTCTTATTATTTTCACAGGAAGACTTGGGTTTAACTCTTGGGAGAAGACTCAGCTCAAATGACATTTTCACACAACCAGTACATCCTCTCCTATCTGCTGCACCGAGCTGGGTTCAAAATAGCTGAATAGCAATAACTACCAGGCCAGTTGTGGATCTGACATTCAGAATTAAGCAGATGGCAAGCACAAAAATACAGTCTGGGTTAAACACTGACCACATTTGCCAGAAGCACAGACAGAGAAACCCCAGCCACATCCAGATCACAGGCAGAGCACATCCAGATCTACCAAAACAGTGAGAGCAGAATTCAGTATAAATTATTCTGTGCTAATAGTACACGGACATCTGACAGTATTTTTCTTTTCATGCCCTGCTTTTTTTTTTTTTTTCTGCTTTTTTTTTTCCCCCTTCAAAAGGATGGAATTTCACTCTGTACCGGACAGTTTGGCCAAGAGCTTTTTCCCAAATGGATGCAATCCCCTTTCTGAAGTGAGTGCCTAACACCAGTCTCCTGCCACTCCATCCAGCCACGCTGCTGGGTAGGAGGTGATATTTAAAGCCATGCCAATGGAACACAACAGGGGATAGGCAGAGCACAGGCAACAGAAGGAGGATTTTGCAAGAGCTCGCTGGGTCAGGATAAACTCCTTCTCTGGCCACATCCAGTGTCCAGCCCGTATGGCTGAAGATCTTTGCTGGAAAGCCTTTGTTATTTATTTGGAAATTCTCTGTGGCTGTGGTTTAACTCTGTGTTTTGGAGCTGTTCTTTAATTGATATGGGGCATTTCATCCTCCATAAACACCAGTCAAAGGAGGACAGCGAGGCAGGTGATCAATACCAGTGGACGACCCAGTCTCTATAAGAATGTTACTTATACATCAAAAATTTCTGCTGGAGAAGAAAAAGCAAGTGCACAAGAGCTGTATTTATGAGGTTAAGAGAATCCTACCTTTGGCTAAGCATCAGTAAAAGCCTTGCAGAGAAACTTCTTTGTTTCTGGCACAAATAAATATTTATTATTGCACTGGGGAAAAAGTACTCTCACAAAGCCTAACTATTTTAATAAAAAATTTAATATGTTTATTTCTTCCAGACAGGAGATAAAAAGCTGTCAGAGAAATAATGGTTTAGATTACAGTGAGATGTTTCCTTGCCTAATCTTTTTCTTTCTTCATTCCCAAAAATCTACGTGGCATGCTCAGAAATTTTATTTTTAGTGAGAAATGTCAAGGAAACACTTTATGGTAAGCGGCTGCTCTCTATTAATTCTTTTGTTATTAAATGTGGGAGCATTAATTACCATTAATCATTTTGGCTCTAGTATAGATTTCCCACAATAAATTCTTTAAACACATATACAAACCCTATAATCTAATCAAGTAATTTTCTTCTACCTACTTAGAAGGGAGCAAACAGCAAGGCTGTTATTGTTACTTCTATTTTTTTTTTTTAATTCTGAGGAGGCGGAGGAGAAACTGGCAATGGGACCTCTATAGGAACAGAGAAAAAACCCAATAACTGTTCCTACAGACAGTGTATGTGCTTCTCAATAAGAATCATGCCTTAGAAGAGGTAAAGTGCCTTAATGAAATGTAAAGAAATTCAGAAAGGAAGATATTTATGCAGTTCTAAGTCATCAAGGAAATATACTTCTCTGCAAAAGCAAAGATAGTAATGAAACTTTGTTTTTCCTTGAGAAAATAAAAAGCAGAACCTGAATTAATTGTGCAGCAATTAGCGAGGTGCTTCCCAATGTAGCTGTGATACAGCCCACATTTCCAGTGCTGACAATAAAGTTCACATTTAGTGACACAGCCCTAAGTTCACTAAGATAAAGAGGAAATGCAAAGTTACAAATACAGGTTGCTGTTGTCAAGGTACTCACGGGAGCTTCTGCTCTGTTGCTTTTCACAGGGTAACACTGGGCTGCTGAACTCTTTTCAAACCTGCCATCACCAGATTCCCAGATTTTCATACTGGCAGGTTCATTTTTTAAACCACAGCGGGTAATTCTGCACAAAAACGTTGTCATTACTCCTAAGAAGCCCTAATTTGAATAAACATGATGAATGATACACTGAATTCTCAGAACAAACAAGCTACAACCTCCATCTTAAGCACGGAAGCCACGGTGTGACTGATTAAGTAGGGATGCTGCTTGCCAAATCTCACTTTCACTTTTAAACTTGCAATTGCTTTCAGAATGAAGTTTCCATAATGAACAGTTAAAGCCATTTACCTCAAATATTGATTTACAGCTGGAGGTCTTGCATTAAAACTTGTCTTAACCACTTTGGGCCTTTAGCACCAGTCAAGGTCTGTGCAGGCAGAGGAGAATAACTCTGTGAGGATTCCCTTCTTTGGGATGTGATCCACACTTTGCACTCCAAAGTCCACAGTCATTCATCCAAAATCCAGCAGCTAAATAATACAGCCACATCCCAGCAGCTCCTCCAGTCCTCTCACCTCATGTTAAACTCTTTTGTCCATCCTGCCCAAGTTTAGCAAACAGGTTTTAGTCTCTCCCCTCATGCCTTTCCCCACTCCAGACAGCTCCCACTCTTTCTGCCTCTTAGCTTCAGCTTTTCTGGAGCATCTGATCTCCACCACAAATTTCCTTTTGTTCCCTAGGACTCTGGTGTCCTTTCAGTCTTCTTTCAAGGCATTCTAGACACACAACATTTAGTATAAAACTCAGTCTTCTAAAAAAGATAGTCAAATATTACTTCTCTCTTTTTTAAAATTTTTATTTCCAGAAAGTCCCTGAACTGACATAACACTTCACAGCTGGGTCAATTCCTATATCATGTCCTACTTCCTTTCCTAAATCTGTTGCCTTTACAGACTGCAAACCACTTCTTCTAGCAGGCAGCCCAAAAGTATTTTCAGGTAACCTGCAGCTGCTGAGCTGCTCCAGGAGGTCTAGACCATCTACGTGAGATGATACATGGATGCTCCCACTCTTTCCTCAATAAAATCCTCTAGAGGGGAAATAATGAGGGTCATCACAGGTTGCATAAATTCCTTTACTGATGGAAATATATTCAAAAAGAATAGTTCCCAGAAATGCACAGGATCTTTGTGGAGAACATCAAGAGATGTGAAAATCCTTCTGGACATTGGAGCAGCCTGCTCAGGGCAGTGGTGGAGTGCCCATCCCTGAAGGGATCTAAAAGCTGTGTGGATGTGGCCCCTGGGGACAAGGGTTGGCAATGCCAAGGGGAATGGTTGGAATCTCTGACCTTAGAGGGCTTTTCCAACCTTAATATAACAATAAACCCCACAATTTGCCAAGGCATTGCTGGGAAAACCTGACTTCCCATCTGCTCGGCAGAGAAATCACCCTCCACTAACGTGCCAGAGCGTGGCTCTAAAAAGGCAGGAATGTGAAAAACCTCCTTTTCACCCCTTCCATCCACCAGCAGAGCTGAGGGTAACCTACTTTCCCCCTGTGCTTGCAAGGAGCACAGGAACAAAGGCAGGGAGCACACGGTGCTGCCTCGCACACATTGTTTGATAAATTTCAGCACCCGAGTACCCGGCATCCCACGGCTTTCCCTGCTCCCAGGGTGTCATGGAGTTATTGACATTGACAGAACCAGGTTAACAGAGACTACAGGAACACTAAGAATTCCTGCCCCTAGCAGGAGGGATCGAATAATTGCTTTTTTTCCCCCTTTCTGTTTGATTTTTTGGGGTTTTTTTCCGGGTGTAAAAGCTCTCAAGCTCTGGATAGCAACAGGTTGCAATACAGGTTGTTTCTCACCATGCTGAAAATGTCCTTTCTGCGCCCTGATAGCCTGGACCTGTCTCAAAATTACTCAGCAAAGAGGTAAATTCTGAGGTATCATTTTCTTCAGATGTATAAACACCAGCATTTTTAGAAAATATCATCTGAGATGACATATCATACATGCGCTATAAGAAAAAAATTTTAAAACCCCCAAATTTTGGAAAGAAATACAGTTTTCTTAATTTATCAATTTATCACAATTTATGCCACAAATAGTGAAAAATCCTCATCTCAATATTAGTCAACATAGCCAGAAAAAAAAATAAAAGTTCTGTAATATTTACCAGTACTGCATTTTTAGTGAATTTAGTCATCTTATTCAAATCTTTCTCACTAGATTATCGTCACTTTCCAGGAAAAAACAAAATAAAATAAAAAAGAAAATAAAAGTGAAAAATCCAAGCATTTCCAGTTTCTGTTGTAGAAAAGACAAAATGCCAGTGACTTAGAGAATGTGTCACAAGTTATGAGTGTAAATAGCACAGTTTTATATCTTCGGGAAGAACTTCAAATACACAGAACAGCCCCCTGGTTTTAATCTTATTTTTTCCCTTAATAATTGACCTACATAAGCAACCAAATCCTTGGTACACCACAGTGGCATAATTTAAATTTCTCTTACGTGCACTGTTGAGTTGTCACTGATGTCCCCAACCAATCATTATGGAAGACTGAAAGCTGAAGTGATGCTTTGTTTGCTGCAGTGTTTAGGGGAGGGGAAAAAAAGGGAAAGCAGTAAATAAAAAAAATACAAACCCTCTAGAAATGAACAACCTGGTGGAGGTTTCAATCCATTAGCAGCGTTGAGCTTGCCAGTTCTGTACTGCAGCATTTGACAGGCTCTGAGCCAGAGATTAAGGCACGTCTCCTGAGGAAGGAAAAGAACAGGAGCTTCCACACTTCATTAAGGATATGTTTTATTTGCAAACTGCCAACCCACAGAGTGGCACTGACTTTTGGGTCATGGAAAAGGTTGCAGTTGTGCACTTGAGCCGTGCCAAGCTGAGTTGGATAAAGCTCCTAAAAAAGCAAATCAAAGAAAAATGATAAGGAAAATAGGGAAATCCACTAGTACAAACCACCTAAAATAGGACTTGAAATGTAACTTGTGCTCCAGTCAGGATTTTCCTCCTCAAAAATCGTGCTAAAGCAGGACAAGAGCCCAAAACAGCAGGGAGCGGTCAACTACAAAATGCATATTCAGGCTGTGTGCTTTTCCTATAATTTAAATATACATTCTCAGATTTATTTCACAGTGATTGCTTTAAAAAATGTTAATATCCCTATAGAATCGAGCCTTATCTCTATTTGATGCTTTGCCAAAGACTGTACTAACATTCCACCACTGTACACATTTTTTGTTTTGTTTTTTTTTTTGGGTTTTTTTTTTTGTTGTTGTTGGTTTTTTTCTTTTTTTTTGCTAAGCTATTGTTGTTTTTTCCTGGCTTGTTTTTCAGAATCCAAATAGAAATACGTAGTTTATATGGTTTAGAGCATAAATCATAAATCACTCATCATAAAGGGCCAATTCTTGGAGTATTTATTTGTTGTTTGCACTGGCAATTTCCCAATCATTTTCACAAGGAGCAGCGTTTGAATAAAGACATGGTTGCCAGTAAAGGTAAATTTTCTCTATTCCAGGAAAAAAAAGCTTTAACAATAATATTCTGGGTTATGTTCCAGATTCTCTGCACTGACATTAATAGGATAGTTTGAAATGAAAGGTGCTCAATGGCTAAAGGTAAGAAAAAAGAGTGCCCATGGGACCATCACTGGGAAGCGTGCCTGATAAGACATAAATTATATTTCTGGAATGTCCATGACCTATTTCCTTGGATTTGAAAAGCTCCAGTAGTGAACACCAACCAACAAAGCTGTGATTTGCTCTGCCTGTGCATTCACCTGGTCCAGCTGCAAACACCACTGCAAAACTGGCAGAGGTGAAGGTGTAGCTCTACAAAGATCAAAGTTTATGGCTCTGTAACATCTTCAGTGCCTAAAGAAACCAAAGTAGTTACTTTTATTTTTAATCTGTACCTGAAAGAAGACCATTTTTGGACAGAAAAATTGCTATATGTCCTTCAATACTTAAGAAAATATCAATTTGATAATCTATTGCTACACAGAAAAGCAGTAATTTTTAAAGTACTTAATTGCCTTGGTGGAATTTCTCTCTTTTTTCTTTTTTTTTTTTTTTTTTTTTCTTAAATGCATGCAGATCTCAGGGTATTTTCATTTAACATGTCCACACATGTGTTTACCAACCACAGCTGACTGGTGGTTCTCCCCTGCTGAACTTCCTGATTTTTCCACATATTTCACCACTTTTGATGACATTTTCAGCTAGAACTGGTACTTTCTGTGTAGCCCAAAATGACAAGATGGCAATAACTGGCAGCAAAAGTAGCACCCTGGCTCAGCCCAGGCAGAGGCTCTGGAAAGCTTCTTTAATGAGATGAATGGAATATTTACTTTGCCTCTCCTCTCTGTTGGAGTCATGCAGAGCAGGAAAAGTCAACAGCTACAAAGATATTGATCTTTTTTGGTCTTCTCCATTCAGGATAACCAAATTTGTGACCTTGGAAGGAACAGTCAAACTGTTTTTAAGGCTGAAGTGGATAAAATCATCAGCCAAAGTAAAATGCTCACCCAGAGCAGAATCATGGCATCTCCTCAGTCCTAAGAGTTGAGCGAGAATCAGTGATTGGGAAAAATATCAAAAGCTTACAAGAGAGAACTTTTGAACTGTTGGCCAGTCTTGCTTTGCTCCTATAAATTTTCTTCACTTGCCATGTTCCACTTGCATGCAAAAAAAAAAAAGAAATAACAACTAACAACAAAAACACCAAACCTATAACCATCAGTTAGCTCTGTGGTGAGGTGTTTGTCTGCCAACCTGAGGTCAGAAGCAGAGCTGGGATCCCAAAAACGAGGCTTTGTATTATAGCATTGTATTTTTGATGCGGTATTTGAGAGTCAATTACTGTTTCCATTATAAACCCTGTTTTCCAAGGGTTTATACCTCAACCGTTTTCATTTTCATCATGCTGAACTTGGCATATGAGCATTATGGGTTCGCAATTTTTAAATAGACCAAATGAAGTTGGCCCATTTTTAGATACAGAGTAGTCAGAAACTGTTTGTCAGTTGGTTTTGATTTTTTATTCTTTTAATTTCACAAACTGAACTGTAGTTTCACTTTTAGAACTACATTACTTCAGAGAATTAGTCTCTGTGGCTGTGTCTGATACCTCTCAGCACTTCTAAGAAAAATTTAATTGCATTTTTTCGTAAATAAAAAGGCCTGTTGACAAAAATTCTCCCTCTAAGAGCTGATTTTCTTTGTGCAATTTCAGATGCCTAGTCTCCCAAGTCATATGTCCCTCCAGAGTCTGGTGCACATCAAGCCACTTTTACAGCTGAGAGGTGGATTTTAGCCCAGTAACTTACCTCATTTTGGAAAACTGGGGGCAAGGCATCAATTCAGAGGTCAACATCTCCAGTCATAATCTTTCCGGTGACTTCAGAAAGCTCTGGACCTGAGAGACCTGGAGGAATTGTCTCACTGTTTCCCCCACCAATGACTCAAGGTTGACTGTGCAACGTGGGGCAGAGGGAGGGCTGTCTCCTGGGCCAGGTGAAGCCCAGAACAGAGTGTACCCTTGATAGAGACCGAAATCCAGATGGCCACTGGCTGCTGAGCCCTCCATCTGGGGCTGCGTGTCACTCAGTAATTGCACACAGCAGATGCTAATTGCTTAAAAGCTCCTTCAGCTTAGAGAACTCACTTTGCCAAGGCCACGACGAATAGTTTTCTTTGACTTCAATTTCCATGCATTCCTTCCACCTGAATTTCCTGCATTTTTTTCTATTAATTGAAGATAGCTGGAATCACAGGGCAATGACACAAAAGTTTCACAACTTGGCTGTGGAACTGTAGGACTGACTCATATTCAGTTCATCCCTGTGAACGCCTGTTTCTGGAGAAAAGGTTTGTTTCGTCTGAAGTACAAAGAACTCAAAGTTCATTCTTACTAGAAAGGTTTCTGGTATTTTTCCCCAACAGAGCTGCCTTGTAGTTTAAAATCAGAGCAGAGTTTGCTCTCTATAGCCAGATCTCTACTTTAAGGTGACCAATAAAACCTTTAACTTCTAAAACACAATTCCACGTAATTTTTTTTTCAAATCATTCTTAGAGTACACCGGTAAGATCTGCACGTTGGATCACACTAATGTGCTTCACTGGGAAAATGAATCACAGCAAAGTTGTGACTCACCCAGAGCCACACAGAGGACCAGGGTCAGAAACAGGAGGAGAACAAACATTCCAATTCCCCATGCCGTGGGTTGCTTTCCCAACACACAAACTGAGCAGAAATCAATTAGATTCCAGTCCAAACTTGGCCATTGGCAATAGATTTCAATAAGTCCTAGGACAAACCACTACTCCTCACTCATCCTGGAGGAAGTCACAAGATTTTGTCACCTCTCCTTACATCTCCCATCGCAGCAAGGTGAGGTACCAAGCCAGTAGGCAGCACCAAGCTTCACCACTGCTGCAGTTTGCATCATACTGTCAGGTGGATCCAATTTTTCCCACGTGTGACTGACAGGATGCATTTCAGGGGTGGAATGCAGAGTTTTGGGCTGCCACCTTCCATTTCACCCTCTGTGTAGAATCACCACAGGCTGTGTCTGCAGAGGGTGCTTGCCCAGATCATGTTTTTGTGAACAGTGACAAGAACAACTTTCTTCAAAGCTATCAAAGGCATCCTCATTATCCTTTATGGGCTGTGTAGAAAATGTCTCCACTATTAGACATTTAACTGGAGTGCAGCAGAATGATTTTGCTGGCCCCCTCCAGTTCTTAGGGTAAAAGCTCTGTTCATAATCAGTTTCTGCTTTTTTTAATGACCCTCAAGAGGTCCCTTCTGGTACACTTCAGTTCCCTTTCTAGTGTCCCATTGATTTTACAGACTTTAGGAACTTGCTCTTAACCTTCTGCTTTTTCCCTGGATCACTGCTGAATGATTAGGCACTGCACAGCCCTTTGTTACCCGGAACACTGAGAGTGATATCTGGAGAATTAAAACACCAGTTACAATAACATTTGCTGGGGAAAGAGACTGTTCTTCTCTCAGGGCTATTGACCCCATTTATGTGCATGATTTTCTAAGAGGACAAGAATGACTTCAGACTCAGGGAAAAAATGCAGGACGGTCTGCTTGAGCACAAGATTGAAATCCACTCAAGAGCCTTGTACTGTGAGTTTCAGCAGCAAGAGTGGAAGCATTTAGTGTTGGGAAGGGTAGGCCAGAGCCTGGAATATGGTGGGCAGTGTGCAAGGATAAAAAGTAGAGATTAAAGAAAAGGATTTTAAAGGATTTTCCAACTAAAGTGTTTCCAGTTATCTGATTTGATTCACATGGAGCCACAGCAGTGCCAAAAATGCATGCTTGTTGGGTTTTTTTGAAGTTGGAGAAGTTTGAGAATTACTTCTTAAGACATGCCAGGTAAATTCAAAGAGAGGGATGCTTGATGCAAGGACATCCTCCTAACCACAGAATAGCAGTGCCACAGGCTGTGATTAAATGTGCTGTTCCTCCCAGAGGCTCTGATCCTTCTCAGATGCTCTCATCCCACCCAAATCCTGGTGCAGGAATCATAGAACCGTTTGGGTTGGAAGGGACCTTAAAATCATCTGATTCCAACCCCCCCTCACCACGGGCAGTGACTTTCCCATGCAATTTTAGGACTTTTTCTCTTTGCCATGCCCTCCCCAAGTACCACATCAAACTTTTCCAAGGTAGATCAGTTCTTTGAAAAAATTAAAGGACTGAGCTCTGATATCATCCTGCAAACTTCCTCATCCCCCCTGCAAGACTTTCCCAGGAGGGTGAAGTTCAGGAAACTCCATTTGCATCAACAGGTTTGAGCCAGAGAGTGCAGAGATGGCTGCAGCCCAATTACTGCCTGCCCTCAGCTGCTGCTGCCTGGCTGAAAGATGCTGGGAGGGGGGCAAAAATAATAAAAAAAAAAAAAACAGCCAAGCTTGAAACCAGGGAAAGAAATCTCATCGTTGTTGTGGTTGTTGAGATGCCAGCTGAAAAGGAATCATTATAAAGAGGCTGATACTTTCAGGAGAAACAGAGGACTCACCCGAATGATCCCAGTTAAGGGCCTGAACAGAGAGGAGGCTTTAACAGCTCTTTGGAACTGGTGAGTCTCCCTGCTTGGCTGGGTTTGAATTGTGTGTTACTGCAGGAACATCTCACAAACAGGGACACCCCTCCTCTTAAAAACTGTTTGCTCCCGAAATAGCAGCGCAATTTAGCAATATTTTGTATCAAGACAATTACATTGTAGTATTATTGTAGTCTTAGTACCTCATTAAAACAAAAAAATGTTAAATCCTTGTTTTGTTGAACACAAGAGATGAATAGTAAATATTGATTTAGAATGAATGCAAACATTTCCCTAGGAGTGGATAATTACAGCCTTTCTATGCAAAACACTTATATTTGAAGAAGCACTTCACTTACTTTGCCATGTGGTATACATTCTTTAGTACATTTTAAATTATACGTTGTCCTGGACAGTGTCTGCTCTATAATTTCTTGTGTCTCTACACCAGAGTCAGTATGTAATTTTAAACTGCAAACTTTCTGCCAACGAGAAGGGGAGAACAAGCTTAACTCTTTCCCTTAGCTGGGCTCAGAAATCAATTCAGACTGCACACAGAGTCCTATGAGCAGGGAGCTCAGGGCTCGAGCAGCAAGGAACAAGTTGGGAGTAGCTGGAATTTAGCAAAGATGCTGCTCCCAGCAGTCCCCGTTTTCACACGGCATTTTCTGATTACATCCGAGGCTCCATGTGCTCACTCCACTTTCCGGCCAGATCACAAGGAGTCCAAAAGTTTGAACAAAAAACCCCTCGGCTTCCAGAGAATTCACAAATGAACTGAACACGTGAAAAAGAGTGCTGGGGTTAAGCACATTCGAATGTGTATCTCAAGGAAATAATTTATTCTACTTATTTTGGCATTCAGATGGGCAGTTCCTTTGCAGACTGACATGGGAGAAGCTTGGCTCTTTCTAAGGAGGGTCAGGTTTCCATATGGTGCTTCATGAAAGTAGAAGACAGAGTTTACACTCCAAACCCCATAGCCCTTGTCAGGCATTTTAAACCATGTATGTCTATTAGGTTGAAAAACTGCAATATAAATTCATAATCAGGCAACATGAATGTGAGCACAATATGCCACCAGTAACTTGAGAGATTAATCCAAATGAGTTATGAATTTTGTTATCTTATATAACCACAAGCACCCTCACTGCATATATTTCATGGACCAAGTTTTCCAAACCTGGGACCTTGCACCTAAAATGATTTTTTTTTCATAAATATTCAAGCCCTCATCTCCTCATCCCAAAACAGAGACAAGCTTAAATGGATATTTAAACTCATCCTAGTTTAAGTAGCATTTAAGGATGCATTTAGAGCCCCCTGACACATCATGCAAGGAGAGGGTTCTGTGTGCTGCTGGATGCAGAAAGTTCAGGCCCCACAGAAGATTAGAGACTGTGCTTAATTCGTTGCAGTAATGAGCAGAGCAATGGTACTCAAAGGAAGAGCAAAGGAGCGTTGAATGTGATTCCAGACATTGACCACAAATTGCATTGAGTCACCCAGCACAGCCTTGGCAGGAGACTCTTACATGTGCCATATACTCTGGATATCTCCAACTTTTTCTGTAAAATTACAAAGCTGCCTGCAACTACAGGACAAGAGGAAACTCACTCAGGCTGTTCCAGGGGAGGTTCAGGTTGGACATTGGGAAGAATTTATTCACTGAAAAGGTGACCAAGCTGCCCAGGAGGTGGTGGAGTCACCATCCCTGAAGGTGTCTGAGGAACAAATGAGCATGGCACTCAGTGCTCTGGTTTAACTGGAGAGGTAGACATCAGTCAGATCATCACCTCCAGTGATGCTGGAGGTCTTTTCCAACTTTTATGACTTTCTGTTCTGCGATTCTACAGGTCTTACATCCACACATCCACACTGACACACTCATGTTTGCTCACAAAGACCATCCCAGTGTTACTCCTGCTGGATTTTTAAGCAGGGACCCCATTGAGTATCTACTACTGTACAAGAGTTAAATACAGGTTCAAGGAAATACTGTTGTATTAAGGCAGAGGTGGAGGGAGGGGAAAGAAACTAGATGAATTTGAAATAAAGTAGATTTTACTATTTCAAAATAATTCCCTGGAGGGGGGAAAAGAGGAGAATGAACAAAAAAAACCAAAACAGAACAAAACAAAAAAAGGCAGCATATCAAAATTGAAACAGCAAAAGATTGCTGGGAAAAGCAATGAAACACTGATGCCCCTTATTTTCACCAAGATCTTTCTCATGAGCCTCACACTTCACCCACCACCAAACTCTTTCCACACTGGGGTTTTCTCCAGCAGCTGATCATAAGGAGACAAATTTCCCTAATGTGTGCTTCCTTAGGCACAGCTTTGTACATCCCGAGAAGCTTAGCAGAGCATTAAGGCAAGAGACTTCAATCCTGTGGGCAAAGTTATGTGTCTACAAGGAAAATATTCAACCTCCCCACTTGGCACTACCCCTGTGCCATTTGGAGGCAGCCCCATCTCCACAGCAGCACCCAGGATATTCCTGCTCAGAGAGACTGAAGAAACCTTCCACTGGAATTTGCTGGCTTTAAAATTGCCTCTTCCCTCTGCCCCCTATTCCACGGGTTTGCAGAACCATAGGGGAAAAGACGACACGAGATAAAAATAAACGCGGCCACCGCGGATCCAAAATCAAGGGGAAAGTGTCAGGGCAGTGTTTTGCTTTGGATTTTAGTGGAGACAAAATAACTGAAACTACTAGGAAAGATAACGTATGACTAAGAAAATTCCCTGAGCAATCAGAGGATGTGTTTTCAGCTTTTTTACATTCTAGTTTTATTTTCTCACAGCAATGAAATAGGATGAGATTGGAGTCCCATGACCAAGCTGGCGCAATCCACGCACCCTACCTGGATAATCACGGACTGTAAATCATCATTTTATAAGAATTTAACTTTTCAGCTTCCAACATAATCAAACGTGGTGGTGAGGGGGGCCACTAATCATGACAAAAAATATACTTCAGCTCCTTTCTTGAAGTGCCAACTCCAATAAGTTCTCTGAGCGAAATTAAATGCATGCTCTTATTCCAAACCACAGTTTCCCCCTGGGATGGCCCGATCTCAAGTGGGGGCTGAAAGGCCAGTTGAACCACAGCCCAGGGTTACACCCATTTTTGCAGTTTTTTTTAACTACTGCATGTAGTATAAATTGTATCCCAGCCCACTCAGTGACTGTGCTTTCCAGCATTGGTAATAAAAAAAGATGTCTTCATAGTTTCCACATTCCAGCACTAACGAGTGGGCCAGTCCATATCTTCCCTCGGTTTCTCACAGTTTTGTGTTTGTTTGTTTTAAAGGCTTCTCTGCAAAGCTAAGGGCAGAAAAGAAAGAAAGATCTGGTGTGTGGCGTGACGGTTGGCGCCGAGTCTGAGAACAGTAACAAAGAGTCATTTTAGAGTAGAAATTAAAGTGGAAAAGACCCATTAGCCCATGTGCTGCGTGTCCCTGCCAGCGCGATGCTTTTCCGCAGGCTCAGCACCGAGCTCCCCGCTCCTGCTACCAACATCGCGACATTTCAGCGCACAACGCGCATCCCAAACCCTCAGAGAGGGTGTTCCACCTCCTGAAGCCTCCCAGAGACCGGGCATCTCCTCCCCAGGGCTGCAGGGGGCTGGGAGGACCCTGGCCTGGCCTGTCCTCCAGCAAAGGAGCCGGCCGCGGCGTCGGCGTGCCAGCTGCTGCCCTGCCACCACACCGGCCAAAGCAAACATCACACCATGCAAATTTATAACAAAAAGTGGAGCAGAAGCCAAACACAATGCCCTCCTGGTGGGAGGAAGTGTGGAGACAAGACTTTTTCGCTTTTTCTTTTTTCCTCTCCTTTCCTCTTGGAAGGGAGGAGAAATGTTTCTTGGCTCCTCACTGAGGAATACAGCAGTGGCAGGGGAAAGGGAGAAAATCCAGGCACTGGCTTCTGCAGATATTGATCACTGTGCACTCTGAAGTGGATTGTGACCTTTGGCAACCTCACCCCCAGCCAGAGAAAGGGGTCAGGGAAGACTATCTGAGATGGAAATAGCCATATTAGTCACTTTTTAACCTTGCAGTCCCTCAGCAGGGTATGAAATCCTGGAGATCATGCAGGTTCTGCAACACAAGGCAAGTGCTGTAGCAGGGTGGGCAAATTGGAAGGAAAGGGTGGAGTGGGGTCAAGCTTTTCCATCCCAGTTCCCAGAACATCTCCAGAAAGCTGATGGCATAGAGGGGAGTTAGAAAGGGTGAAGTCCTTTGCCTGTGGCATGAGTCAGATGTAGAGGCAAGAGAGAACAGTGGAAGCACGAATGGGTTCACACTATTGCAAAAAAAAAAAAGAAAAAAACAAAAAGAAAGAGTAATTTTATGCTTTAACAATACTGGCACTCAGGAAAGATGCAGTTCTTGAAAGCTGTCATGTGTTTGGGACTCCAGTATTCCCCTCCAGACACATCCATCCTCCATTCACAGGACTGATGGCCAACGCATTCAGGGCTAATTCGGCGCATTCCTGATCCCTGGGACCCGCTCTGCGTGTGCAGAAGAACTTCTCACAATGCAGGCAGTTGATCTGCACACACTGCAGGCTTTGTCCAGGACTTCTCCATGTCAGGCATCCAAACTGGAGCTGCTGAAGTCCGGAAACAGCCCAGACAAATAGCGAAAACACTATTTCTCTGTATGCTGAATATTATTAAGCAGAATAAGGGCACTTAGATTATGCCGGCTGTGTAGGGGAACAATCCTAAAAGTCCACTATGACAATGTAAGCACTCAGCAGACAGGTCAGCCAGGGAACAAGCCTCTGTATCAAATGATAATCGAGGCTAGGAGAAGCAAATCTGAATTTCCTAAGCAGAGAGAGGGCTTACAGGACTGGTGGAGACGGTACTTACCATACGAAAGTGTTAACAAGCAGTGAAAGAACTGAAGCGCATCTAATTAAAAATGCATACCAAGGCATAAAGACAGAGTATAAGAGTAAACAAATGGCAGAGACCAGATTTGTTTGCAATAAATGAAGAGGAAAACACCACACAATGCAAACTCATCCAGCACAGAGGATACGGAGGGAGGCGGGCAGGGAAAGGCTCTGCTCTGCAAAAACCTCCCAAAGCAAAGTACAAGGCAAGAGAAAAGCACGTGGTGCACTCAAGCATGGATGAGGGGGGGACAAAGGGCTGGAACTAGTTCCAAGACACCATCCCTGGTAGGAATATTTGCCATTTCCAAACAGGTACCACACTGCAATATGGTTAGACCAAAAGATGCTGCCAAGCAGAGCTCCAGCTCAGCATATGAACAGGCCACCACGGGACACAAAACAAAACAAGGCCTTATGGGAAAGAGTACATCTTAATACTTCTGCTGTAAAATATCTAGAAATAGGCAGGAAGATACTGATTTTGTCTAGGAGGTTGGGGATGTCATGAAAGAGTCACTTCTGTTTAACTGGTTGGATGCACAGAATTGTGGGTATTTACATGAGTGGCACTGCCCCACTTGCGTTGGATTTTCAGAAATAAAAAGATCTTCAAATCTTAGAATGATTTGAGTTGGAAAGGACCTTAAACCTCATCTGTTCCCACCCCTGTCATGGGCAGAGACACCCTCCATTAGACCAGGTTGCTCCAAGCCTTGTCCAACCTGGCCTTGGACACTTCCAGGGATCCAGGGACAGCCACAGCTTCTCTGGGCACCCTGTGCCAGGGCCTGCTGATCTTCACAGGGAAGATGTGCCATTAGACAAGCTCTTGCATCCAGGAAATACTGACACCCTCCACTGCTGGTGTATTCATCATTCCTGATTCTGAGCAATACTGGAAAACAAAGCCCAGACACTCTGCCAAGACTTGCTATGTCACACCTTAACCACAAGGAAAACATGGGCTTTCCAGGGCCAGCAGGAACTCAAGCCCGTTGACAGCAGCTTGTCCTGTCTTCCCTCACCCCAGTCACAAGGCCACCTTCCTTTTCCCAATAATTTTCATTCTTTTGGGTCCTGCAGCACTGAACAATGGTGATCACACCATTTCCCAGAAGCAGCGCTTGATTACTACAGAGCACTGTCATCTGTTTGTTTTTTCAACACATGATAGGCCACTGCCTCCATCCCCTTGGGATTCCCAGCCAAGCGCAGTTCCCATCCAAATGGGGATAAAAGTTCAATTTTATTTCACGGTTTTGTCTTCCTTACAACAAATCTCTTCTGACAGTGTTTTCTGACTGCTAAACTGTTCCGTTTTGAGCGATTGATGTAAAACATCTGTCTTTGAGATTAAAAGCAATGTTGAAGGGATATTGCAACGCCACTCCAAAGGTGTGGAAGTTTTTGAACACCAAACTAGTAAGCAACAGGAGGGAACTTTTAGGAAAGCTCATGCACCTCACCACTTGGGTTTGCAGCGTGCATCTTTCCCCAGAAAGTTTTGCCAACTGCCACATAATACAGGAAGTCGTGCTTCAAAATATTTAAGGTTGCATTTCTCACTATTTCCTCCTTATCGTTTATAAGACCCACATTTTAAAATGTCAGCCTGCATATGGGAATGTTTAATCTCAAGGATGCTGATCCTTTGGGAAACTTTTAAAATCTTCTCCTAAAGTTGGGGGATTTGTTGGGGATTTTTCCCCCTTTTCTTTCTTCTCTTAATGTTTCGCTTCTGTTTAGGCTGTACCTTGTTTCTTAGCTGCTTTTAAATCCACCCAGCATCAAGCTGTTCTTCCCTTAAAGAAGACTTACTTACACCTTTTGTAATGCAATTGAAGGCACGAATATTGCATCCCTCTGATATTTTAGTTTTCCAAGAAATGCAACAAAATGATAAACCAGCAAATTTAACTCAGAACATTTAAACTGTGAAAGTTTGTGTGCAATGGATGCACAGTTTTAGTTCTGCAACAGGCCTGAATACCAGTCCCAATGTTTGGCATTACATTTTTGTTTAAATTCCATTACTTCCTCTTGCCCATACTACTGCATTTATTTTTAGTGCGTGTGTTCCTTACTGCCAATTTAAATTCATTTAATGTTAGGCACACAACAGTTTTTCAATACCTTTCTGTTATTTGGCTGTATAATAAGCTTTCCAAAATATGATTTATTTTATTTTACTTAAGTTTTGGCAAGAAAGCAGGGGGCATGGGGGGTTCTTCAAGCACAAATTTACTACTGGCAGCCCTGCTATGAAGGGCATGGAGACCAGCATCAGAAATCCATCTTATTCACAGAAAGGGCAAATCCACTGGGGATTAAGTGTAGCCCCTCTCCACCCTCCCCTTCCCTGTCCCCCTTGGCTACCCTCCATTTACCAGCTCAGACATGGAACTGGGACTTATTCCTTGATTCAGAAAAAAGGAGCTATTAGAAGGCAGCACCAGTTCCGAGTGTGCTGGACCCTGTCCAGGCAAAATTTGTTCATTTCTTAATAATAACAACATCACATCCTTCTAGGTCATTAATAAATAAAGGGTTTGGAGGGGCAATAAAAGGATTTTTCTTTTTGCATTTACTAAATGAAACTATTGCTATAAAGGCCCTACATAATTCGCAGTAACCTGTGGTATCATAATAAACTGTGTTCTTTGGCCCCGAGCTCATACAGTGCTTAAGAATATGTTTAACTGAGGGAATGAATATGACTCCTATTTAGAAAAATAAAAAGAGATATTTCCCTGCCTTTCAGGAGAACATATGTGCCAACATTTAGATATTTGGGCACCTGTGCACCTTGGCTCCTGGAAACAACTATAATGAGGTCAGTGACAACCAAAAGTACCAGATTCTGCTTGTTGAAGAAGATATTTTATATGCAAAGCTTTCTTTAGCAAACCCCTAATCACATCAGGAATGGACTTGAGATACCTTCCCCCAAAACACCACTGGACAAATAAGAGCAGGCATTTTTGGCAATTTTTTAGGCTTTCTGCTTCAGGCTAAAGGATCTGTCTGTGTGGATGGGAGCAATCCTGGACAACGAACAAAAAGCCAGTATCACACCAAAAAAATAAAATAAAATCGGCAGCTCCAAAAGTTATAATGAAATAAATTATATTTGCTATAATGAAACTGACAAATTATATAATGAAAAGTATGTGTGTGTGTGTGTGTGTGTATATATATATACACACATATATATACTGGGCATCAACAGACAGCCATCCCACACACCAATGCTGCTGTCTCTAGAGCAGATCCTTTTCGAGTAGATTGTTTTCTGGGAATAGTTTTCTATATCTTCTGATAGGGACCTTTAAAGGCCATCTAGACCAAACTCCATCCAACAAGCAGGGATATTTCAACTGGACCACGTAGCTCAGATTCCCATCCAGTCTGACCAGGAGCAGGGCAGCCACCACTTCTCAGGACAACCTTTTTCACTGTTTTACCTCCCTTATTAAAAACTTCCTTATTTCCAAGATAAACCCACCCCCTTTCAGTTTATCCCTCATCCTATCACAGCAGGCTCTATTAAAAAATTGTCCCCATCTTTCTTATGGGGGAAAATATGCAGAGTCTTGACCTTTTGGTATCTAGCAGCCTGTGGATATGGTGGACACCATGTAGATCCTGAGGTGCCTGCTCTTCCTTCTATTTCCTCCTCTGATGGAGCACTAATGAGTGCAATCATGTATGTTTTGGATTATTAATCTACACACAAGAATGCAATCCTGGACCTTCAGAAGAAGCCATCCCACTCATAGTCTTAAGATACAACATGACCCTGATGAGTCCTGCCCTGCATCCAGCTCATCAGACCCTGCAGGAAGAGGTGAGGCTTCAGGGTGACAGTGTGGCTGTGGAATGGGGTCAGCTGCTGCCTCTCCCAGTCTCACCTTTCCTGTGTGGAAAACAGGATGTCACTCGGCGATGTCTCATGCCTTTCCCCCAGCCAGACTGAGAAATGGGGACACTGCACATCCTCTTACACCACTCAGCTGCAAAACTGGTGTGGGGCTTTGAATAATTAACAGCAGCGACCAGCCCTGGCTGCTTACAGGAGTCATCAAGAGAGATTAGCTGGAAGCAAGTACTGATGCTCTTAAACTTCTTATGTCTACAGCTGGCCTTGTTTTTTTCCCCTCCTGTTTCATTTAGCACCAAATTCTCCAGGTGCTTACAGGGCAGAGCTGTAGCAAGGGCTGCCACCCCAGAGCTCAGCCCTGCTCAGGGGCTGCCCCACCTTGGCACAACTACCCCAGCTCGATGCTATCAAGTTCAAATCCCCTGGATTTTGTTTGCTGTGCCATAAAAAGAACATGGTAGCTGCAGTCCATCATGCTAAATCATTTTAGCACCTCCTTTACCCTACATAGACTTACAGTGCTGAGAGCACATTTGTATTTTTTCTCCTGCTACTTTGGATTTATACAAAAAATGCCCCAATTTCCATTTATTTGTGACAGAATATTGCCTGTCTTCTTGTTTTATCTTTTCAGCTTAAGAAAAATAACATAGGACATGATCACCACTAACAAGACAGCACGTTCTATATAACTTCTCCCGCTGTGTTGTTTTATTTACCAGCTTTCAAATCCCTAACCTTCCTCTCTCCAACTTCCTTTTAAATGAAAGGATCCTCTTGTCTCTGTGAAGTTCTTATCATCTGAACTGGTTTGCGTGTTAAACTTTCAGCATCCATTTAATCAGTGATGGTTATTCTGCCTAATGACTCCTATACCCCTGTTAATACTCTTTTATCTGGCTCTAATATTTTAAGATCTTGTCTAATATTAATGCTAAATGCTAATATTAAAGATTTGCTACTAATATTTTAAGCTCTTGCTGGTAGTGTACTAATGTTTGGGGAGGTTCTTGGGAGTTCATTGTATTGGAAGGACAGCTGGATAAATTTTAACAGCCTTTCTGAGTATTGCATAGAAATCTAGGCAAAATAACTGGAATAGAGGGACAGGTTTTAGCAATTTATTTATGGAGTATCCTGCCAGCAATGAGCGCAGAATCAGGTTGAAAATGTATGTGTGTGTGGGCATATGAGTGTGTGCCTCTCTACATCTCTCCAATAAAGCAGGATAGAGAAAAATAACCCAAATAAACCAGGATAGAGATTAAAAAACCCCATTGTAAGGCAGGGATGGGGGACACCTGCAGCCTCTCCCATCGGGTTCCAGCCAGCGCTGCCACTCCAGGAGATGCTGCAGGGACAGGGAAAGAGGAGGTGGCTGCTGTCCCACAGGAATCCCAGCCCTGAATTACAATTCCTTCAGTATTGCTACTTCACCAGTTTTTTCTATATACCTACAGACAGCCACGTTTATCTCTCGGCAATAGAACATCCTAAAGGTTTACAGAGGAATAGGAAAAAAAAAGATTTAAAAGAAAAAAATAAATTAAACTTCCTTTATTTCAATATCAGTTTATTAACATGAACCTCTGCCACATGCAAAGGGAGAAGAGAATCCACTCTGCCTCTGAAGAACAACCTCCTCCACTAAAAATAAAATACAGTGCAGCATTTATTTCACCACGGTTTAAGAGTTAATGAAAGATTTGCACCTGTACAGCTGTTGTAGACTGAAACGAGCTTGTGCAGAGAATGTGTTTTCTGGTTGAGACAGTTGTAAATGCCTTGAGTAAAAACACTGAGGACTGCTAATGGATAGGTTTATTTTAAAGCATGCCATCTGCTATCAATCATAGAGAAGTATAGGAAGCAAGTTTGGCTGTGCTCCCTCCTTGTGAGCCTGATAAAGATAGGGCTGTGGTACTCTGGAACATTTAGTACTCAAGAGAATAAAACATCAAACCTACTCAGCAGCTCCACTAACAATAATAAAAATGCCTCTGCCTAAAGGTGACATTCTGAATTTACGATTATTTGTGTCTATAAAGTGTATTCTTTGGCTCCTGACTCATTCTGACTGTCTCACTACAAGAACAATACATTAAGCCTGCCTGAAGTAAATGGAAATCCTATCCTTTTATTAAACCAGCAGCCAGTACCTGAGATGTTCTTATGCCCTGTAGGACCCAAAGAAGGTTTTCTGCTCTGAGTGTTAATTCTTTTGGTAGGATTAAAGTCAACTGCAGAGAAAATGCTTATTTTGTGCGCTCAGAACTAAGCCCTTCTCCAGGTAAATGTACTTTTAAAAGAATAAGAATAAAAACGAGAAAACCCAAGGCAGATTCTAAATATGCAAATACACCAAGCAAAGGCTGCAAAAACTGCAATTTACCCAAATAGCTCATATTTTATGCTACTTAGCATTTGAGACAGGAAAAGCTTACACTGTAAGAACCTGCCCAGGAAAACTATGCACAAAACTCCCAAAAGGTGTGTTCCGATCTTCCTTCCTAGCTCTGAACTTCACATCTGCTGGAATTCTCCAGAATTGAATCCAGAGATATTTTTATTTTTTTTTCTTATATAATTTTTTTTTCTCCTTTTTTTTTCCCCTACCCTGCATTTTCCCCAGAAAAGGCAATTGGAAGATGCAGAGCTGCTTCCCCGAGATACACGAGCATTTGGTTAACTTCAGAGGTATGAATCATTCCCCTGGCTAACACCACATCCCTCTGCTCTCACTCACACTCTGGTAACCCCACTGATCAGGGGCTTTCGAGCCTGCCTGCTTAAAAATAATTAAATATATAACCCTTCTTGGCAAATTCACCAGATATAAAAACCACTTAGCGATGGAGCACACCAGATCCGATCACTTTGGGTTCCTATCTGCTTAACAAAATTCTCTTGCAAGCCTGCTGCTGATTGGAAAGCATTGCTGTGGAAGCTTGGGGAAAACACACCTGGTGATCAAGCTCATGAGCCTAATTAAAGTTTGTAGCAGGAAAAAAAAACAAAGCGGGAAAAATTAAAAGTGGGGGAAAAAAAATAGAACAGCAGCATGGGAAAAAAAAAGGAGTATGCACTAGGAATAGGAAAAAGATAAACAATGGGAAAAGTGAGATTTTCTTTAGAGTCTGCTCTGGAAAGCGACAGTGATTTCTGTCAGTGCCCCCCACATCCTGAATTCTTCACACAGTGGGCCATAGGTCCAAGCAGAAAAACAGAAAATGGAGGTTTAGACTTATAAAGTTCAAAAATATTAAATCAAGGCTGATTTTGGGCTGTATTCACCATTTTGGTCCTCAAGAGCTTCACTGTCTTTAAAGTCCATGGTCAAATGACCAGTGGTTTCAAAGGATATCTTTACTCCCTTTGAGGAGTAAAAGAACTGAGAAATAAGTTTCTAGGGGAGGATCAAAACTAGTACATACTTGGAATGAGTAAGATGAAAGATTATGAAAAAAAAAATTATGAGACTACAGAGACAGAGGAAAACCACAAAGATAGAGAAGATTGTTCTATGGGGAAGTGGATAAACTCTGAGCATGTTGGGAGCAGTCTGCATGGTCACTTGGCTGCAGAAACACAGAAATACTGGAAACAATGCAGGAATAAGGGAAGGCAAGGCTCAAGTAACAGGAAAAAGTGGAAAACAGGCAGTTATCAAAAATTCCGTGCTCAGCAACACCTGGGGAATAACTCCCTGGAGGTACTTCTCACCTCTGGGTGAGGATTTCCAAATTAGTCCCTTTCAAGAGCAACACCCCAACTCATAAGGAAATAAGTGTCAATGACCATCTCTCATTACTGAGCTCTGTACCAAAACCAGTCTGTTCCATGCTCCAAGGAGAGGGACAGCGAGTCACACAAGGGCACATCATAACCCTGAGGTCACAGACCAGGCACAACGATTAAAACCTCCAGCAAAAAGAGTTCACCAAAACTCCAGCTGACAAGAAAATTATTATAGCATTGAAACTTTCACAGAGACGTAGCTTTTTCTCAAAAAATGCCATTGCCAGGATTTTAAGTCTGGGATAAGGAGCTTGGATAGCCAGAGGAAAGACAGAGGAAGCCAATCCAGACTCACCCATAGCCTGATGTACACGCCCAGGGGTGGCGGGAGGTCCAGGTCCAAATCCCAACTCTGAAGACATTCCCAACATTGCTGACAGCATCCAGAAGGAAAGATGTGCTCCATAGCCTTGTTCCACGACATTTTTCAGGCAAAAAAAAAATATAATTCCCAAGGTGTTGTTTTTTTTTTTTTTTCTGTCTCATTAGAAATGGAAATAAATTAAAATGTTTGAAAATTTTTCATGGCATAGACTCCTGTCTGTGGCCAGCCCTAACCCCACGCTGCCCAGAGGTTCACAGGCACTCTGCTCCTACCAGAGCTCATGTGGTGAACTCCCCATCTTTTGCATAAACTTAACAGGATGATTTTAGACTCGCACAGAACATTTGCCTGTGAAAGCTCGCCGGCTCGGAGCAGCTTGTCGCCAGAGTTCAAGTCCCTGGCACACAGTTCATTGCAGCTCTAATGAAAAAGCACAATGATGGAGCCTGCGTTGCTAAGATTAGACATTAGTGGCCATATCAAGAAGAGAAATACCTGCAGATTAGCAGAGCAATTTGCTGCTCTAAATCTGAACCTTCTAATCTCTCTTTTTTTTTTTTTTAAAGTAAGTAGCAGCCCATGAATATGGGAGCAGAATTAAAACTGCATTTACTAAGTGATTTCTAAAATACTTCAGCATGTGTTTTAGAAAACTGACAAGTCATTAAAATATAGTTAATAAACATTATTCAGAACTCGTTGCTTTAGATTAACACTGCTTTAAAATCACAGGCATTGATTGGTTCAGTGCACTGCTGCAAGAGGGACTCCAGCTGGAGTCCGTGCCCTGTGGAAGGAAACGTGATGAGCAACTCGGAGTTTACCTTTTCTCACTGCAAAAAATATTTCAGAAATATTTGCAAAAGACTTTAAAACTTGGCATCCTGGCCACTGAGGGCATGCATGGAGGATGTAATCACAGGTAAAACCATGGAAAGATTGAAGGGCGCAACAGACTGAGATAGTTGGGGTTGCTCAGCCTGGAGAAGAGAAGGATTTGAGAAGCCCTTAGAGACACTTCAAGTGCCTAAAGGGGTTCCAGGAGAACTAGAAAGGGACTTTGGGCAAGGGGAATGGCTTTAAGCTGAAGAAGAGTAGATTTAGATTAGATTTTAGGAGGAAATTTTTCCCTGTGAGGATGGTGAGGGTGGCCAGAGCAGCTGTGGCTGCCCCTGGATCCCCGGAATTGTTGGACGGGGCTTGAAGCAACTTGGGATAGTGGGAGATATCCCTGGCAGGGAGGCTGGAATTAGATGAACTTTAAGGTCCCTTCCAACCCAAAGCATTCTATGATTCTCAGAAAACTAAAATAGGAGCAGAGACAGCAGCATCATTTTCAGTGACCAATTCAAAGGAACCTGAAATCATGAGCCATTTTTGATCAAACGTAGGTGAGAACCATCATGCACAGCTTTCACTGATGACAACTTTTTAAAATTTATTGTGTGACTGTCAAGAAATTTTCTCTTTTAGAAGCTCTGCCCTGAGCCAACTGGAGCTGACTGCTTTTCTTATTTCGTGCAACCATGATCAGCTAAGATACTGTGGGAGAAACAAACTCAGGCACAACTCTCAACTCTGGACCTTTGTTGGTGACCTGAAGCCACCAGGTGAGCTCCACCATCAGGTGCCCACCCTTCTGCAGAGGACAGCAAGCTGGTTTTGATGTGTTTTGCTGATATTTTGAAGGAAGGGAAAGGATTTAGTGAGGTAGTGGTATTTTGAGAAGGGGTTGACCTTACTCCCTAGGCATCCCCTTACCTTGTTTTACTTTTTTTATCCAAGTATTGCAGGTCAAACTCTAACAGGAGAGAGCTGAAACTGAGAAGAGAGACAATGTGTCTTAAAAATGAAAACACTGCTATTCATAGTTGGCTTAGTAATGTAGCTAAAGGGGAAAAAAATCATGGCTCAGTCAAAATTGTGCCCATCTAACTTAAGCTAAGATAAATATTTGCAAATGCTCTTAATGACCATTTTTAATCACTTGCAGGATTTAGTGGCAGTTTTCTTTTGTTTTGTTTTTTTTCAAATAATAAACTACTTCATATGCAGAAATGTCTGTAACCTGGTGAATGGTTTTGATTTATGACATCTCTCAGACATCAGAATTCTGGATTTGAAAGCTGAAACATGAGGGAGATCCAGATCCTGCAAAGTATTTTATTTTTCATTCTTTTAAAATTACTTGGAGTGCAAAGTCTTTCAACATTTCATATTGCTACTTATATTGAAAAAAGAATAAAACCTTGCACCCAACTAAGATCATTTCAGTGATACCAGCAAATTTATGCTTTGAAGGTTCTTATGAAATGGGTGTGATTAAACCCATTTTACCTTCCCTGATCCAGGGTGCCGTTTTTTTGGGCCACAAATCTCCATGAAACTCTACAAACTTGCTCATTTCCTCCCTTCACCACTGTGGCTTGGGCATGTTTGTTCCACAGGGCTGAAGAGAGCAGGTGACAGAGTCATGGAGTATCCCAAATTGGAAAGGACCCACCAGGATCATGGAGTCCAGCACCAGGAAACTGTAACAGAAGGGGAATCTGAGAGAGATGTCACACACACAAAGGGGCTGGGATTGGAGCAAGGGTGAAGGGTCACTCCTGCAGTGACACATCTCGAAGCAGCAGGGACATTTTGAGGCTGTGAGAAGCTGCTCCGAAGAACACAAGGAATCAGCCTGTTTGAAAAGAAAAAAAACTAAAAAAAGAAAGAAAGGAGAAAAACAAATCTTTAAGAAACTCAGAAGTGCAGCTCAAGGTCTTGTTTTCCTTAGCCCAGTGGTGAAGGAAAATTGTTGTCAGAAACACAAGTATTCAAACAGCCCATGACAGCAAGGAAGCAAAGGAGTACTTCTGCCAGTGGCGGAGGAGAGCTCAGCTGCTCCCTGCCAGAGGGATTCACATCCAGCCCGGATCTGGGAGCAGAAACCCCTCTCCTCAGCCTCTACAGCACCTATCTCATCAAACCTCAAAGCTCCTGATCTCATGAGAGCGTTCCCACTGGGATCTGGGCTGGCTGGTCCCCACGTGGAGGGTGGCAGGACTCACCGTGGGGCTGAGTCACCGTCCTCCGTCGTCCTCTGCTGCTTCCAGCCCTTCCAAACAAGCCAGCAGTGCACAAATATGTGAAAATATCCCTCGCCCACTCCCAGCCATGTTGAAAAGAGACCTGTTGTGGTCAAATGACTCGGTCAGTTCTTCAGGGATTTTCCAAGGTTTCCTATAAAAAGAAATCTGTGGGAAATGAGTGATTGCATAATCACTAACACATGCCAATTCATCTAAGCCTATTATCTTTTATGGCATTTTGTACTCTATTGTCCTTACCCTGGTGAGTTTCTGTCTTACAATTCTTTTCCTTATTAAATTATTCGCACATTTTGCTCTCTCCGACCCTTTTGCATCAGTGGGATAGTTAGCATCTCCATAAGGAAAGAAGTCAATGGCAAATGGTCCCAGCACCTTTTCTCACATAATATTTTTCCCACCTTCACAGGAATAGCTCAACAACAATCTCAGTGAGAATGCAAAGGGCCTGTTCAAGTGAGAAGCTCTGTTAGCTGGATCTTGATGCCACAAAAAAATAAAGTTTTTTCTTAAGGAATATACATTTTTACAGAGGTTTTCTAAGGTACCTGACAGAAATGACCAGTATCCATACTTTTAAAATTACATAGTCCCTTGAAAATGCTGCAAGTTGCCTACAGGTCATAATTTCTTAGAAACAAACCCCAAGTGCCTTGGAAGTCTTAATTACGCTGCATTTCAATTGGATTTAGGCTGCTAAACCACAGATTTTAATAGGAATTTCAGATCTTTAAAAACCTTTTGATTTTTGACTTTAGGACCCTGACATTGCCTGAAAGCCAACCAGGCATTCACCTTTAGAATTAATATTTAATAATGTTTTGAGTGGGTTTTTTTCACCTTTGAGTGGGGTTTTTTTTCAGTTTTGAACTCTTCCCAAGAACAACAGGTTCATAAACATATGAATCATGGCTAAGCACTCACCTCTCCACAAGGTGTGGCCTCTGGCACCTCTTCATTTTTAAAAAAGGGAAAAATGGAGAAGACCTGTGTGACTGAGAAGATACAAGGCTTTTTTTCCTAAAATCCCAGGTATTGAGAGGAATTATCACTGATGACTACTAACCACAGAGCTCTAAGACCTGGGAAGAGCCCAAATCAGCTGCAATAATCTTTACATTAAAAAAAGATAATTTTAATGTGAGAGAGGAGACTGCAAAGCAATAGTGGAACATTCAGGCAGAGAATAAATGAGCTACAGGTTCACTGAGCAAGGCCCCTAACCCGAAACATGAGGTGGGATAGCCAAGCTTTGGTTATAGCACTCATCTCTGCATTGAAAATCCAGTTCTTCAGGGCGGATCTGTGTGAATTTTCCCCAGAAATGCACCAGGAAAAAAAGGAGAGAGACCTCATGTCCCAGACATCTCAATTCTCCATCTCCCAGTGCAGGGCAGCTCCACCTTAGGAAAAGAGTCAGAATTGGAAGGGTGGCCTGGATGTGAGACAGGAGGTTAATGGGAATGGGAGCTGATAGTGTTGAGGACGGGAATGAAGAGGGGCAATGGTCAAACATTGAATAACAGTGCAAACAGAAAAAAGCTCTGCTGTTACACAACATCCTCCCAACCATGCAAACCCTCAGTGTTCCTACAGCAACTCAAACAACAGCAACAAAAAACAGCTCTGTCCCCTCTTTTGCCATTCTTGAGATAAAAATGTCTTAGACTCCATTTCCCATTGAAGAGGGAAGAAACAGCCAGCAAGTCCCCAATTTACTGACAAGTTTTACCAGCAAGCCAATAGGACCTACTCTTAATTCACTTCTGACTCCCAGCAAGCAAGAGTAGAAAAGTTCTATAGCAAGAGCAGAAAATTTCTATAGCAAGAGCAGAAAAGTTCTATATCAAGAGCAGAAGCCTGTCAGGCCAACAAAGTCTCTACAAATCAGATCAGATTTCCAGAAAAAAAAAAAAAATTATTTCCATTGCCCTCATAAGCAGGATTTCATAGACAGAAATACCCATTTTGGTTCTCTTATACTATTTTAGGTGTTCCTTTGACACGTACATTTCTGAAACCAAATTGAATTTTCTTTTCATCAGAAATAATTGGTGAGACTATTTGGCAACATTCACACCCTGCAAGAGTTTTCTTGTTGTCAAGGGCTCCTGAGGATCTCCAGCACCTGTCATCCTCTGCCAGCATCAACCTTTCCATATGGGCAGGTCTCCAGAAAAGATTATGGGCAGTGTAAAATCCACCCATCTTAAATCACCATTTCTCTGATGTACATCAGGGGTTCAGAGAGGAGAGTCCATTTGATTTTTTTGCTCCTTTCTTCATTTTCCCTTCAAAAACAGTCACATTCCTACTGGTCTTATAAGATCTGCTCTGTTTTTTGTTTTTTTTTTTTTTTCTATTAGCTAACTATTCAGTACATTGGTAACATTTTAAAGCACTTTATCAGCCTATATAATTTTATAATAATTTTGTTGTTTTCACTAAAAAAAAAAAAAAATGGAACTAGTCAGACACCTAATGCTACTTAAGTGCAAATAGATTTTTTTGTGGTTGAATAATAACATCTGTTTTGATTTTCCAGCCACAAAAGTGCGTTTTATCTGGCCTTCCTTTATTTGAACTTTTCACATCTGCTCAGGCCTGCTTCCCATAAACTAAATACCAGATCCTTTCACAATGTAGGAAATTTACCTGCACCAGTTGTTGTCCCAGCTCCAAAGACTTCTTTATAAAAATGTCAAAAGTCTAATAAATACAATCTTAGTGCACTGTGTATTTATTAAATATTACTATTTATTTTCCCCACCCCAAATAGTAGATACTCACAGATCTAATCCTGAGAATTTTATTTTAATGAATGAACTAATTTACATTTATGGAATAAAGAACACTGTGGGCTGGTGCCCCCTGTTCCACACAAAATTTAGAGATAAACTTGTCACAGTGCTCTATGTCATCAGCTACAAATTCAATCAGAAATTATAGGGATGGTCAGATGCATTGTGCTTTCAGCAAATAAAAGGAGTCATGATCCATTTTTCATAAGCCATTTTCAGGGTTATCTGCAAAGATTTGGTAGTGAATTTTGAATTTTGACTTATTCTGGTCTCTTCAGAGGTGAGAAAAGTCAGGAAAGATTAAAACGCTAATCAAAAAAACACTTTAACTTTTTCTTTTTTTTATTTTTTTAACTAGCTATTTCATTTCTGATTGTAGTTCACATCCCAAAACTCAAATATGTTTTGGTAAAGGAAAAAAAATTAAAGTGAATGGTATGAAACTTCAACTGAAGCAAAACAGGCTGAGAAAATGTAAGCAAAATAGAATTAAAATATGCTGTTGGAAAATATATCCTGGGCATCAGATGAATATTAAGGATCATTCTTTGAACTCAGAGCTAAGGAGAATTCTTCTCCACTGATGTGACCAGGAAGATATGAAAAAAAAAAGCACCCCCTCATCAGCCTCTTCATAATATCTGCATCTATTCAGCATTTCTTGCCACTGAGAGATATATCTTGAGAACTCCTACGTCCCTGTGCAGCTGTGTCTGCAGCAAAACTGCAATTTTGGGCCACTTTCCACAGACAGAAAACTCAGCAAATGGCTCTGCAGAGCAGAGGAGAGAGCGCTGATGGCAAAGCTGAGAACCCAGGTTTTCCTTCTCTCAGCACACCAGGAGCATCTCTTCTCTTCAAAGCCTTCCCCCTCTGTCGTAGGGAAGAGACAGAGTTTTATTCTTTTATGTTGTTCTGAATCTTTAGCAAATCTTGGGGTCTGTGATTTGGCAATCTCATCAAATACAGCTTTATCAACCCAAAACAGCCACCAGCAGCAGTGTCTTAAATAGACAGGAGATAGAAAAGTACAAGGAGGACCACAGTGGTTTTGGGAAATGTTGGAGGGGAAAGGCAATATCCGTGCACTGCCCTTGATTTACACCTTGATTTTTTCCATCTGCACAAAGGATTGAAACTGCGTCATGATGGAACAGTTGTGAGAATCACAAAGAATTTAACAAGTCAAAAATGGATTAAAAAGCACTTTATGGCTTGTTAAAGAAATCCCCCTGTTCCTCAGAAGCATTTTTAGCATCTTATTAGTGGTATTTGATCTGACTAACATATTGACTCGTCATTTGAATAGGAGATGAATCCTTTTTGATGGACCACAAAGGGAGTATAAATTCAAATGAGGCACTTCTCCAAATTTTTATTTAAGCATAACCCCAAAGAGCCCATAACATCTGTAAAGGTTTTTTCTGTGCCCCACAAAAGACTATCCTAATGATCTTTTAAATCATCCTTTTTTATTTTCTTTAGAAGTAATCATTGCATATGTATTTAAATCAAATAATAATGAGTTGGAAGTTCTTTTACCTGTTTTCTGGAATGCCATGCATTAATTTCACTTAAGAAAATACTCTAAGCCAATATAACTTTTTTCTTAAAGCAATCTGTCATGGAACTCGTACTTTAGCATGAGTTGAATTCATCATCAGTCTCATACAAAGTAGTTCAGAACTTGACAAATGAAAAGCACAAAACATATCAGAGAAATATGCAAACAGCCTCATGCCTTTCAATCAATCTCTGAATGATCTGAAATGATTTTGATCTATCCAATCTATACTGTTTAGGACAATTTCAGTGTCACCAAGACAGACACTGCTATGGAGTCAGTAGGTAGACCCATAATTGGCTTCCCTTTGGCAAAAGCCAGAAAACTTGCTCCTAGTCATTTTTGGAGCAATTTTATACCATCTAAGAATTTGCACTTAGGAATAAGTTGGAGACCTCCAGCTCATTTTGAAAACAGTAATTTATAGCTACACAGACATTATGATTTTACAGTGTTTTGATAGTTACGCCTTCACTATCCACATGGAACATTTAAAAACGGATTAGAAGCCATTAATCTTGGAAATATGAGGGATTTGTAGCCTGAAGAGGAACTCAGAGCATTTGCAGTCTAAGTCTCTTTCTGCACCAAGGTATATGGTGTTATTAAGGTACTTTCTAGAACAAGTCAAGAATTATACTGAAGCAACTCTTCTGTGGTAAAAGTACTGGATAATAAATCAGGGACCTCAATCCTTTCTCACAGATATTCTTATTGACCTTGGACAAGTATTTAAGCTGGAAACCATTTTAGGCAGTTCCTGTCTCTTGTTACAATCTCAAACAGCACTCAGTCAATCGGATCCCCATATGCAATTTCATCCTTTAGGTACAACAATAATCACAGCCTCCCACTTCACTGAAAGTCTTTCATTTTAAAATTGAAATACCTTAGAGACAGGTCAAACCAAGTCCTTGTATTTTCCCCACCTATGCCTTGGGATGTGGGGGAAATCCACTCCATCCAGGTCTTTGCAGCAGGCTGTAAATTCCTCCAGAGCCTGACCTCAGATGCTGGGTTCAGCTGTTCCTAAACTCTGATAAACGTCAGGTCCAAATCCAAATCTGGATCCCAAACTTGTGGTAGGGGCCCATCTGTACTTGAAAGCAACATTAAAAAAAAAAAAAGGGGGAAAGCTAAGATCATGAATATTTCTATTTGAATACTGCATACAACAGATTTATGAACTTAAGCAGTTACTTTTTTTCTTTGTGAAATCAAAACTACCACAGGATTTCCCGTCCATATATACCATATGCTTTTCCCAACTTTGTTTAAAATTCTTAGCATCCCAATATGCTGAAGCTTCTGAGCACTACTGAGGTGTTGCAGGATTTTTTTGCAAGCTTTATCAACTTTGCAAACTGCACTATAGTCAAGAATTAACTTTTGTATAGGAAAAATGAATTTTATCTATTTATTTCTGCAATATGGTAATGAATGGTGAAAGCATCATATGCAATGGAGCCCTTGGGGAACAGCCTGAAATAGGATTAATTCTCCTAAATGACAGGAGTGTTTATTTCAGTATAAGTGACTGTGTGCATTGGGTCAAGAGATGCAAAACCCGAGTCCTGCCAGCACAAGCCTTGCAGGATCTTCTGAGTACAATCTTCATTTAGAGCCCAGGCAGAAGCATGACAAGTGAGACACCAACAACACTAAAGGAAACTTATAAATGTTTGCAAATTCGTTTTATGGATTAATGACCCTACACATAAGAATTGACATTTCCAGGACAAATCACTTCTTTATCCTACTGGTATTTCAGCAGTTTTTGCTTATGCCAAAGCAGGGGCGAATTTTTCCTTCTTCAGATCAAACGAGATCTAAAATCTGGGAAGATTTAACAGTAAAATAAAAACAATGGGATGTAAATGTTAACCATCTGCATTTGTCGCTGCTGTTTCTTATGATGTGATATCTCCATCAATGGCATTATATTTTTACTTTTGTTATCTCTCATAACTTTTCATTCTATTATGGTTAATCATTGATAAACAAACACTTTGACTTATAAAGTGGCAATCATCTTGTCTAAATTTAACTGTGTAAAAGTCAAACACCTACTCCAAGCTACTCGTGAAGGCTCCTTCTATAGATAGTGGTGACAGATTGGCATTTTCAGACAGAGACTTATCCTACCTGTCTTACACACTTGTTTTAAGATGGGATTAATCACTCTGTGGAAGTACTTTCTTCTTTTTCTTTCCTTGGACTGACTTTAGTTAAAAAGCAGCACACAAGTTTTGTTAACAAAAAAAAAAAAAAAAAGGAAAAACCCTTAGAGATTATTTCAGGCCTTGAATTTGAATCTACAGAGGTATTTAGCCTCAAAAAGAACAGTTTCTCTAGCATGCAGAAAGTTTCCTCCTAAAGGCAGATGGGAAAAAGGAGGGTGGAGAGAGACAGGAGCACAGCCTTGATAATTATATTTATCACCTGCCCTGACTCCCTGCCTTTAGGGCTGTTGTGAAGCAATGCTAAGGAGAACCAAGACACAAGGGAACAGCAAACTTACTTTACTCTGCATTGTTTTACCCAAAGAAACCATGGGGATTGTCATAGTTTCCCTCTGGATGGAATTCCAGTGACAGGAAGGTTTTCCAGGCTTTGGCAAGAGAAAAGGGCTGGCCAGCAGCTATTCTGCTTCAGCAGAAGCAAAGCAAAACCAGCATCTCCCTATTTCACATGAGATCAGCTCCAGCTCAACACAGGGAGGGACCACACACCAACCATGGCTTCAGGACATGAGCCTTAGGAGGCAATTCAACGGAAACTTCTAATACCCTTCACATCATTCAAATGAAAAGATGCTGATGCTGAAGAGGGGAGAAACATTCTTCCTGGCGTCTCTCCATTTGAAATTCTGCTACAGTGACAGTATCTGGATTAGACTCCAGGACAGTATTTCTGAAACAGCAGGAACCCTGCTTACTGCATCAGTTTTAAATTATAAGCCTTCCAAAGATGTCAACACCACTTTCCTGGAGACTTTCCTGAAATTAAAACACCGAGCTTTTCCCCTGAGCCTTCTATGGATCCATCGCCCGGTGTCACCGTTCATATCGTGATTTGCCTATGCTGGGTCACTGCTACTACTTCATTTCTGCTCTATAGTCAGCCTGGCTCTTTGATGTTACTCAGTCACTATTTCCTTTCCCTTTACTTTTATCTCTGTCCTGGCATTCTTCCTTTAAGCATCCTCTCTACCAGATGGTCTCCATCTCTCCTTCAGAAGTGCCCAAAATATTCCTACTGCCTCCTCTTGATCTTCCCCCAGCAGCAAACCTCTTCATCCTACAGAGCTCAAATACCAATGGATTTCTCCTCCTTGCTGCTTCTTTCTTGCACTTTGAAAAGGAATTCACTGGAAGCAGCTAACCTCCAATCCTCATTATGCACGATGCACTCATTTATAAGAGTTTACCCAGGAGAAAAATTCAGACGGGATATAGGCTGCTACAATTGCGTTTTTTCAAGTGGAAGCACATCTGATGTCTGCGTGCCGAACCGGAGCTCCAGTTTTTAAAACAGGAGCTCCAACTTTTGCATTTGGAAATCCATATGGATCCTTTAATCTGAAGGTCAAAACAGCTTTTATGAAAGATACTGAAAACAATGATACTTTATATTCACCAGCATAATTATATAAAGATGATTCAATATTGTAGTATCATCAGAGGATTCAGAAAAGTCTCTGTGTTATGTATTTTTAAGATGGGGTTTAGACAGTGTAAGATGAGGCTTCAGAAGTTTACAGAGAGGAAAAAAATCTTGTCACAATTTATATCTTCCTAATAGGTCACTGAAACTCTGAGGATAACAATTGCTTTTACTTGCAGTTGGCAGTGCACTATAATCAAGAATAAAGCTCTAGATATTTTTGTGGAAGTACAAGCACTTACTAAAATGCAGCAGCATAATAATGTATTATATATTATACAAATACAGCGAGGTGGGATTTGTGTTTGTCTCTTTGCAAGAGAAGAAAGAACTCTGAAATGACCTTCTGTTCATAAGTTTCTTTGAAAAAAAGCTTGGCCTGAAACCACTTCACTACTATTGATATAGTCTGTTTCTGTACATAAATCTTAAATGTAAGCACAGCTTCAAAAAATAACTAAGCAATCGCAAAGCTTTACTTTTCAGATTCAATTGCCTTCAAATCCTTTACTGAAGTCCCCTTGGCACTGTCACTTCAAAATCAGGATAATGCTGCATAGTGTTTCTCAGTTTCAGTAAAACAAAAGCCTTATTGAATAAATATGTGTGAAAATGTTGCAAACAGAACCATCTCAGCAGCCACCACCTGACCAGGCTGCAGTGACCCTCCCTGGTGACCTGCGTGGGCTCGGCACTCGACTTCTTGGCTTATCCCAGCACTGCTAAATTCCACTGTCTTTGTCCTTAAAACTGTAGCAAAACACACGTTTTCCTCCCAGAAACCTAAGAGCAGGCTTTAGACATCAAGGAACAGCAAGGTGACCTAGGATTTCCATATGCAGGAAGCTGCTGATCAAATGGTATATCCTTTTTTTTAATCTACTTCTTGGATCATGAATACAGAGGAAACCTTGTGGTTCTGCTAATCCCTTAACTCTGGGTTTGTAAGGAGAGCTTGCAACATTACCCCGTCTTGGAAATGTAAAGGCAGAGTAAAATATCCAGTATTTACTATTTCATGTCTCGTTCTGCTCTAAAAAAGGATGACTCAGGAAGGTTTTTCCTTTTTCTGCACATCATCTTCTGCATATCCTATGTTTTTCCCTGTAGTTAAAATATTAGCTCAGGCCCACAGAACCCGTTATTGCAGCAAGACAGCCCCACATGCCAATGTCCCTGTGATCAGGTTTCAGGGCTGTGAGCTCAGGTATCCCAACCCCTGAAACCAGAGTCACCCAGCAATTAACTCCTGACTTTTGGGCACTCCTTGTTGGCAGGAGGCACACAAGTAGTGCTGGTTCACAGCTGACTGCACCAAACAGCCACAAATCAGGACAAGGTCCACTGAATTAGATTTGATTGTCCTTTCAGAAAGGCTCTCCTATTAATTTGCTGCAATTTGTATTTCACTTTGTTATCAAAGAGCCTCAATAGAGCAAATAATCTCACAAGAAAATGTAGCAGGTGAGGTGACAAGGATTTTTTTTTTCCCTTGTGAAAGGGTCATTTCAACATGTTTGCTCTAAAAAGCAAGAATTATTGTCAATTCTATTTCTGACTCATTAAGGCTAGTTAAAAAATAATTACAAAGCCATTATTGAAAAGCAACTTCTAAAGCTGCAGAATAAGAAACAACAAACAGGCCGTTTATAACGAGTACAAAGAACTGTTGTAAAGTTAAACCTGTTGAGCTTTAAGTACCAAAAATTGAGAGAGACACCAAGTATTCAGAAAATATCCATGTTCTCTCTGAAGACCAGAAACATCCAACAGGAATGACAGCACAAACTGGTAGCTGGGTTGAGGTATTGCAATTTTATCTCACCTGAACACGAGGTGGTCCCAGCTCTGCCCAACCCCCTGGCAGCCCTGTGTCTGTGAAGCCAATGCTGGATTTCCCCTCAACCCTTCCATTTCTAAACCTCTCATTTCCACAGCCCCAGCCAGCAATGAGCAGCGCCCAGATCAGGTGTGCAGAGCCCAGGGAAGTGGCCTTGACACGGGCCAGGGTGAGGAGGGCAGCCTTCACTTAATGGTGGGACAGCTACAAAAACCTGATGCTTCACACTTCACACCGTGATGGGAAGCAGATGTCCGAGTCCTCGCTGTTAGAAAGGGCAGATTAGAAAAAAAAAAAAAAAAAAGGAAAAAAAGAAAAGAGCAGTGAATAAATGCTACAAATTGAGGTAGGGTCAGCTCTGCAATGTAGGAGAGCAGGCTAGACAGAGGCAGAAATAATTTTCTTGCAGATTAGAAGCAGATAAATGAGAGAGAGAAAGAAGGAAAACATGCAGTACAGAAAGGAAGATAAGAAAGAAGCTGTTCATCCTATGTATGGGAACCAACTGCTGCATATGTATTTCCTATGCAGTTTTAGTAACTATCCCCAAGATGTTAATCTGAAACACTTTGCAGGAAGTGGACCATCTATTTAATTTAAAATGTTGCTTGGAACACTGCAGGATTTTCAAATAATTCAGTTAAAGCACTGGCCACTCAAACCTGCTCAGCAAAAAGGCTCCAGCCAGAATTTTGAATTTCACACATAGGAAAAAAATGCATTTAAGCATTCAAGTTGAGTTATTTATACTTGCATTTAAGCATTTTTTCCTAAGATAACTGTTTACTGACAACATCAAGTATAAATTGCACATGCATGACTGAGGACATACAGTCATCCACCACAATTAGTGAGGGTGGGCACACACTAAACCCAAAAATAGGGGGTATTTCCAGTGGAATTAATAGAAAAATAAACAACCTGTAAACCAAGGTGAATTCTTGTTCATAAATTAACACAGAATAGCCCAGTGGGAAATGTGACGTGCAGTTTTCACACATGGCAGAAGTTTGCTGGTGGTTGTGTCCATTAAAGGTGAAGGCTGTGTTACCAACAAGCACGTTTTCATCTGGCCTTAGACTTAGAAATAACAGTAAAAATCAAACACAAACAGTTATTTTCTTCCTTTTGGGATTTGGCACATGTGCTACAACAGACATAGATGGAAACTTCTAAAATAAATTAAGGAATGTACTTGTCAGTTTATTAATCAAAGTTTACCTGCTTCACATTACACAGAGACAAATTAAACAAGCTACCACGGTACTCGGAAAACATCTGCTAACAAAGTCAGAAGTAATGATAAACAAACTTGAGTTCCCTTTGTGGTTGATTTCCATCCAGCTGCATTTAATTATAAAAGAGCTATCAAAGAAAGCTCCCCATTAGCAGCTAATTCAGAATGACTTCAGAAGAAAATCCCAGAGCCTCCAGGTGATATCTCTCCAACAACTTTCTCATCTCTGCAAGTGATTGAGAAGAGCTGAATTAGACCAGTTTAGTGATCAGTCCTCCTGCTAACTGCCAGGGTAGAATGAGGATGATCTATCTTTTCAGTGACTGCCTGTTTTCAAAGTAGGACCTATAAGATGTAGCAGACTCTTCCTTGCAAGTAATCTCTGCCAAAAGTGTCGGTGCCAGCCAGAAATACAGAGATAACCCTGAAAATTGCTGTATGCATTTTCTGAAGCAGAGCAGCTGCTGATATCAGGCAAAAGGGAGAAAATTTTTCGCTGCAAGTTTTTTAATAAAGTTTCTTTGACTTGGGTATTTTCCACAAAGAAATCAAAGATATGGGCATTTATAAATATCTAATTCTGGTTTAGAGCAATCAGGAATTTTTGTGTTGATGTAGTGTATAGTCCCAGACTCATGCTCTGAACCAGATGGCAACAGCCTTATTATGGTTTTTAGTCTTTTTAAAATTAATTACAAATTAATAAAATTACTAGAATATAGCAGCCACTCTTAAAAAACTTCTAAAATAATGATAAAACCAAATACAGCAGGCTTCCCCAGTAACTTCTTAAATTGAGAAATTTTGGTAATTTTATAGATAGACAACCAAAGCCAAAACAATGAGAGGTTTTCAATGCACCCAGATTTATCAGGAATTTTTATAAAATTCCATGAAGACCAGCACTAATCACACACCCCAAAAGATCTCTGTGTACCCAGCTCAGTAATGCACAAGCAACTTGTAGCATATTCCATCTGGGAGCTTCGGACAACAAGGCTTGATAAACCATAGAAAGATTTTTTTCCTTTTTTTTCCCCCCCTGCCTTATTCTTTCCGTACAAGACAGCAATGGGTAATTCTTGCCTGAAAGCTCACTGCTGCCTGGCCAGCAAGCAAATATGAAATCAAAAACCCCGTGTGCCAGATCTGCACAGCTGTATTTGTGCTCCCGCGGCTCCCAGAGGAGCGCACACCACATGTCGGTTCCTTGACTTGGGGTGGGTTGGTGAGGTGTAAGTTAAAAGGGCAGCTGTACACTCCAGGAAATTTTCCAGATTCATTTTCTACCAATTGCTTTAACAACGCCACAAGCCATGCCAGGTTGGGATGCTGGGTAGCACAGGTAGGAAACAGGAAAACTTTTGCTACAGCTTATTCTTGATCTGGTCCCCCAGCTCTCTTGAAAAACTTCTAGGATCCTTATAGAGGAGATTTTTTCCCTGCAAGAATAAAGGGGTTGGCTCTGATTGCTGCTATTCTAAGAGGTTAAGGGAAGAAAAGAAGTTGTTATATATCCACATGGTAATCAACCAAGGTTTCGTGCAACTGTTGCTCTTGATGTGGTTCTTCCAGACTCTTCCAGAAAAGAGTTTATTGATGTACCTGGCCTAGAAGTTGGAGAGCCAAAGGAAGAAAATGATAACACAGTTTAGCAAACCCTTTGTTTACGTAAACATCCATCCACAATCTGTGTCTGGTGGGGTGAACATACGGCTTTAATTTTACCCTTGGCACATGGATCAAACAATGTTGCCAATATCTATTGTTCTCCTCATAACAATATGCCTGGTGGTTTCAACATATCCTCTCCATTAGCTGGCTTCAGATCAAGCATTGCTGTGTATGTGCTTGTGTCTCCATAAAAACTGGAATATGGATCTTTTTTTTTTGTTTTTTGCCTTCTTTGTACCAAATGTGTAAGAAGGAACACAGTTGAGAATGGTGGTCAGCCGTCCCCGTGAGTCATGAGAACAGCTCGCCCGGAGCGCGCGGCGGAGCAGGCACCGGGTGGGAAGGAAGGGTTGGATTGGATTTGAAAAGCCATGGCCATGTAGCTCAGGCTTTTCAAAATACCAGAGGAAGTGGTGAGTCAGATCCTTATCCCTTTTTATTCAGGCTTTAGCAAACCTTTCTGGAGTTGGTCCATCTCTGATCTACATGAGCCCTGCTCTGGAGCATGGACAGGCCACAGGTGGTTAGGAAAAGGGGATCGGAGCTGCTTTTTCTTGGATTTTCCCTCTCCTTTCTATTTTTCACTTTCCCTTCCTTTCCATTTGCTGTAGAAAGCCACATAAAGCTTTTTTTTTTTCTTAGAAATGTCCAGGTTTTATAGAGGCAGCATAACAGAGGAGATTGGGATCTGAGGAATTCCGCAAGAAGAAACTTCCAATGAACTCCCCGAGCCGGGGTAGTTTGACAACTCCATGCTAATCTTCTCAGCTCCTGCCTCAGCCTCTGGAGCAGCAGCACTGCTTTCTTATGCTTCCAGCAGCAATCAAACTCGACATTTCTCCTCTATATTGTGCTCTGTTTTAGCCCATACTTCCAAATGTTTGATCCAAAATTCACTCCAGTCAGTGGAAAGAATCTCATTGCCTGGAACATACTTTGGGTCTTGGATCTTCTTTCCACCTGATCACTAATGCCTGATTTATATTTGATAAATCAGTGAGAAAATAGAGCTTTCTGATTTCCCTGGTGCCATTTTCACAGTAATGGAGAAAATCCCACTGAAGAAACATTATCACTGGTAAAGACAGCAATTATATCTGTGCCATTCAGAGAACTTTGGTGGTTTCTTTCATTCATGAGATCTTGTTTTCTAAGGTTGAAAGATAATGATAGAGAGGAAGTGGCTGAGAAGGGTTGATGGTGTCTCAGCCATTTCTCCTGCCTGGAGCAGAAGCTGCTGCTGGAGGTGGCAGTGTCCCAACACCCTTGGTTGCTCTGGAGCCCTGCATGTGGCATAAAAAGATGAGTGAAATCTTGTGGGAGCTCTGCAAGGAGGCAGCTCTGGGAGATAGCACAGTGGAGATCAGCACCACCAAAAATAGGGCTCTGCAGGCCTTTTTTTTTCCCATGCTCTCATGATACTCCTCCTCAATGGAAGTAGTAATTCTGAAAAGCTTCAGGGTTTATTCAGTATTTCTGTTCTTCCTGCTGCACCGTTTCTCCCTTGCCTGTTTCTCCCCAGTTCTGATGTTTTACCTTCTGAATATGCTGAACCCAAGCCCAGTGTTTGAATGATTCCACTGACCCTGCCGTTCTGCATGCCAGCACAGATACATATCTTTTATGTTTACTTTTATCTATGCTAATTTCACTTCCCCCTCACGTTTTGGAAGCAGAGAGCAACTGCAAGGCTTCCTGTGCATCCCAGGCTACGATTTAAGGAGTTTAAGAAGAATTAAGCTTGATGCTGCTCCTGCTCTCATGTATATTCAAGCACAGCTTTTGGTCTCCTCACCACACATGTGCTTCAGCCTGTTCTCGACTGTCACAGTGATAACATTTCTATATAAACTCATTCATTAAGACTATCAGACTGTAATTATCTCTGCTGTGCAGAACGAATGCAGGTTTCCCCCTGTAATGGCATGGCAAGAGAAGGAGAAGAGGGAGTAGAAGAGCTCTCCTATTTTTTTTTAATTTTTTTTTTTTTTTGGAATGACTGTTTTGCTCTGAAAGCCATGGCAGTTCTGGCATTACTGGAAAGCCTAAAAGTAACATCCAGGTCCTAACCCTTAGTGGCTGATCCCATTGAGATGCAGAATCCTTCCCTGAATGAATCAGGTAGTCTCTATAATTTTGATATATATTTTTGGGTTAAATTAAAACTAGGGAGTTATTTCCTCTAAAAACACCTGTGGGAGGTGGGGACACTGGGAGTCAGCAGGAGAACAGACTCCTGTATAATTCAGACCTTATGTGGAGAAAAAAGCAGTGCATTAACTTTGAAATTTTCTAATACCACAGATTTATTTACTATAGAATTAATTACCTTGCTTGAAGTAATTAATTACCTTACGTGAAGTGGCACTCATTGACACATGATATTTTGTCTAATTCTCCACTGTGCATAAAAATGCAATATATTGTAATATAAATTGTAGCTGTTATTGCTTTAAACACCAATTTAATCAAGGGATTTGACAAATGTAACCATAGACTGATTACCTTTTTTGTCAGTATTTTATGTTAGGACTTTGTCAATTTTACTATCAGTTTGATTTCATTCTGAAATAGCAAATTCTCATCATAAAAATACTCTTGTCCTAATCCATGCAGTTTAAAAAATGTTTAATCCACCCCATCCATTGCCACATTAGGCATAGAACATAATTTGAGTTTAGATGCAGTGAAAATTGCACAGCTCAACACAAGCACATGGGTCAAGCATCAGGGTTACTAGGGGTTTACTACAGGGTTACGTTGGATTTGGTTCTCCTGTCTGTGTCCAGCAGTTGCTGGAGCTCTGCCTGGGGTAGATTTGAGGAATGGTCAGACCTTTCTGACCAGACATCCCTGGTGAACTCCAAAACGTCCTGCTAGTCAGGGAATTAAATCAGTATTAAGCCAAGCTGAAGCAAATGCTGGCATATAATTAACAGAGCATTGTCAAAGAGAGCTCATGGTTTAATTTTAGTGGGGAAAATATGGTATCTCAGATACCATGATATGGGTGTTTGTTCACAGCCACTGTACCTGTCAACTATTATTATCCTGATGCTGCCGTGTTCCCTGAACTGTTTTGATTTCTTAACAAGAAGAGAATTTTCTCTGATGTGCCATCTGTAAGGCACAGTTTACCAAACGAAAACTTTATCTCAAATTTTTAATAATTTTCTGTCAATTCCAATAAAATCAGATATATTTTTATAATACTTACAAAATAATAGCAAATGTGACTCACCACATGTGCCACTATTTCATTTGATATCCTTCTTCTCCCACTGACTTTTCTTTCCAGCACAAAATGCAATTTAAATGTCAACTTGAACTAAAAAAAGTTACATTCCTGGGGAGATTACTGGTATCTCATACAATCTCAAATAATTCTACTTCTTTCCACTCCTTTACCTATTTTAATCTATTTTAGTCTCTCATTGTGAAGGTTCTAAAATTAACAAATGGTGGAAGGAATGAAATAATGCACTTTTTGTTTGCTTATAAGTGACAGGACAAGTCATAGAATTACAGAATGGTTTGGGTTGGAAGGGACCTTAAATCTCATCCAATTCCATGCCCTGCCTTGGGCAGGGACACCTTTCACTATCCCTGGTTGCTCCAAGTTCTATCCAACCTGGCCTTGGACACTTCCAGGGATGGGAAGCAGCCACAACTTCTCTGGAAAAATTTTGCCAGAGCCTCACCACTTAATTTCTTCATAATATCTAATCTAAATGGATAAAAAATACTTCAAATCAAATGTGGACAGAGAATGTCCACACATGAGGTGATGGTCTGCTTTGCTCTGTCCAGAGATGTTGTGCTTGGAAATTCATTCAGTATTGTGAGAGTATTCACATTTTTATATTTTGGATTTACCTGGAGACTTTCAGGTTCTCTTAAGTATCATTCCTACACAAAGATGTTTGCACTCTCCACAAGGGTGTGTTTCACTGGGGCAGCACCACAGGCATTGCATACAGGACCCACTAGGATTTTCCCTTCTGGGACATGGCACAGGAGACTGCTCCAGCTCAAGCTCACTGCCACAGAGTCAGGAAACAGTGATGGCAACCAACTGCCCTGCCTTGATGCCAGAGTTCAAATCCCTTCCCCCACTGCTGAATTTATATGCATTTTTCACCTCCATAAAAACATCCTAATCCACAACCGGAGAGTTGTCATGGTGCTTCTTTCCTAATGATCACCCTTCCTCTGAAATTCCTAAGAAGACTGCTGAATGTCATCCTCAGCTCCCTGAAACGTTGCACAACAGGCATGGGAAAGCTGGGGAAAAGTTTTGCTGACATCAGTTAGATGTCAAAAAGTTTAGTGCTGAGATTTAGCCCTAATCTCTGTGTTTTAGCTCCTTAATTCCAGCACTCCTGGTGCTCCCCAGTTTGTGAGAATGCACAATAAAGACTGAGAAAACCAGCTCCTCCATTTTTTTTTAATCATAAGAATAACTTGGACTGTTCCACTTCAGGAGAAATGAGGATTATGATATCAAACAAACTGAGGACTCACTACTGCCTGGTTTAGAAAATATGGAGATGGTTCAGCCTAAAAACAAATTAGAGATTCAATATGTCAAAGACACCAAAAGTACCATGAAATGTAGGAAGCAGGCTCAGGTTCAAAACTCACCTGGAACTGCCATGGGAAACTGTTGCTGGAAAAGCCATCTGGAAAAATTCCTCCATGAGAAGAGTTCTTGGTCAGCCTGCCTGAACCCTTCATCCAGTCTGCATACAGTTTTCTTACAGGCACAAAAAGTTCAGCTGTGCCACAGATTTTCAGGACCTTGATGATATCTGCAGGAATGCACAAAACCTGCATCAAGAAATGTTCACCAGGAGATTTATACAATTATTTTCTAATGAAATTATTGAAAACTAGGACTAGAGTCAAGTTCTGTATACCCACACTGACTTCAAGGGCCCTTTGGACACCTGAAAACCCACTCTTCTTTTTCCGGAATTCTGTGCATCATTCACCATTGCCACCTGACTTTTGAAGCAAACAGGTGAAGACATTTTTAGCTCTCAGCTTTGATTCTACCCTGCAGTAAAAACCCATCCTTTGCAGAGAATGGAGGATTATCCTTCAGGAAAAAAAAAAAAAAAAACAGGCTTCAGGATGCATTTTATTACTCATTTTCTGAATCAATATAATGAAGATAGCTATATCTAAGGTATAGATAGGTAGATATATCTTCCCAAGAGGAAATGTCTCCTGCAGCCCCTGTATATTCCAGAGATTTGTAGGGTTGCTCTGCTCCACAGATGGATGAAGAGCACCTCGTACTGCCTGTATTTACCTCTCAGAGGTGTTGGAGGCTGTAATTAATTACTGTTTGTAGAACCCATTGAGATTGTTAGAGAAAGGCACTAGAGAGCGAGTGGTGTTATAAATTATTACACTTGAAAACGTTCAAACTCTTCAGCCTTCCACTGCTCGCCTTCGCACAAACGAAGCATTTCCCTTTCTCCTCCTGGAATAAAATTTGCCCTCTTGACATGCACTAACCATTAGAGAGGCTGTGCTTACAAGCACCTAACAGTATTTTCTCAAGTTTATTTTGACATTGACTTTTAATCAACGTGACGATGATTGAAAAAGCCAGTCCAACGTTTCACTAAAAGGAATATTAAAAGTGCATTGATTGTGTCTGCAAAGATATGCAATTAAAAAGTATAAGTGCTGTTATTTAACACTTGACTTTAATTATTTTGAACTCTCGTGGCCCTGTTGTGTACATGGTTAAATGTGCAATGCTGTGTGTTTCAAGTAACTTGGCTGTAAGCAATTTTATATTTTAATGAAAATAATTACAGTTTGAGTAATATGAAGTGTATCTGAAGTGTAACCCCTGATGCTACTTCCCCAGAATTTGCTGTGATATAAATTATCATGATTTATTACGGTGACTCTGTGCTTTATGTGTTTATAGGGGATCCTGGCTAGCAATGATGATTCTTAACTAACAAAGAATTGCATTTCAAAAGCAATTTTTTCTTGGATCTCATCTGTAATTCTTCCCCAAAAGTGATATGATTTAACTGTGCTGCAGTATGTGCTATTGCAAAGATGGCATTATTGTGCTGTCATTTTGACAGCTTACTTTAATTTACACCATTTAATGGGTGAATACATTTTTTAAAAATCTGGTGTTATTCTTTCTTAATATACCATATGCCATCGATCCCACATGCACTTCTTTGCATAAGCACACCAAGTTACAGAGTGGTATAAAGCAACCTATGTGTCATGTACAACCTCTCCTTTGAGTGACACATCAGAAGCTCAGGTCCTCTCTGTTCTTCAAGGATTCTGTGGATCCTGTGACATTTCTGAGCCTCGAGCTGAAATATGTTACATGATACGTGATGTCCCCACTGGCATCTGTCCACCTCAGAGATGGGCACTTTTCAGATACACTGTACAAAAATAAATTTCTGAATGTCATTTGCCTTTGCTAAAAGCAGCAATACAGAAAGTGTAAAGACTGTTGTAATTATATTACTGCAAAGGCCAGTATCTGCAGCAGCTGGTTTCAATTCCAACCACTATTTTAAACTATTTGGTCAAACAAAATCTCTTCCAGCTCCTGACACATTTTGCCAGCTAATGGTAACTACTCATCAGCACGGGCAAAGGTTGGACAATCATCCCCTTTGTCTTCTTTTGGGGAGGGCAGCCTGATCATTCCTGCCTGGGGAATTTCAGGGTCACTTCCAAAGGAAGCAGAGAATACAGGGGTTTGATCCAGGCCTGTCCACACCTTTCCCATGAATGTACCCCTCATCTCAGCAAACACCAGCTCCAGTAGGGCTTTCCCATCCAGACTCCTTTACTTAGCCTGTTCCTAAAGGATTCAGACACTACCAAGGCCAGGTTGGACAGGGCTTGGAGCAGCCTGGTCTGGTGGAAGGTTCCAATCCCTGCCCACACAGGGATTGGAACAAAATGAGCTTTAAGTTCTCTTCCTTTGTATGATTCTACCCATGTTACTGCTCAGAGGATGCCACTGAGAGCAATCCCTCCTCCTCAGGATGATCTGTCACCCTGGGTTCACATTCTGTGTGAAAGCATCTCCACAGCTCCCAGGTCACACCTGGCTTTTCTCTGCCTTGTTTGGTCCTGTCCACAAAAAACCCTGCAAAGCCTGCAATCCTGGCCCAGCAATAATCTCTGAAGGCTTCAGAAAATCTGCTGTGGGACGTTATCTCAGTAGAGGAAAATTTCGTTTGGGAAGCAGCCCAATTTAAGAAAACAATTTCATGACAGCGTGGAAAGAAAGCTGATGAGCTCCAAGAACTTAACTTTATTTGGTAGACTTTTGTCTGCCTTCCAAGGACACCTAAGAGTTAAATAATTTAAGACTGTAAGAAAAACAACAAAAAAAAGAAGATATCCTAGTCATTCCATTTTCCTGTTGCAAATATTATTTTTGGACAGAAATGCTGCAAATAAAAGAGCAAGACGAGCTAAAGATTTTAAGCAAGAGGTATCCAAGGTTGAAAAGGATTTTGTTGACATGAACTGAAGAAATACAACATACCTTTATCCATACTTAGCTCTTTGATGTTGTACATGATACCCAGTATGGCATTACAACCAACTGTACATGTCATAAAAGTACAGAGATTCCATGTGGAGTGAACCTGCAGTGAATTAATGCCTCTGTCAAGGTGTATCCTGAAATGTATTATACCATCCTTGCCTCAAATTCCAGTTTGCATATTCCCTGCAACTCACATGGCCAGGGACAATAAATCACCCCAGCAAAAACAGGAAACAGATTATTTTGAATTCCATCCCACTGATTAACAGTAGATTTGGAATGAGAAATCACGTGAAATATTTAGAAAATTGTGTGCTTTTTAATAAATGATAGCTATTGTGGAAAAGTATATAATTCCCTTTTTTTTCCATGCTAATTTAAGGCAGTAGGGTTTGGGTCTGGAACACAAATCTAATGAAGAGTGACTGAGGGAACTGGGGTCATTTAGGCTGCAGAAAAGGATGCTCAGGGGACATTTATAACTCTCTACAATCCTATGAAAGAAGATTTTGGTGAGGTGGGGTCAGTTTCCTCTCCAAAGTAGCAAGGGACAGGACAAAACAGCCCTAAATTGCACCAGGTGAGGTTAAAGTTAGGTATTAGGAAAATGTTTTTCATGGGAATGGTTGAAAAGTATTAGAACAGGTTTCCCAGGGAAGGGATGGAACCACCATCCTTGGAGTTTTCAAAAATAATGTGGATATTGCACTAGGGGAAATGGTTTAGTGGATAACGTGGTGGTGGTGCTGGGTTGATGACTGGACTTAAGGGTCTTAAAGGTCTTTTCCAGCCTAATTGATTTCACAATTACACCTGTGTCTCACCTAAAAAAAACTGCTGGGAATTTTACATGCCCAGAAATGAGGCATTTGTACATAACAGAGCAACAGATGCTGACAACTGACACACACTTCCTGCACCTACTGAAAGGACCAACATCTTAAATTATCTCCAGGTGCTATGGAAAAGCTGCAGATCTCTGAACAGAAGTCAGAAAATTGACACAAGTGTGATTTCTTGGGGTTTTTATGCATTAGCTTGAGTGTCCACTTCAGACAGAAATATCAAAGTGAAACAGTAAAGAAAATGCTGCCATTGCTATGGTTAGGAAGGGGCTTTAAATTATAACAGGAGTTTTAATCATTAGTTTTTGCAGAAGACGTCACTGAAGATAGGATTTGCACTGGACTTTTCTGTAGGAGTAGAGAAGTTGCATATTTTAAATCTCTAGCAGAAATCCTACAGAGTAGAAGGGGCAATGAACACCAACTCCCTCACCCTCCAGTGCAAAAGGAGCAGATGAGAAATTTTACAAGTTGGACACGCGGCCCCTTGACCTGTGTGATACTGGATAACCCTCTGCAGTGTCAAGCAATGGATCATCTTACCTGCTGCTGCAAAACAGACTTCCTTATGTGCTTGGAAAGGGCATTTCCCATGTCTGAGAGGGAATTCCTGTCCTGTTTCACCTATGGAAGAAAATCATAACAAAACAGAACCCACAAACAAACAAACCCCAGAAACAGAAGGACAGCTAAACAAATAATTTTAAAAAACAAAAACAGAACAAAGAGAAACTTTACAGAAAATGGAACTCAACCACCAAAATATTTCCCAAACCAGCCTTGACAAAATATATTTCTTGTTATATCCACCCCTCTTTCAGCGTGGAAATGTGTTAGAGTCAAAGATGCTAAAAATTTTAGACTTTGTCTACTAACAAACTCCAACCCACAAGAAAACACTACATTTCACCTAAAGCCATAAAAAAAACTTTCCAAAATTAATTTATAACACTAAAATTATAAGTATATAATTTAATTAAAATATATAATATGTAGTAAAAACTTAAAGCTTAAAATTTTAGACTATAAATGTAATATATATGTAATATATATGTATAAAACAAAATAAATTTTTTAAAACAGAAACAGAGCCCTGGAAAATGCAGCAGAACTGAGAGGTCCTGATGGAAAGGAGAGTTTCTGGGCACTGAGAAAAGCATTGCAGCAGACTGGTGCTGTATCATATTTGATGGATTTAGTTGGTCAGCCCTCTTCCTCCTTCCATGCAACACACGCACACTGATCTATAGCACACACATATGGTCACCAGCATAGAGGCAGCAAATGCCAGATCAGATAGAGAAAGGGTGAATTTAAGAGATTATAAATGTCTTTTCATAATAATATATATTTGATACTGTCACTAAAGTAAGACTGTCCAAAAACAATATGAACACTTTTCTCCTCTTTTATATGACCATAAGAAAATAATTTCAGTTCAGCTTAGGAATGGCTTTCTTGTATTGTTAAAAGGTGATTAAAAAAGGCAAAACAATTTTCATTTTGAATCTCTAAGGAGAACCATTGCCCTAGTGAATATCAGTCAGAAAGGTTCTTTCCTGCCATGAGGTCATGAAGAGGTGAAACCTTTTCAGTGGGAAGGAGGACAGGGATGTTGTTGGTGCAACACATCCTGGCTGTCACACAGAGGGGGAGATGGAGGCCTTGTGAAATCACTTCTGTGTCACCTCTGCAGCTGTGTCCAGCCCCCTCTCTGTGGTTTCAAACACAAGTCCAGCTTTATGTATCTGCAAAAACCCTCTCACAGAAGCATTTTCTTCAAAGAGATGCTGAGATTTGTTTTATCAGATAATGCTGCAACCCTGTCTAACGCGACACATGAAGAAAGAGAAAACTTCCTTAAAAAACATTCCAAACTCCTCTTTGTGCCACCCACACGTGCAGTCCTGGCTGAAGGACAGAGCTGCATGTGGCTGGGGCCTGGGGAGGAATCAGCCCAGCAGCCCCTGCCAGGCTGCCCAAGGCAGAGCAGGATTTCCCCAGGGCCTCCCCTCCCATCCCAGCACAGAGCTCAGAGCTCCTTGGGTGTTCAGCACAACCAAAACCTGGCCACAAGATTCGAAATCAAAGGCACAGAGTTACACACCCTGCTGAAAATCTGGCACTTTGCTGAAGTGTCGAAATGCTTCTGGTCAAAATATGGCCATGATCACTAAAATATACAATTGCTTTTCATAATCAGCAGTATTTACCCACATAAATAATTTTATTGACTCCGGTCACAGGAAATGCTCATTTTGTGTGACACTGGGAAAGACTTCTAAGACCTAGGAGACAACCATGGCATAAATATTGCAAAGACTGATCTAAGACTGTATCCAGCTTCAGTGGATGCAGACCAGAGTCAGTGCTAGTTCTGCAAATGCTTCTGCATCACCTCATCAGTGTGTGGGAGCAAGAGGTAGACTTGTATCCCTTGGAAAATATGCAGAAGCAAAGAAATGGAAGAGAGAAAAAGGGAGATATTATTTTAGATGATCTTTAAGGACCTTTCCAACCCAAAACTTTCTCTGTATTTATGAACATATTTATGGAATGTATTTATGAAGCACAAAACAATGACACAGTGCCTGAGAAAGGATAAACAAATTGTTGCTCTATGAGTTTTGCTTTTGTTCAGCTTCAAAGAAAGAGTCACCCAGTTGAGACACTCAGCATTTGAGTTTTAAAAGGATGCTCTGGGATGATGGACGCTCATTAAGGGCTCAGCTCTGTAATTAATCAGCTAATGCAGATATACTTCAAGTCAAACCTCTGCTCTAGCATACTTGTAAAGTTCATTCAAGCAGGGTCCTGGGTCAGACCAGACATAGCAGTCTTACAATATTTTCTTTAAGTATTGCCCAGCCTTGGAAATACATCTGAGCGTCTTGGATTCTTCTCATAAAGTGAAAAGGGCCATGTGTCTTGTAAAGACAAGCCCCAAGGGAACTGAGGTAAAGTATTTTTGTAGCCTTAACACAAATTTTCCTTGTGTTTATGACTTCATTATTTTAGTGGGTGTGTTATTTCAGTGGGTTTTTCAGCTACTTATTTTCTATCTTCTTTATGGTGCTTTTTTTTTTTTTCCTGTCTACTTTAAATAAGGAAAATGGACTCAACAGATGATGCAGAGGTCTTTATAGCAGAGCTACTGGTTTTCATTCCTGTTTCCTGAACCTCAAAGAATCATGTGCTTAAGATGCTCAAAGAATATTGAAGTTACTGTTGGTGTCTGGTCAGTGTAAGAGCTCCCCATGTGAGCAGAGGTGAATATTTTAGCCATCTATCTTCTGTTAAGCGTAGTGAAAGAGTTAAGACAAAATGAATTAAGCGAACACAGCCGACAAGAGAAAAATTGTTTCTGATTAGCAGGAAAACCCAGGATTAGGATGTGGTTACTATGTAATTGCAAAATCTGATCTTCAGTAATATCTGGCAGGGTTTTAGAGAAAAAAGCAGTGAAAGGACTGAAAACTAATACTAAGCTCATTGAAGATGAATTAATCCAAAATACTGGTCTCCATACCTATGGAGTTGGCCCTACCTCTGCAAAAAGCTTGGAATTGGTGGGATAGATGTGTAGAACATCTGTCTGGCCTAGGCAGAGGGGTTTTCACAAAAATGCCCTTTTTTCTAGGTGCGGCTTCAGCCAAAATGCACAGAGACAGCAGCTATTGATGGAGCAGAGCTGGGCCAATGACCCATCCAAATTGTTGGGTTATTAATTATCACTTCTGCTTTACCTGATGTCAGCTCACTTGCCATATTTGCTTTACTGGGAGCTTGGTTGCCTAATTAACAGTAATTTGGATTTTAACTGAGCCTGTGAGTTTCCTATAAAACCTGTGCTTGGGGACCCCAGTGATCACCAAGTTGCTGGTCAAAGTTTTGATAAGAAGTAATGCTTGAGTGAATCCTGCAAGCCATCACCCTAAGGCAAAGTAATCTCATGGTAAGGATGGCTGAGTAAAATAATAGGAAGCATGGAGCTTTTCTCAAACCTAGAGCCAAACCTTTTACAAGACATGAAGTTCTCATTTTTCTTCTTTTTTATTTTTTCTGTTTGAATTTGTCATAGAATTTTTGTCCTATGCCAGGAAAAAAAAAATAGAAATACCAAAATATCATGACAAAAGTCTGTTCTTGGATTCATGAGAAAATCCAGAAGGAAAGGAGACCTCATGAGAAAGCCTGTTTGCACTACATTTTTACATGGCTTTCAAAGTGTATGCAGTGGCAAAAAAAAAAAAAAAAAAAGGTACAGAAGCTAAAAATCAATAAAGCATGAGGAGTTTCTTTCCTTACCAAATCAAAAGAGGTGATACCATGCATTAGGACCTGGCAGAGTCCATGATATGCAGTCTGCATCTTCAGCAAGAACTTGTGGACACTGAGTCGTCCAGTGCTCAGCTCTTCCAGCTGGAGCTGTCTCAAACACTCTCTTAATTTCATTCAAATATATTAAAAACATGATGGAGAGGTAAAAGTACCTACTACAGGCATAGGAAATGTTCAAGGCAACAGGCAGAAGTGAGTTCAAAGGAGAGCAGATAAGTAAGCTGCTGTAGTTTATGTTTTCCTGTTTCAAAAAAAAGAAAAAATTGCAGGAGAAAGATAAATGTCAAAGATTTGATACTTAAAAGAGTTTGGTAGGAAACATAAATGCATGACTGACTCAACACAGATTAGAGTGAGGAATATTGCTTTATGGATTTTCTTAAGGGGAAACCAAAAAAATGCACTTCCCCACTCAAAAAAGTGCAACGTAATTGAATTTCACACCGACAGGATTGGACTTAATATCAACCAAATAAAGGTGTATCAAAGCAGGTCATTAAAATTAAATAAGAATGTAAAGTTATCACTCACCTCTCCTCTGTAGCTTGATTTCTCCTTTTGTTTCCTTCTGGTTTTGGTGTTTCAGAGAACATTTGGATTTAAAATTCTCCTCTTATACACAGGACTATCCACTACACTATATCTATGCCACATTTCTGCTGAAGGACCTCAGTCTTCATGAAATAACCTAATTCTGCTTGCAGGCCCTTTTAATTAGGCAGTTTTTGTTGAGTGAGATCCAACCAGTGGGAAAAAAAAAGAGGGATATGTAAAAAGACATTGGTCACTAAAAATCAAAACAGCAGCCAAAGGTGCCTACTCTGCAAATGCTGTGGTTAGAAAATTTGAATCTCATGGAAACCAGCCTTGGGTTTGGGCAGGAGAGCTCAGCACTGGCTATAAATGATTTGTGCTGATGGCCAGGATCTGGCCATTGGGCTGGACAGAGTTTCTCACCCCTTCCTTTACCAAGAGAATTTCTGAGCCTCTTTTCATACGTGGTGTATTGCTCAGGGACCTGCTGCAATAGGGTCATGTGGGACAGCAGCCCCATAAAAGTGGATATAGGTGCCCTATTCACACATCCATCTGATTTTCCTAGAAAAGCTCCAATGAGGGAAGCTGCTGCTCACTGTGCTCCAACAACCTACCCAAGGGTTAAAGTATTGATCCTTACCTACAATATAATGTAGCTTGACATGTTTCATCAAGCATGTCGTTCTCACTCCAGTTCCAGAGCACTACTCTGAAAAGTAAAAACAGTAATAAAAAAAAAAAAATAAGATTACTACTAACATGTAAAATATATTTAAATAAACCAAAATAGCAGAGAAAAAACAATTATCATAGCACAATAGATAATTTAGCACCAAACTTTAAACAAATAGTGCCATTTGCTTTTGAGGCACCAAAAAGAGTTTATTATTTCACTATTTCATCTCACCTTGTGTCATTAAAATATAGGACACAAGTAGTAAAACACAAAGTAAATATGTACATATCTTTACACCATGTAGGGCAGCTATAAATCTTGCTCTTTGATAACAGCTGTACTATAGCAATCATTTGAGTAGTGCAGCTGCCACAACAATATCAAATTTTATAGTTAAAAGGCAGTCAAAACTTTAATGGTACAGTGGAGGTAGATATATATTGTGCTATAAATAAACATTATCTAATGAAGAAATGAAACATGTTTATTTTTCCTTGACATATCGTTCAAAATCATATATCTTTGCTGCTGCAAGCTGCTATAATAGCAGCCATTATACTTCAGCATGTATAACAACAAGGCCTGCAGTTGGGCTAATTACGCCGGATTTAAATGAGGGATGGGAGAACTTCAGACAGCGTGGCCTTGCAAGCAAGGCTTTCATTTCAGCAGAGCAGTATCTTAAAATGTTATCAGAGCTAGCCTGTGCTGGCAGAGGTTCTGAAGGGGCTGGGAATGCAGTGAGAAAGGAGTGGGTTTTCCCCTCAGACGATGACTTGTGCTGCGCTGCTGTGACAGGGTGTAATCGATCTGGGGAGCAGGGGACCATGAGAACTGATGTGCTGCTTCAGTCACTGCCACATTACTCACATATGAAAAACCTCCAAAAGGATCCAAGAAAGCACATGTTTAGTGCAGGCAGGCTCATCTCCCTCCCGAGGAAATAACGTGCCTAAAATGTGGTTTCCATGAATTTACTGAGGTTTCTGCAGTGCTCACAATCAGCCTAGGGATAAACTGACGGCACCTATGGAGACATTCACCTCCTGCACAAAGACTGAGTGAAGGCATGGGAATGATTTTAAACAAACTAGAAAAATCTAATATTGAACAGTTTTGAGAACACAGCTCATTGTGCTATGTCAGGAAAGGCCACAAAACCTTGTCTAATGTTCAGGTGTGTGTTTGTGCAGGAATTTTCTCTTGAGTTGAGAGTGAACTTCTGAAAGACATCTCCCAGTGCCTGCTGCCCATCTCACTGCAAAGAGGTGTCTGGAAACCACTTGCTGGGTGCCCTTGGAATGGCACTAAAATTTTGGTGCACACCAAGAGCAAACCCAAAGCAATCCATCAGTGCCAGGGAGTCAGTCCATGGGACACACTCAGTCCAAGGCTAGCCCCAAAACACAAATGTGGCTGATTTGAGGCCCTCAGCACCAGCTCCACCTCCACTGCTCACTAGGATCATTAAGGTTGGGAAAAACCTCTAAGGCCATTGAATTCAACCATGAACCCAGCTTTGCAGATGCACCACAAACAAAGATGTTGTTTCAGACTATCAAAGAAAAGACCAACGCCCACAACTACAGTATGTTGCAAGATAAGAAAGAGACCTGGTGGTGACAAAAAAAAATATCCTGGGTTCCTGCAGCACCAGTGAAACTGGCAAGGAAAATTCATGAGCTCCATTCCCTTAAAAATCCTCCTTAGGAAGCTCTGATTCCCTTCTTCACATCATAAAATTCTCCCTGCCAGAAGGGAGATTACCATCTTGCCTGGAGTTTGCCTCCTGTTCAGTGTGGGTTTCTCTGAAGGTGACACATGGACACCCTGGTGGGAATTGCTGCGACCCGGGGGAGCAGATCCATTGGAGAGCAAATCCCTGACAAACAGCTTATTACAGTTAAACTTTGTGTGTGCCCACCATTGGAGATCCTCAGGGTGCTTTTGCTTGCCATCAGCAGAGCATTTATCCAAAAAACCCCATGAGATGCTATAAAATAAACCCAACAGCTGTTAGCAGAAGATGACAAATCCTAGACACCTTTTTGTCACATTGCAACCTATACAATTTAGCCCGTGTTTACAAACAAATTGCTGCAGAAAAATATTAAGTCCTGGCATTTAGAGAAGCTCTAGAAATTACTCACTCCCCTGGAATTCTGCATGACAATTTAAGACTACTCTTCTACTCCTAATAAATGTAGCTAGAGCAAAGTTTCATAAACATTCTTGAGATTTCTTCTGTAACAGCTTTATTTTGGCTCCCCACTTTTCCTGCTTAAACAAATGGTAAGGTTGGCTGATATTGTCAAAATAGAGCACTTCTCATGAACCAAGAGTCATTTATTAATGTAATTTATTGAGCTGGCATTGTAAAACATAAAATCATATTTTTACTGTGGGACTCACACACACTAAACAAACAAACAAAAAACAGCAAAGAAACCCCTCATTACCCCCAAGCTAAGAATATTTTCTTTTAAAAGTCAAATTATTACAACCGTGGATCTGTAAGTAAGATTATATGCTTCCAGAGCTGGCCTTTCAGAGGCCAACAGGGTAAGTGTTAATGAACCGTGCAATGTTGGGTAAGAACAGAACAGATGTTTGCACGGCCATCAGGTAGACCTTTGTTTATATGAATGCACCACAGTAGATAATACCTAATACCTTTCCATTGGCTTAAAATAACCTTCCCACTAAAAATACAAACAGGCTTTTCCCCAGTTGTGAACATGCTTAAAATCTAATTAATACACAGCCGACTGCAAACCCACCAAACTGCTCAGGCAGGGTCGGACCTGTCACCCAGCGTCACCTCTTTCATGACACAGCCTTAATCTCCTCCTTTGTCCTTATATTGCAGTTTTTGCTCTAAAGGTTTCTGCACTAAAAAAGTGGGGAGGTGAAGCCGTAGTTCAATTCAATTTATTTTTATATTGCCTCTCATACAAAGTCTTTCAAAACTCTTTATAGTGAGAGATAAAATAATCATATAACGCTTGTCGGAATTCAGCACTGTGACTTTTATGCTCAGAGTAAAAGCTACATGCTAGGAAAAAAATTAAGAATATTTAGAAACAAAGAGAGGATTAATAAATACATATTGTCCCTGCACTGTGGGAGAAGTGGGAAGCACATCCCTGTCCTGGTGCATTTGTAGCCCTTCCTTTATTTTGGAAGGTCCCAACATAAAGGGGCTGTTGGAGAGGGTGAGAAGGGCGTCACTCAAAGGAGGCCCTTCCAGCTGTGCTGGGCACAGAAACATCAGTCTGTTGTTTTCCTTCATATGGAAAACCCAGTTTCCATTCAGAAAACAAGAAAAGTTCAGCTTATCCTGAGAAAGGAATGGAAAAATGCACGAAGTGAACCACACACATCATCTGACAAACACAACGCAGGAGTAGCCCCACATCCAGGGAGGAAAAGATTATTGCAAAAGACGACCAGAAAAAGCAAAAAATATTTATGGCAACACCATTATTATAATTAATTTAAACTATTTATAAACACTCATTTTTCAAAAACATTACCATATAATAAGTAATACAATTATGCATAAGGATATGCATTCCTTATGGACCCAGGTATGCAATCCTGGACCCAGGTATGCACCCTGTCCTTGCAAACGACACAATGAGCAGTCATTGAGTGGCCTATTTACCCTGTTATACCCATCAGATTTAGGAAATAAGCACAAAAATCCTGTCTTTTGGGCACTCAAAGTAACTCTACCCCATATCTAAACAAAACCTGAATATCAGCACACTCACCCAGTTTAACCAAGCATAACCTCAAGCAGCACAGGAGAAAAATGTTCCTGAAAACCCACTTATAATTAAAGAAAGCATGTTATAAATTCTGTGATACAGTACTAAATTGTCATTGTAAAAGTTTACTACATCTTTGAGGTCCATCGATTCAGAAGCCCACACATAAAGAAGCCTGGTAAAAGAGCATCTAAGAAAATATTTGGGCAACAGCTAATATTTCTTCCTACCTGTCTTCATGCCCACACCATTCAACACAAGCCACATCTTTATAACACACAGTAAGAAAACACAATATATAGTAACTCATTTTCTGACCTTTTAATATTTCTGCCATTGATTGTCAGAAGTGAGGACGGCTCTCTATCCTAAGGTGATGGATTATTTAATTAACTATTGACCTTTTCAGTATCAGATGTTGACAATGAATGCGCTCCTGTGTAAGCTGCCTCCTCTGGATGCTGCTCAGCTCTCCAACGCACGTGGATTTGTCTCACATTTTGGTTTTAAGTGTAACATTTCTATTATTTCAATCTAAAAACAAGTCAAAGTCTTGTATTTAATGATGAATACTTTTGTGATCTACTGCTTTGAGTTTTCTTTTGAACTGTACTTCTAGTGGAATTTACGTGCATATTAACAGAATTGCGTCTTTCATAGATAAAATCATTTCTAGAGCTTACCTATGACTTAGGTTCCTGGCATGCTTTCAGGACAACTTCTGCACCAAGAGGCAAAGAAGCCAACCCAGAAAGGAGAAATTGTTCATCATCTGTGCACACGGGTCAAGAGACGTCCCAGACTGAAAATTGTAGCAAACATTTGATATTAGGCTTTGCCTTTGGGCCCAGCAAAGACTCCAGCCAGGAACATGACATTTACACCGAGCACCTTTAAAAAGAAAGAATTTCACTACTTTCCCACAAGACATGCAACGTGAAGCTTTGTTTACACACAGGGAAACTGACTTAAGGCTTTTTCTCCCCCAAAATAAAGAATCCAGATCCTCATCCTGGAGATGTGGGATCCCAGTGCTCTGTTCTCAGCAATTACATATTCAGCTACAATCTTTTTATAAGCAAACAAGGTATTTTCCTCCACGAGCTTGTTGTTGGAACCAAATGCTGAACAAATGATCCGTGCCTCCAGGTTGTCAGAGAGATTTACATGTGACTACACAGCAGTTTGGGTATTCCACTGTGATTTCTCTCCAGGACTGAGAGAGCTGATTAATCCAACATATTCCTGGTAAAAACCACCCAGCATTTCTCCAGGAAAAAAAAGTTCCTAGCCTGGAACACCTTTGTAATAAACACTCTGTTCTGATTTCATCTGTTCACTTAGAAAATATGTATTTGCCAAACCAAGCAGGAACCAGAGAGAAGTTTGGGTTTTTGGGTTTTTTTTAGCTAAACAGACAATAATATTTTTTCAAGGTGTTCCATTTCCTTAATTATTTTGGTAACTATATAACCATAAAACCACTTCATAGGAATAATTCCACAACGTATCCCTGCACCAGCAAATAACAATTAACACATTTCTAGAAGGTCTACTTACAACAAACCACGTTCTCGTTATTTTATTTTTTTCTAAATCATATTTTTGTCTGTGAAACCAGCAGCACACACAGCAGTAAATATTCCTGTGGCTGATGGATTTGGTAAGTGGTTTTAATCAGGAGCTTTCCTTTTGCATCAATCAGCCTTCCCTGCAACCCAGGAAAAACCCCTACATATGTCATCGATACACCCAGATAGCGCAGCTATAAGTCTGATTTTTTGTGATGTTAATACAATATTATGATAGATATCTATTAGCAGGGAGAGCAGAGCAGCAGACAGACTCCAGCTCCTCTGACAGCGGCTGCTCTTTCTTTGTCAGTGTCAATCCGCGCCGGAATCGCGGGGAATGAGCGAATGTGACAGGAGAGGACCGCTCCAATTATGGATGAAGGGATACTATCTACTCCCACTGGTTGATGTGATTTATTCGACGGTCCTTCTGCATTTATAGAGCAGCAGATTGTAGCTGCTTATGAAGTGACAAATAGTGCTCAATGACATTGACTGACTTGTCTGATCAATTTAGCTCGTCTGAAAAGCGGCCGCGAATCGCTGTCCTCGGTGAGTGGCGGCACCAACGGTGCTGGCTCAACTTCACCGACCTGAAATCTCAAATGCCGTTAGAAAAACTATTAAAGAGGGCTCCTTTTAATCAAATAGCACGGCAGTTCCATACAAAGGATGAAAAATAGAAACCTTTCCCACAGCTTTGCTTTGAAACGCACCTCACTTAAAGAATGTTTTGCCTTCAAGACCGTGTCAGGAGAACATTTTTATTATTTTATACGTTCCTGAATATTTGATATATTTTGGTGGAGGAGTAATGTATCTGACAGGGGGAAAGAAATGAAGTTTTCTTGCAAGAACCAACAAAGCAACTTCTCATGTTTTCTAGAAAAGTTGCCAACTGTTTAAATTTTATTGAGCCTTAAGTCATTAGACTAATTTTAAAATTCAGAGCTCTTGAAATCTGGTGATGATGTAATCCAACTTTAATATAAAAATCAAGAAGAAAAAGAAAAAAACAAAATTCCTGGTCTGGTGGCCAGAAAGCAACTTAAAAATGTGGTTTTTGTGAACGCAGTACAACCAAAATCCAAAATAAAATTGGGAGCCAAGTTACAAATGCTGAAGGGTGTTTGTGGATTCTGAGAAGTAACCCTAGGACTACTGGAGCCTGGCAGGACTTTTTCACACTTGGGTTTGACGGCACGGGAATTTCTTAGAAGTCTGGCTCATTTTGATAGAACTGTTGCGTTAATACCCCCATATTGAAAACTGTCAAACTCTCAGTGGCTGGAAGCCCTCCTGGCAGAGAGAGTTGTTAAATGGGAAGAGGTGGCAGAGCCAGGCTCTTGGGTGCCATAGAATTCCCACTGCTTTCCTGAGCCTCAGCACAGCCCTTCTAGTAACGCTGGAATTACATGATAAGGTAATTTGGCATTTGCAAAGGCCTCAAAATAATTCCTTTAAACAAACACAGAATTAAAAACCATTGAGAAACCGTTAACAATTGTATTTTATCTAGCATTAGATTAGTATTTTTATAAAGTCATAATGTCACGTCTCACCTTATAAATAATGCTTATGATATTTCTTATATGAAGCAGGAACAGGAGTTGCCTGCGAATGGTAATTCTGTGTATAAATATATACAAACTTGTGAGGGAGTCTGCACACACATATCAATATATATATGGCCATAGCACAAATAAATCAATGTCTGCATGTGGGGGGTGCCTGTGGGCCGTTCATTATATATTACAATATTAAACTGTTATCCATGCACAAGTATATTTATGTATATATTTCAATTTATTAGAGCTAGGCAGGCCTTTACAGACTTAATAAAGAGCACCAGCATTATAAGCCAAGAACCATTTTTCCCTTTCCCTGTATTATTCAAATTTATTAAACAATATTTCACATTTGTTTGACACAATGTCAAACTCGGGACTCCTAAAGAACTGCTGCAGCTTTGGAACTGTTATGCTTTCTTGGACTTTAATCATTTTTGGCAAGGCTCCATTTCCTGTCAGAAAGTGAAACAGCTTAGGAATGTCATTTTCACGAAAGAAAACAGAGAGAATCCGAGAGGAAGTTCTCCTCCACTCCAGAGCCCCTAAGATACTCAAACACACTCGCAGGAGGGCTGGAATACATCAAACATTAGCAGAGGGAAAAGGACACACTTTTCCCACATTAAAATACATGGATAAAGTTGAACTTTTGCTAAAAATAGTTCCCATGACTAATCCTATTAAGTTTTTAAAAAATTGGGCTGTATCTCCCTTGAAGTCAAATTGTTTTTTAACTTTAGAATGACATTAGAGAAAGACTCTAAAGTGCCTTTGCTTAAGTCAAAGTCCCTGGAAGATTATTTTTTCTTTTCTGGTTTTGTTTTTTTTTTTTTTTTTAAGTGAGATATGAAAAATGAGGACAGGAGCATGGATCACTCTTCTAAAAGGGCAATTTACCTATTGAAGAGGTGAGGAGGATCAGTCTCTCCCAGATCATCGCTGGTGATTTACTGTTTAAAAGAGGCTCCCTACAGAGGGAAGAGGTTCAAGGGAGCAGACACAGACTAACCCTTCCCTGAGCCAGCTCAGTGCCTGCAGGAGCTGAGCTCAGCCAAAGAGGCAGGGATGGAGGAAGCCCTGTAACAGTTTTGGGCAAGAATCACCTCTTTTCTTTGATCAGAAGGCTGGTTATGTAAAAACCACCTTGACTGCTTGTTGTGACGGGGAAACAAGTAATGGCCAGATGGATTTTGAGAACACATCCCACACCCCAGCAGGAAAAACACTGCACCAGGAAAGTTAGCAGTTCCCACTGCATTGTGGCCACGTTGGCAGTAAATAGAGCTAAGGACTTCTGACAACCACCAGATCCCTGCACAATTTATGAATCCTATTTGGAGCTCATCTGATGCTTTTCTAGCAGACCAAACACTTCCCAAAGTTTATGGCATCCTTGTTTGTCCTAACATCCCAGACAGAAATCCCAAGTTATGGTAATACCACGGTAGTTTCAGTGGGAAAGCAGAAGGAAGTTGGCTGCAGAGGAGTGTGAGAATCCATTCCTAAAGGAAAAGTCATTTGCAACAGGACGCTGAGATAAAAAGGATGTTTATCTCATGCAAGGAATTTGACCTAAATCCAAACAACACTCATACACAACTAGGAAAGGTAGGTAGGTTTATCTATCACATTTTCCCTAGAATTGGGTTAAACACCAAGTGATGGGATTTAAGGAGCCTTGCTAATATCTTAGCCCTAATTTGGTTGCAATATTTGTTTAAACCTGTGTGTTACAAACCCCAATGGGGCACAGTCTACCCTGGAGGCCAGATCAGTGAGGCCAAGCTGGGAGGACATCCCAGAACTCTCATCCACAGGATCCAAACACAGGAAGAGAGCACCCAGCTGGCAAAAGCTGAGCAGAGTGTGACATGGTCAAGGAAAAGACAAAATCCTAAAGGGAAAAAATATGATCTATACCTTTAAAAAGTGTTCATACTTCTAGCTCAGTCACAGAAAAGATCAGGAATCAGTATTAATGAAATTAGAAGGATGTTGGAGAAGGAAAAATAAAATGAAAATAAAATAATCACTCCCTTAACAATAAATTTGCATGTTCTGCAGTTTGTTGTTTTGTTTTTTTTTTTTTTCCCTATGGATAGACAAGCACAGAGCACAAGGGGAAGAGAAATGGAGGGTTTACAGGAGCTGTCTGCTTCCATAAACCTTCACATCTCCCTGCTTGAATTCATTCTCCATCTACCTTCAGTTCAGCACTGAACAAGGAGCAGACACAACAGCACAAACCTCACTCAGGTTTGTCCAGGTAGGGGCACACAGGCATTCCCTTTGGGAAGGGAAAGAGTAGAGCAGGTTGTGGTGGGAAAGCCACCCCCCCCTTGCCTGTGCTTTTTCCCTCCATCTCTCAGGCAGCTGGGTCAGGTACGATGGGGTGGTCCCAGCATGTCCCCCACACACCAGGGGACTGTAAAAACTCTCAGCATCAGCCTACATCTGCTGGCCTTGAAGTCGCGCCCCCCACCCACACTTCCATAGCAGCTGAGTGAGGTCAATCCCCAAACACTTGTGAACACGTCCTCCTTCCCACCCCCCTGAAGCCCCTCTGGCAGCATTGTTTTCTTTTCTGCCCCCAGCCGAGCTTTCATGGTGCTCTCTGATGTTTCTGCAAGGAATAATTCATTCCCCCAGCCCAAACCTGTGCCATAGGTAGCTTTGCAATTTTCCTGTAACACCACTGCCAGTCATCCTGACATTCCTTCCTTTTGCTCAGACCAGCCTGACTGTTGAACCTCTAATTCCAGCCCAGCACATGACATTTGTTTGTTGTCAAAAGTATAACTTGGTGCTTGCACTTACAATAACGTCTTGCAGCAAGTTAGTCACCGACGAACATTCCCAGTCACTTATTTTCCAGCACAGACTACAGGTTTCCATGGCTATATTCCACAGGAAAAAAAAAAAAGAAAGAAAGAAAGAAAAAAAATTCCAATTTCATGTGTAGATTAAATACTTCAAAGTCTCAAGCACTCAAGCCATCACTAACACATGCAATAATATAAACTAGAATGAATTTCCAGGATGTAGTAGGCTGAAACTCAGCCTTTGGAGCGGCAGGGTTGAAGTGCACTTTGACACCAGCCCTCCCCATCCCCTCTCCCTACAACAATTAAATCCTCCTTTCCTCACCTTCTTCCCATGGCTGTCCCACTTTCACAGCAGCTGGCAATCACCAATTAACACCAGAGCCCATGAACTTGTCCAACTGCAGCTCTGCCTGTACTTCCGACCCATCACTATAGCATCAGTTTATACTGCAACCCATGAAGTCAACTCATTACATGTTCCTCCAAAAATCTCCCCATTCTTCAGCACCATTCTTCATTCAAACTCATCTTTGCCTTCATTGCATCCTGTATATTTCCCTGCATGTTAAGGAAAATATAAAATCATTTAGGTTGGGAAAGCCCTCTGAGATCATCAAGTTGAACTGTTAGCCCATCACTGCCAAGCCCAACACTAACTCATGTCCCCCGGTGCCACATCTACAAGTCTTAAATCCCTCCAGTAATGGGGACTTAAATTCTATGAAGGATTATGTGATAAATCACTGTTAAAAATTTTGTTTGTATTGTTGGAGGAGTCTTCAATTTCTACTGGGAGGAAGGATTCTGGAGAGCAAAATCTATATCTGGAGCTATACTTCTATTTTTCTGTACAGTTAAATACATGTAAGGACTTACTAAACTTCTTGAATTTAATAAGAATTAAAAAAAATAATAATAAACCATACTGTTAATTAGCTGTTAAGCAACGCTCACCACACCAATTCTTCTTGATAAAGTGTGTCACTTAAATCCCAGCCTTTTCCCACTCCCGTTGCTATAGGTGCCTCTCAAACAGCAGTTCACACATTACACTTGGCCCTCCTCCCTTCTGTCCCAGCCTGGTACCTCCTCGAGGGTGTCACACGCAGCCATCCATTTATCTTCCCTTTTTATCAGCTTGCTGAGCGATTCAAAGACGGGCAGAACTTCTTGAGGCCTCCCCCCTTTTTCTTCCCCCCTACCTAAATTTCCGTTTATATCTAGATTTTTCTAAGCCAAACACAACCTAATGGGCAGGAGAAGGCCTGAGCCCCAATTGTTTAACAATGCCTTGAGGGGCTTATTCACCAAAGTTCGACGCTCTGACAAACAGCTTGCTGCAGCTCTAATGATAGGGCATATAAAATGCATCATACATTAAATTTAATGTTGCCTCATTAGTCTTAATTAGATTCCTACATTACACCAGGATTATAGTTTCTTCGTGTTTATGTTTGCTCCTAAAATAAAGTCTACACTACACAACAGTTTGGTGTACTTTCTAACCATTGAATAAATATGTCCTGGATGGATACCTATGGATACTCTTAACCTAGAAAAAAATAGAAAGAAATTAGGTGGTGTTACAAATGCCTTTCAGACACAGAGACTGCTTAGAGTCAGTTGCAAATGAATAAATTTAAAGAAAAAAATAGTGTGCAAATATTAGAAATTACCTACTATTTTGAAGGGTAAACAGTGAAGGGAAAGGAAGAGACTGTTTGCTTCAAACAAGTGGTAACTTTTCTATTTTTATGGATGCTTTGATAGATTGCTCTCATACTAATTAATTTTGTCTTCAGGATTAGATTTTTTGCAGTTTATTTACTTTCAGTTTAAAATCTGTTTCCAAGTGATGCCACTAATTCATCTTTGGAACTTGGTTCCAAACACCAACAGAGCTCATCCCATGATTAGACAAAATGACCTACACCAGGACCACACATGTCAGAGGTGAACAGTTGTTTTTTTTTTTTTTAATGGAGCATCTCATTTTTCTTCCTGCAATTAATTTAACAGGTAACTTTAAATTTAAAAAAGTTTGGAAAAATACAGGTTATTTGCTAATGTCAAACTGAAGCTTGATTGTTGTAAGCATTGAAAAGGTGAAATCTGGTTTACCAAGTGTTGCCATTCTTAATATTTTGGCTCAGATCTTGCCATGAAATAGTTCAACCTCTTGAAGCTGTTTCTCACCCAGCACAGAGTGCAATTCATACAAGTCCATCTCTTTCTTTCTGACCAATTTGTCCAAGCCCCCACAGTAGTATAGAGCAAAGAGAAGTCAATTAGCATTATTACCAGTGAGTGTTCTGCTGATATTTTTAAGATTATTTCCTTTCATGTCCCACGCCATTAATTTGATAAAATTTAATAAAATTTCATTTGAATTTGCATGTGGCCTGGTTTACTTGTTAATTAGAATTTGAAGAATATTATTGAATAGACAGTGCAAATCTGTACATTTCATTTGCTTAAGGGTTTCAAAGGAATTATTTTGTCCTGTTTGGATTTACCCTTTTAGAAATCTTTCAGAAAAAGCAAACATTTTAGGTTTCTTAATATTTCAGTTGGCCCCGCCAGGTACACTAAAATAACTTTATTTCCTCTGAGATAAAACAAGTTGACTTAGGCTTTGAAAAATCATTTCCTTGGCTCAGGAAACGGGGAAAATGCTTAGGAAAATTTTCAAGAACTATCTGGCTTTAAAAGTAGATCAAAGTCTAAATATTTCTTTCACAGACGATACTGAAACAATTATTTAAATGACGAAGAGTGCACATGTACTGACTTTGTTCAAACTCAAATTTAAACTTTTCATCCATCTACAGTAGCACATTTTTCTTAGGAATGACATCTTGGGAAAGGCCTGTACAACACAAAAAGGAAAAGGTTTACATTTTCTGAAACCCCCTAATCCTGCCTTTTTGCAGTCTCTCCAAAAATTGTTACCTTTTTCTTGAGGGGATAAAAAGCTCAGTGGTTTCTTCAGTTCCTGGGGCAAACTGCAGCTATGGAACAATGTAAATCCCAAACAAATCAACCAAAATCCTAGAAACACAGAAAACCACCATTATTCATCATGAATAACAAAAGAATAACAAAATGTATCAGCGAACATGGATGAGGACCTATCAGTGGACTACAGATGAATTCACAGGAGGAAGGAAGACTGGATGCATTATGCACATATATTTAGCAGCTGATATCATGTATAATTACAGCACAGTGTTGAGCACCTGAAAGAAATTTTGGAGAGGAGAGGTGAAAAAAGCAGTTACTGAATGATGATCTGTTATTTAGAAGCTGATGCCTAGGAGTGCATGTTACACTCGCTTTTATCTTGAAACCACACAAAGTGTTTTAGAATGGGTAAGACTTAACAGAATTGCTTCTTCTGCCAAAAGGCCCAAGAAAAGTCAACTCTGTCTCTTGCGTGGGTTGGCTGCAAGGCAGGATGCAGCCAGGCAGGACACATTCACCTCCCTCCACTCTGGCTCATACAACCTCCTGCAAAAAATAATAGATGTTGTAGGAAGGCTGTGACTTTTTGTCTTTTTATTGCCTTGCTGCCATGGCCCGCTGGCAGCAAGGACAGCCAGCCATGCTGGGCTTCAGTGGGAAAGGCTCCCAGCATGGCTGGAACTAGATCCATGGAGAAGGGGAGCGTGTGAACCCCGGGCACCCCATGCTGCAGACCAGACCTCCAGATGTTGGAAGAGCAGCGTCTCCCGCTTGGCGAGCGGTGGAGGAGGCGACGAGGGTGGTGATCCTGCCGTCGGGAACGGCTCTGCTCTGCAGAGCTGGCAGGAGATGAGAGGTATGTTCTGCTCTGCAAAGAGCTGCAGCAACTTCCTCCAGAGCAACAGGGAGCTGAGCAAAGGGCGGCTGCACTGTAAATCACAGCCCCAAGGCTTCCACAGGTGAGGCACAGCTGGGCAGGGCTCTGCACACCGCGATGGAGCAGGCAGGATCTGGGCCAGCCCATCGCCGTGCTGGTTGGATCCAGACCTTTCATTTTCCTGGCTCTGTGTGAGGGGGATCTATCACCTTCCTGCTGGATTTCTTTTGAGACATAAAGAAAGCTCTGGGACAGCACCCAGAAGGGGATTAATTATTTTATTCTGCCTTCCCAAACAAGGTTCGAGCGTTTCCGGGATCAGCCGCGCTCCTTGCACGCACATGAGCTGTTCTGGCAGGGGCGCCTCAGCCCAATTTAGTTTGAGTGACAAAAGTTAATTTTATTGATGCACAGCCTTCTGTGATGCTAGGTAGGAGGTCCGACAATGCAAATCAAACTGCTTCTCCCAAAATATCCCAGTGATTGATAATGAGGCAGTGATGCAGATTTCTGACACTTTTGATCCTACCATAAGTAAATGCTAAATTTAGCCCCAAGAATTTAAAAAGCTAATGCCACGTTGCTTTAAAAGTGATCAGAGAAAGATATACATAGTTTAACAAAGTCCAATGTTATTCAATGAAGATTTCTTTTTTATCAATGCCAAAACAAAGCTGTAATAAGCAAGGTTTCAGAAATAAGGGGGAAAAATTAACTTGAAACAAGCCTAGGCATTGAAACTTGTCAAATATGTTATTCAAGTTTAATTTCACTTCTAAGTGAAAGGTTATATACTGTATCTTGATTTCACTACAGTATATCTACAAACATACATGTGTCAACTGTTCTGCAAGGTACATAAGGGACAGAAGCATTTGAACAAGGAAGATGACTGACATTTACAAAAAAACCTTTATTATATGTCTATATTTTGTTTCATTAATCATGCATGTTCATTAACCAATCATGGTAATTTACTATGCACTGTTTGAAGACATGTTGCATTACAATGGTGTCATTGTCACTTTGATCATCTAAAGATCTCACAGGATGACATTTCCAACCACAGGACCTGGCTCCTCTGTACGTGCTGCATGAATATGCACTAGACACTCAGAAGTGTTCAAAAAGAAAAGGAAAAAAAAATCAACAACAAACCTGCAGTGCAACAGTGTTTGCAAGATACAGAAATTAATTATGTAGCTCAAAGATAACAACCCACAAATTAGGTGGAAATATTCAGGTGAAGTGATTTGCACATGATTTTAATAGTGGATAAGCACCAAAAGGAGACGGTATTCATTTTGTCATGTAATATTTGATCATTAAGTGTTTTGCTAGGTTGTATCATGCTCGATCTACACAACAATCTGAAAAACACGCTCTTTACAAAACAACCTAAAAATGTTCTCAAAAGGCTGGCCTTTTATCACTACCAGCTATTGCATTTTTATAGCAAGAAACTAAATATATGTTTACCAAAAGACAGTTAGAGGTGCCACTACCATAATGCAACCCTTCCCTTCTCCTCAGTCTGAGTCCACTGCAAGAAGTGTTGTGAACCTGAGCAATACATAGAGTCTGATTTTATGGAACCAAGGTTTACAACTTCTCCACTGCTCATTTCTGCCTTCTATTGCACCTTTCATAAACCCACTGATTAATATCAAACAGTGAACAACTCTGACAAGCAGGATTACTAATCCAACATAACTGTTTATAGTGTGAATGAAAAAAAGTGCTCCATTTCCAGCCACTGCACTTAATAATAAATTCCTGTTGTACTTAAATGTTGAAGGGATTACATAACTGTCAAAGTTCCTTTAAATGTTAAGGGTAGTAATCATATTAAAGACATACTATACAGAAGTGAAAGCAAATGTCAGTTTAGCTATTATTACCATATTTGCATGGAGTTTGGAAATATAGGGCCAGATTCCTCAACATGTCACGTTTGGGCTCGTTGTGGCTGAGCAGAGAGGAAAAGGAGCTGCAAACCCACCCCGCCAGTGGTGCTGCGATCCTGTGCCATATAAGGGTCAGAAAAAGGAGCTTCACGTGCCCTAGCACAGCCATGGGGCTGTTCTGGATTCCACCAGCTGAAACAGGACCACCAGGACAATTGTGCCAGAGAGACGGAGGGGAATGCCACGCATTCCTCCTCCCTTGCTCCCTCTTCCGCTGCGCATACTTCACGCAAGGAAGCTGCTGGATTGGCTCAATACCATCCCAGGACAATTCTGAGGCACCCACTTAAGACATGCTTATGACAACTGTGACCCTCTTGGGTATCCCTAAGACAGCGAGAGCCAGGAATCTGGTGCAAACAAGATCAAATATGCAGATGCTCTCCATGCGGTCTTTAGATACCGTTCTTCTGACCTCTGCTATTGGCTTAAGCATAGTAAACACCCTGGAGTCAGTTAGTAACAAGCAACACTATGAACTGTCCAGAGAAAATTAGGATAAATTAATTAAACTCCTAAAAAATAAAATTTAAAAAAATCCTCAAGAGCACAGCAATAAAACCCCCAGTAAACAGACCTCCAAACCCAACGAAGACCAAGATCTCAGATTGCACTCTATATTTACCTCCTTCCCCGCATTGGAATCATTTGCAGGATTAAAACCTGAGCCTGGCGCCTCCCCACACTACGGTTATTGGCAAAGAAACAATTCTTTGACTGTCTTCCAGTACTCTTTTAAAGGACTGGGGTTATTCACGCAGAGCCACACCCCACATCCAGCAAGACAAGAGGAATGCTTGCCCGTGGAAGTTATGTGCACGCAATGAAACCTTTGTTCCCAAGTTAGAAATGGGACCCCATTATTAGCATTCCTGATATTCATAGCACTGCTGGCGTTCCACGGCACCCAGCAGGGCTCAGCCAGCAGCCTCAAGGAAAGAAAGGTCTAACCTTGAGTTTTATATCATCATGAAATCGGTACATTTCAGAAGAACTCACCTGCAAGGTCCTGCTGCAGGGTTTGCTTTGAGAGAGAGAGAGAGGATTCCAGCCATAGTCTCACCCAAAAGATGAATGCCAGTGATGCCAGCTGGTGCTAATGTCTTGGAAAAGCATCAGTGCTGAAATCCTTCTCCAGTGCTCCCTGAGTGGTGTTCCTTGGAAATGCCCCACTGACACGCTGCCTCAAGAGCAAGCTTTGCCTTATAATAAAAAGAATAATGAAAAAGCAACATAATTAATTCACTGCACGTCCAGGGATAGTTACAACATATTTGATACCTAAACATTAAGTATTGTCTGGTAACCTACTCAGTGGTGGGTGGAAAGCAGTCTCCCATGGCTCAAGAATCCCTGAGATGTTGAACATTTTCCTCTACAAACTCAAAAATTCAAAACATTTGCCAATAATACACGTGCAAGAATAGAGATGTCTCTGGATAGGGTCTAGAGAAGGTCAAATTGCTTTGAAACATCGCCTCTTTTTTTAGGATAGATATCACTATGGCAGTGATAAATATTTTGTGAAAAATCTAAATAAAGCAGGCTGGATGTTGCATACTTAGAACGGGTGTCACTAAAGTTGTTTTTTTTTTTTTATTCCCCCAAGTGAAATTTCTAGGAAGGATTTTGGCAACTTTGTTAGTGTGGAAATCACCATGGGAAGTGCTTTGGCCCCAAGGCATTTGACGACCTACGACGTGTTCCCTGTCACCACGTCTGGCCCCTCTTCATGTCAGCCTCTTCCCTTACAGGAATTTTGAGGTGGCAGAGGAATTGGTCATGCTCCTATTTCTCAGCATTCTTTTCTGAGAAAAGCTATCAAAACAAACTGCTTTTAAATTTTTTTCTTTTTTCAGTTAGCGCCTCTTTTTTTAATCTCTGGTTTGGTGTTTGTCCACAAATGGAGAAGACCTTGTGGTTCAGCAGATGGTCACCTTAGATGTTTTTCTGAGGGTTGGAAAGGTTGAAAGAGGGAACCCCATGCTCCTCCATCGGATCCTGAGATCCCCCTGGCCCGTTGACATCTACCATCTAATGCCTGATGACAGGGCAATGGAGGCTGCATGTTTCAGCTGCATTTCTAACACTATCAAAGCCCCTTTCCCTTGTAACTGAACTGCTCTAATTATGCACATTTCCCTTTGCTGTATTCCTCAAGGTCTTGTCTCACCAAATGATGTAACTCTTGATTACAGCTCTTGTATTCAGCTTGTACGACGAGGCTGAAATACTCCTGAACACCTTGATGACAAGTACATGGATTTGCCTGGCAAAACAATAACCACGCTAAAGCTCTTTTAACATCCTGGTTCCTTTGCTGAAAGCATCTGCCTATACTGTCAATTCATCCCGTGCCTCTTGGGTGCCTGACTTCTGCAGGAGCATGCGAGTCCTAGAAATGAATGCATGCCGCTGGGGGTAGCACTTACAGTAGAGGAGGATTGTCTCATGAGTGATAAGGGTGACAGAAGTGCAAAGCAGAGCTGAGTGGATCTGGCACTCACATTGCGAACAACACAGCATCCGTACGGGAAGATTTTCCCACAGAATGACATGCAATAATTTATTCTAAGCCCTTCCAACTTGTGTGTGGTGGGTTGTTTTTTTTTTATTTGGATTTTTTTTCTTCCCCTCCTCTGTGAAGTTGCTGTCTTCTGCAGCTCTTCTCTAAATAACTATTTAAGATGCCACTGCTGAAATGAAATGCATGGTTTGAGGGTAAATTAACCAGTCTGACCAAGTAAATAACTACTAGCCAACACTATCCCCACATAACTATGTTCTGCAGAAGAGTATCGCTGAAATACAAAGAGTGGGGTTTTATACTAAAATACAATGGTCTAAGGTAATAGTTAAAAAGAACCCATTTTTAACCAGTGGTTATAAGTACACAATTAAAATAAAAATATGCCTCTCAAAGTTTTAAGCAGGAAATGCTGGTTTTTTCAATGACAGTCCTGCACCAAGCATTTCAACTTCCAAAAGGTCAGAGCATGAAGGACTTCCAGATCCCCCAATGCTGTGCAGCACAGAGGAGCAGAATAACTCTCATCCTGAGCCAGATGGGTTTCCCAACACATCCACTGTAATGTCTCCAGCACCAGCCACCACCAGATGTTTCAGCAGATGCCAGAGTGGATGACATTAAGGTGGCTGTGGGATGCTCCTTGTCTTCTGGAGGAGATCAAACATGTTCTGACCACATATGAACTGGAACCAGATAGGTACAGGCACTGTGCCATCACTACTGAGAACCATAAATTGCAATGGGACATCCTCCCATATACTGCTGCCCTGACCAAAACTGCTGCTGGAATAGGCAGAATTCACTGATGTCAGGGTTTGAAGTCATAGTGCAAAAGTCTGAACACTCCCTGGGCACCTACAGACATCCTTTGTCTTTGCCCCAACTTTTCTTATCTCCCTCTCCCACCTAAGTCCTCCCCCGTTGCTGCTTAGCTGCATTGCTCAGCAATTTGTAAAAATAGCTATAAACTACAAAAAAACCCCACATATTGCCACACTTACCTGATACAGAAAGTCCATGGACTGCAACTTACATATTTTACAAAGACCTGTAGAAGTTCTATTATATTTAAATACAATCAAGCAAAAAACCTGTACCTTTCCCCTGGAAACTTTGCTAAGGAAACTTTGCTCACGTGTCCATGAGACGTGATCCCCCTGCCCCTCGCAGCCTGCTCTCCAGCTGTTGGTGGTTAGTGCAGAAGAGACAGGAAGCCCAATCCTGCTCTTCAAAACATTTTTGTTTCACTCTCAGGCACCTTCTGCCTTCAGCAGCCTGGGCAGAGACTGGTTCTAAAACATGCTCCTTTAGACTAAAACTCCCCACCCCAAAAAAGCATTGAAAGGAGGTAAGAACTCAGAATTAGTCAGTTCAGTTAGTCTTGATTTTCCTAGGCAGCAACCTCAAAATATAAGCACAGCCTTCAGAACATGAGCTTGGAATGTCAACTAAAGGTCACAATTTTATTATTTTTAAACCAGCCAAGTAAGTGTCTTAAAATGCCCAAATGGAAAAGAAAGATTAATGATGCAGCAGTTTGAACTATTTAACAAGTCTTAAATATGAAAATCCTTTAGAAGAAGGAAATCCATGTGGTGAATGACCAGCTCTCACCTTGGTGTAGAGTAGTGGGAAAGGAGAGGAAGAACTTTTAAGAAAAGTACTACAATATCTGCAATGATTGGTGGATTTGAAAGGGAAGATTATCAGAGATAACAGTCCACCAGAGAGATCTGGTATGGATTTAGCAGACAGAACCTCCAGGTACTAATTCTCACAGAACACAACTACAGCACCATAAAAATCACACCAAAAATTATATATATATATATATATATATATATATATATATATATATATATATATATATATATGTATATATATACACACCAAACTGATTTTTTAAAATTACTATAATTAAAAACCACAACAAAACTGGTTTGAGGAAAAACCTGTGAGGTGCTGAGCAGGTCTCTTCCATCAGATATCTGTGATGCTTCCAGGGCATAGGTGCAGGAGCATGTGAATCATTGCTCTGAGCATATGCAGATCTCTGTGAGACTGTCTTAACAGATTTCTGTAATACATACATGATTTTAAAACACACTTTCATTTGAAAGTTCAGTTTTGTAAGCACATCAAAGCTTTGCAAATGTGGATTTATTTCTTTTAATAGTGCATATTAATAATATTGGTATAATTATCACTATTCATATTTGAAGACTCACAAATACAAATTTTTCAAAGATTACTTGAAATTCAAAATGGGGAGTAAAGAGATCCATAATTTAGCAGGTAGAAGTGGGAGTCAAGTTTTCTGGAGCCTAATTTTCCCAGTGTTTAAATATTGCAGAGAATCAATGCAAAGCTCTGAAATGAACTTTGGAAAAACTGTTCATTCCTTTTACTACACTTATCCAACACATAAACTCAATAGGCTAAAATTCATCTACTTTACAAAGATTTGGTGCAGCTTAATAGAGTGCTTTGAGATCTTGTGATGAAAGAGTGAACCCAAGTACAAAGTAATATAATAAAGATAGCACCATTAATTAGAATTATTAAAATTCATACACTAAAATCTATAATCTAAGCAGTAGGGACCAAGTTATTCATGGGTGTTTAAAATAAGGAAGAACATTAAGAATACTAATTTTGACAATTGAACCCAGCATACCAAAACTGTCCCTTTTGTTCTGTTTAGTCTTTGAGGAACAGATAAGTTCACACAGAAAAGAACAATAAGCTGCTGTGTCTATAGTCTTTGATTTGTTTTTTAAGATGGTCAGTACAGCAAGTGCTAAAGAAAACTCTTCTTTTCTGGAGCAATCAGTGGTGAAATGGGGTAAAAGATAATGTTTTGTTTCATTTAAAAGGTGGAGAACACTCTAGCTGTCACAGGAGGTGGCTGATGAGGAGATGAAGATGAGGGTTGGATGGGGCTCGTGTGGAAAATGTCCCTGCCTATGGCAGAGGAGATGATCTTTAACCCAAATCATTCTGTGAGTATACAGATGCCAGTGGAGGGCTGCAGCCCACTCACAAGCCAGATCCTCGGGCCTCAGTTTTCAGACTTCAACCCTTCTTGCTAATGTCCTCAAGAGAAAAAACACTGGGAACCTTCACATGCAGCTTGCCTGAGCCACACCTTGGCTGGAGAGATGAAGAACTGCTGAGGCTGTGCCCCGTCCCATCCTGACATCTCCATCCAGCCAAGCCCCGCTCTAGCAGACAAACTCCCATGGAAAGCTCTGCTTGGAGGATTGTCCAGCAACACTGATGTCCAAAATGAGCTACAACAATGGCCACATCAGAGCTGCTGCCAGCCTGGGGACTGTGACTAACTTGTGCATACATTTGCATAAGTTATATAAAAATGAATGTATAAAGTTATATTTATCTGTACTTGTATCTGCTTTGATATGAGTGGATGTTGCTTGTCCACCCACAGCAAAAACTTACAATATTGTAGGCTTATAAATACAGAGAGCAGGAGTGCAAATTACAACAGATTTCTCCTAGGTTACACTTCAGATGTTCTTCAGCGGTCTGGAGTTGTGGACAGCAGGGAGGGCTGGTAGCACATCAACAAATTGGCCAACAATGTGGCACCATTTCCAGTGCTCGTGTTCACATGAATAATGGAATTGGTGTGATAAACACCTTTATCTCTTAAACTTCCTTCCCCACTGCACTGGTCCTTGCACCAATCCTATCAATTACAGTTCCGTGCCTGCACTATCCCAGCCCAATCTGGACACAAATGTGGGAAATCAGGGGCCAAATCCCACTGGAAGTTGGTGGGAGTTTTCTTGTTGACTTCAAAGGGAGCTGGAGCAGGTCCTCAGTGCATAGTAAGGAAGATGCTCATGGAGATTTATAAACATGATTTTTTTGTTCATTTTTTTACTGCCTAACTTCATAATCTCAGTTTCCTGGATTGATGCCATGGATTGCTGTTCTGTAGCTGATTTACAATAAACAGAAGAAGAACTCGGCAAACATATATTTTACTGCCAGTAACAAACACTTCAAATTCCTTCTGTATTTTCAATGAAAAAAAAATTACTAAAAAGATCTAGAGAAAATACAGTATCTAGCTTAATCCCTAATTGAAGAAGAGTAGATTGTTATGGAGACACAAATTATATTGTACATAATGAATTTCATCAGAATACAAATATAACAATATTGCTTTTTGCCTTTCAACCAGGGAACATCCTATTTTAAACTTGGGAACCATTTAGCTTTCAGATTTTTCAAAGTATTTGCAAGGAGACTTGGAATTTCAAAGTAATTGCAAGGGTATGTGAAGCTCAAATCCAGCTTAATGACAAAGGGGGAGAGAAACCAAGAAATCTTAATTAGCCTAACCAGCAATAACTAGATTCAGTTTCTGGGTGAACAGTGTCAGATTAGTACAAGGAAACAAAATATTCATTTAGGAAGTATTAAGGTTCTGTGGGAAGGAGGAAAAAACAAGGTCAGGAGAGCTCAAATTCAAGTTGCCATTACCCCACTGAAATATCAGTGCTCAAACTGTCTGAGATGACAAAATGACTGAACTTTCCTCATTGAGATCAGTTTGATTTGTCATCAAATTTTTGCTTCAAAAGATGCACAGTTGATAAATCTCATATATTTAGCTTCAGGAAGAGAATTAGGAAGAAAAATTCCCACTAAAGGTATGATTCATCCCTACCTGTGTTGTGTATACATCTATATTTGCAAACACAACTATCCAGGGAACACGATGTCGTAGGTAACTGCCTCAGCATATAGAGATATATTTGAAGCTGTTGGTATTCCATGGCCATGCTCTGATCTCTGTAAAAACAGGATTAATGAGTTTTCTTGAAACTTTCATTGTGTATCCAATTGAACAAGAACATCTTCTTTGGATAACACAATATAAATTACCTAATTAAGACACATGATCTGTGTAATAAACCCACATATATAAAACATGTGCAGAAAAGGGTTTTTCAGTCCAAATGTGTCAATGGGCTTTTTTTATTTTTTTTTTTTCAATTCTAGGGAAAAAAAAGTATGCCACATGTAGACTAACAGTCTCCCAAATTTCCTTTTTCTTTTTTTCTTTCAATTACGAGAGCATTGTCGTTACACAAGTCTAAAACAGAGCTCCTCATGCTGGGATATTTGTGATTTAGTTCCAGATTTTAACCAAAAAATGCATTATATGTTCCACTTTTGGAGTTCATACATATCAATGATGTTTTAAATTTGTACAGCAGTACTATACATCATTCTGTATCACCATTACAATTATTGTTAAATAAAAAATTAGCAAGATATAGACTAAGTATAGCACATAAAATGCCAACAGCTTGAAGTTCCAAAGGAAGAATGTGATCCTTGAGTACATAAAATGGAGGATAACAGCAGCACAGTGTTGCTGTCTCCCCAGTATACAACACTGGGAAAACTATTAGAAAAAAAATCCTCACCAAACGAAACACAAAAATGCTCAGTTCTGCAAACAACACAATAAAACCCCTAGCAAACTTGTTGGAATTACCTCACGGGAGGAAGAAAAAACCCAAAGACAATTTTTAAGAGCTGTTGCAGATTTAAACTCCACCTGTTTCATTTATGAAAGAGAAGGACTTTGATAAAAGTTAAATTTGTTCAGGCATAAATAATAAGAATCAAATTCTGAAGGTCAGAAGGCTAAAGAAATTTAGGTGAGAAATATTTTGTATAGCGAAAAAAAATTTAGAATAGAAAACCTTATATATATTTTTTTTTTCCTGAAGAAGAATATATCTCAATCTGAGTCCTTAGGAACTATTTAAACTGAAGCATAAATTGGAAATATCATGGTGATATTAGTGAAAAAAGCACTATGGCCTATAGATCAAGGGGTCAGACCAGTCCCTTCTGACCTTTAAATAAAAGAGCAGCATTTTATTTAGGGCTTCTACTCTTTGTATTCTGTTAGTCCTGAGAATTCCCATCACAAACTCTGCATCATGGAAGGTCTCAAGCAAGCAGACACATTTCATGAGCTGTCTCCAAGAGTTTACAGCCTTTAAGCTCAGTTTTGCAACTTGCAGTGAATGAAGTTCCACACAAACAGGATCATTTTCTCAAATTCAATGATAACACAATACTGACTTTCATTGTAATGGCATTTCTTTCATTTTGCCATCACAATATTTGGGACTTCAACTGCATTCCTTGCTAAGTGGCCTATTCTGTTTAGCTCATACAAGACTCCAAATTGCCATTTAAAATTCCCAAGTTTATTGGCTCTAACCTCCGGGTGCCAGCTATTTGAGATGACAAGCAGGCAGGCAGGAAGGGCACTGTGATGGAGCACGACATGTACACGTTCCTGGAGAAAACACCAGAGGCTCCTCTCTTTCATCTCACCTCTCCAACACAGAAATGCTCATTGCATTGGCCAGACAGATTATCTTCACATCTTAAGGCCTCAAAACTTTCTAAGTTACCCAGGGAAAGATTTACTAATGCTGATTTTGGCATATCTGAGCTAATGGGGTGTCCAAATTTCAGTTATAGAATCACTGAATGGTTTGGGTTGGAAGGGACCACTAAGGGTCATCTTGTTCCAGTTCTCCTGCCATGGGCAGGGACACCTTCACTATCCCAGGCTGCTCCAAGCTCCATCCAACCTGGCCTTGGACACTTCCAGGGATGGGGAAGTCACAGTTTCTATGGGCACCCTGTGCCAGGCCCTCACCACCCTCACAGAGAAGAATTTCTTCCTAATCTCTAATCTAAACCTGTTCTCTGGCAGTGGGAGCCATTCCCTGGCTCCTGTCCCTCCATCCCTTGTCCCCAGTCCCTCTCCAGCTCCCCCTGGAGCCCCTCCAGGCTCTGCCAGGGGCTCTGAGCTCTCCCTGGAGCCTTCCCTTCTCCAGGGGAACATTCCCAGCTCTCCCAGCCTGGCTCCAGAGGGGCTCCAGCCCTGCAGCAGCTCCATGGAACCCCAGCAGCTCCACATCCCCTCACATTGGGGACCCCATGGTTGGTTTCAGTCCCCATCTGTTGGAACAGCCACACTCCCAAGGTCTCTGCTGTCCCTTGAGGTCTCATGGTGATGAATTCCTGGCTACTGGGCAGAAATTGCACACAGCAATGTGTTTCAGCAGCACAGTTCACGTCCCCAGGATTGTTGTATTTCTGCTCACCACAATAGTTACTAAAACTTGTGCTCCAGACTGGTGGGATTCAGCTTCAATTTTTAGCACACTATTTTCACTGCATCCTACACCCAGCCACAGCTTATCTATCATTTGATTCTGACAGATACATATTTTATATTTTGACAAGCTGCCCACTTGACTGCTTTCCTGTGACATCATCTTATCTCTGAATGTACCAACCTGTTAATAACTTCATTTTCTGGTTGAATTTTTCCAAATTAAATTAAGCAGGCGAAACATGTTAAGCTCACCAAGTCCTCTTAACACTTCTGCTGAAGGGCATCCTCTGATAGCTTGATTTTGAAAAGGGCAGCATACAACCTGTTCAGACAGGGATCTGGTCCAAATTATCAGGTTTCTTGAAGGTAGGAGATTTCCCCCTCAGCTAAGAAATACAAAGAGGACAAAACACACAACTTAAAAACAAAAATTAAATTTTTACCATCTGATAACTGATATTCTAAAAATTGTATCATTATTCAATGGTACTTGAGGAAAATGCTTATGAGATAAAAAGGAACAATAAAACCTAAAAAACTAATTTTCAAGTTTTCTGTTGTAGATAGAAAGATGGAAGTTAAATATAGTTCAATGTTAGCATGAAATAATTTTTATTCTATCTTGTGACAATAAAAATCAGCAAAAACTTTTTCTTCATGTTGATTAAAAAAATTTTAGGGAAAAAAAATCTTCTTCTTGAATATATTATATAGTAGTAATTAAATATAGGCACTTTCATACTTATCTTATTCTGTAATTAGCTTTTCTGTGGAAGCTATACTGCACTGGACATGAAATCACAGGACAGTGACAAAATTTAATTGGATAACACAGACACAAAATCAGAAAACCAGGCTCTTTTCCCAGTTGCAGAGCTCAGAACATTCCTTCCTATTCTGTGCTTCAGTCTGCTGCCATTTAAATTGAAAATGCTGCACCAAGAGAAGGAAAATCAATATGAAAACATAGCACAAGTTATTTATTTTTTTCTCTCCAGTTGTGTTACAATGTGAAGCAGAGCACTCTCTGTTCCTGGAGGTTTTCAGTGCACTTGGGCTGTTTCAGAAATAAAGTCTGGCATTCACAGAGCCACGATCACAATTCCTGACCCACTTGGCTGCGGGCAGCAAGGGAGGAGTCCAAAGGAGCAGAGCCACGCTGTGCCCAGAGGTGAATCAGCATCTCTGGCCATCCTCCCACCCTGGGGACAGTCCCAGGCATGGACCTCTGCACTCCAGACTCATCCTGCCGTGGAGAAACGGCTTTGGCACCTGCCCACACAAAGCCACCAGCACCATGACAAGGAGAAAGCCCAACAGCAGCAGAAAGGAACCCAGAGTCTCCAACCCTTCCATTTTCACTGTGTGCCTGCAACCTGCTCTGCACTGAGAGGAGGGATGATGGACTGAGAGAAAGGCTGATGATATTCCCTGGACTCACACCTTTGTAAGCCTGCTCAGAGACCTGAACTGTGCAAAATGGCCCCAAAGAAATGACCACCACAGTGGGACTTGGTTAGCATTTATAGGTGCCATTGCTTGAAAAACCTGAAAATTTCCATTTAGTGCCAAAATCCTCTCTCCAGACAGTCCAAGGAGAGTATAACTTTTATCTCTACCAGGGTGTCAGACTCCAACAGGGGGTTCTGAGAACACAGTGGATCTCACTGGGCTTTAGACCAGCAGCCTTCAAAGATGCTGAGTGTGAGTAATGCCACCCACCACTGGAGAAAGTGGCAAGAGTGTGCCAGAACCTGCCAGAGCTCCTCAAGCTCAGGCCTTCCCTACCCCACTTCTCTCCACCAGGAACTTCTAAACCAACCTTATGTTTCTCGGAAAACATATTAAGACTCAAAAAACTGAGTTATAATAAATATTTTTCCTTACCAACGCTAAAGCAATTTTTTATGGTGCTCAGAGTGGCCTGATTCCATCCATCATGCTTCTGTAAAAATCCAAATTTAAATCATTGAGGGTTTTGCCTAGAAAGGAAGTGCAGTCCTGAGGCAGAAGAAACATGAGATCATAGACCAGCTACAGAAAAGGCTTTTATGCAGAGATCTACTACAGGGTAGCCACGTGCAGCATCTGAAATACATGTTTATTGTATTGGGGAGTGGAAAAACCAATCCGTAACTCCAACTTGTTTAAAAGAGATTTAATTAGAACTAATACAAATGCATCTTTCCTACATGGTTGATCTAATCAACAGTGGCAGGTTTAATTACAAGCCTATTTAAGGTGAACATATTGCATTACCGTGGAAAAGATGCATTATTTTACATTGTAGGTGTACCTCCTACTTCTCTATCTGTCACACAGGCAGTGCCTTTAATAGCTGTTAATGTAACATCTCTGTTTCCAAGTTCCATTTTTTTTTTAAGTTTTTAAGCAGAATCCAATGGAATCCAACCCAAATCTAATAATTGCAATCTATTCTATTTTTTTTTCCTTGCTTTTTAGTTTTCACCACAAAGAAAATGACAGGTCTAATATGAGGCTCCTGAAATGTAGTTACATCTAAGCTTCAATGCTCCAGAGCACATAAAATAAATATATGATCAATGAAATGGAACATGACAAAATGTTTCATATTGATGTTATTTTTCTTTTCAAAATGTCTTTTATGGTTAATGCCCTCAGTCACTTTTTCCATACATTTTCTTTTTTTGTAATATATAGCTTTCCTAGTTCTGATTTCAAGTTCAGGGTGCCTGGGGAGAATTGGAAGATTTCTTCAAACCAAGACTGTTCCTTCAGCCTTTCACATGAGAAAATTGTTAGGCGCATTAAAGTATTCCTGACTATGTTGCATTCCTTTGTTCAGAGTGAGTTTTGGGAACACATCCTTTTCTCATTATATTTCCATAAAATATATTTGATCTATTCTATTCTTAGAATACCTCTGATGTGGTCTGTGAATGGAGCACAGTATAAAAATATTTCTTTCTTTTTTTTTTTTTTTTTTTTTAATACGAGACAAAATGTTTCCATTTCTTAGACACATAAAAAGTCACTGTATAGCGCTCCACGAAAGTAAAACTTTACAGAGAGTGTTGGTGCAACTCGGCACAGATCTCAACAGCATCCAGTTGTAACTTGGAGCCTCATCAAATCCACAGTGACAGAGGGAGAAAGAGGGAGAGGAACAAAAAAAAAAGGAGAGAAATTGAGGAGGAATGAGACCTGGATAGTACTACTGGGAAGCGGGTTTATATTTAGAAGCACAGAAAGATGTTAACCATGTGCCTGCTAGAAAAAAGTAAATCTACCCTAATAGTGGTTGACAATAAAACCACCTTTGGAAAAAAGTCTTAAGCTTTCAGAGCACAACCCAGGATATTCTCAAATGTAGGCAGATATTTGAAATGGTCCCACAGACAGAGTATTGCAGGAATTTAGGAGTTTTTTCCCCCTTTCATTTCCCTATCTTCTGATTGTTTTTTCCTTCAGGACCTTGAGAAACACAGAGCAGCTTTTCTGCAGCTCGGGCTTGGCTTGGCTGTTTATTGCTACACCCATAAAATTATGGTTTTGATCAATCCCTTCCAGGACCCTTTTATTCTCTGAAGTTTTCCATTCATCCAAGGAGCTCTGCTCCAATCTGACACGTCGGGAACACGAGGACGGGAGCAGGTCTGGATTCACCCTGCTCTGGTGGGGAGTGAAATGCCCTGCAGGAATCTCCCTGCAGGAATGTCATCTGATGGGAGCTGGGAGCCTGCAGCAGCCCAGCTGCGTTGGGTACTGACCACAAATGACTTAATCCCCAGCATAAACAAGGCCTAACCTTCAAACTCATCTGCTGATTCCCTCGCAGCTTCCTACTCACAGTTCACAGGAGATGACTTCTCCTGGTTCCCACGACTGGAGAGTCAGGATCAAAGGCTTGAAGAAAAAAGAATATAAGGCTTTTTCTGGGTTTATTTTTTTCTTTTTTTTTTTTTACTTTAAACTCAGGTTGCAAAAATCTTTGCTTCAGTCTGCTGAGGTGTATAAAAAGAAATAACCATATAAAATTTTAAGCATTTACAGGCTCGTGTAGGTACATGCAGCAGTGACTGCATGGGGTGCAGTTTGTGCCTCTTATTATCCTCGAAAATTTATATATTTATTTTTGGTTGTTCAAGAGACAAACTGGCATTCTCTCTATTTGAGTGGCCATGGGAAGCAAGTAAAGTAGTGAGGTTTGATATGTTGTTTAATTTTTAAAATTCCCATCAGAACTGAAAAATATTAGACAAAAATGATGTGAACAAAAATGTAAATCAGTGAACATTTTTTTTAATTGCTGTATTTCACTTTAAAGGAGCGAAATATAGTTTATGGTCTCAAAATCAGACTAGTGGTGTCTGCCTGAGAGCCTTCTGTGCATCAGCAGCAAAAAACATCTGCCTGGTCCTGCACAAACGGCTGAGCCTGGAAATGTGGGAATTATTCATGTAGGTGTGTTGGCAGGGTTGTGTCATCTACCCCATAATGCACCTGGTTGCTATCACTTTTACTTTAAAGAGCACTAAAACTCAGCTAATAAAATTTAAAAAGAAAATCATATAAAGTGACATATAAGCAGGTTTCACATGAGAATAAAAAAGCTGTAGCGTGTTCTCCGACACGTGAAGTGTACATTTGCTTTTATCAGGGTTTTCCCAATTAAAATAATGGAAAACATTCACTACCTAAAAAAATATTAAAAAAACCCTCAAACCAAAGTCACCCACGTTAATAAGTAATGCATGTGTAGCAGGATCATTCTGGCACAGGAAGATTTTTGCTCCCCTCTATGAAATTTTCTTGGGTAACATTTGACATCACAGATTTCCTCACATAAAGGGACTTATTTGAAGGCAAGTTTTTTCAGCTAGAAACATATCCAGCAGTCAATTTAATTGCCATGTGGCACTTTCCTGCCCTCAGCACCCTTGGCTCTGCTATTGCCATCCCAAAGGCCTCAGCAATGCCCATCCCAGGGGGTCCCAGCACAGCAGGCAGATCCACATTCCAGGGAGGTGGGCTGGGTCATACTGGCGAGGGACACTATTTCTTATCACTGAGAGTGGTTCTGTGAGCACTGCTGATGCTGACAGGAGCCAAGAGAACCCCAGCACAAACCTTCTGGCTGAGCTACTCTGGGAGAGTGAGGCAATGCAACCTGAATTATTTTAATTAATTAATTAATTAAAAGCATGATAAGTGATCACATAAAGCTGTTTGTGTGAACTGCCCTTGTCACTTTGAGGCTGAATTTTCAGCACTGAGAGTCGCAGAATATCTTGAGTTGGAAGAAGCCCATCAAAGTCCACTCTCTCCACTAAAGAGGCTTGTGAGCTCCTGTCCTCCCTACGAGGAGCTGGAGAACCTGTGTGTGATGGACACCATCTCCCTGCTGTCCCTCAGCTTCACAGCCATACCCCCACCACCACCTTTGCTCACCACCAGCCCCTCCCAAAGCTCTGCATTCCCCAGGTGCCCCTTCACCATGTCTGCCCACACACGTTGAGTACAAGAGAATGCAAAGCCAGCACCTCAAGTGAGAACATCCCAACGCATTCTTAGGAGTGAGGCTTTCTCCACTTCAAAGAAAAAACAACTCTCAACCAGATTTCAACCAGAATTAAAATAAAAGAAAGAATCATATGCTTCTAAAGTCCCTCTAAAGTACAGGGACTTTGGAATGGCTGGGATCAGGACAGCTCTAGCATCTCAGTGCTGAACATCTCCTGATGTGAAAGGTACAGGCCAGTGACAGAGCGAGCACTTTGCTTATTGACATTTCTTCCTATCAGCTCAGCCATCTACAGGATCAATCCCTTAATTTGCAACATCTTTTAAGCATGTCAGAGATCAGAAATGAGCCATATCTTGGTTGTTAATAAGTTTCTAAATAAATCACTGCCTGATTAAAAACAAAACATAGTATCCTCCAGTAATGATCAACCCTACAGTATAGCAATGTTAATGACCCTTTACTGTGGAACACTGGAATATTTTTATAATAAAGGTTATGACTTGCATTGTATTTATTGTAAGCAGGGGTTTTATATTCTAAAAAAAATCAATATTTTAATATGTAACACCTAAATATATGACCTTTCTGTGGCTACATTTCAAAGGCAATGTGTGTGTTCCATTTAACTTTTTTCTTACAAAAAAAAAAAAAAAAAAAAAAAGGTGCTCTCTCTCCAGAAAGTTGTAAATATCCTAGAAAGCCTGTTAATCATGAAATCCTGCAAACTGAAATTTGTTTGGGGTGAGAGGAATCTGATTTGCAGCAAACTGCCTTTGTTCCAGACGCACCCGTGCCCGTGCCAGCAGGGCAGCGTGTCATGCCTGGTTACATGTGTCTTGTCGGGTTAAAATGATGTTCCTGACATACCCAGGCTCGCTGCCCCATCTCCATTATGTGTCAGGCTGCCCATTTGAGGAGCATTAGATTTTAATTTCCTCACTCTTGGCGTTGCATGGGTTTGCCAACCAGTGAGCACGACTGATGCCCTCTTCTGTCACCGGTCCCAGTAGAGACGGCCCAGCAAGGCTCCTGCACCCACCAGGAGTCCAAACACACTTAAATCATCCGTGGCAATGGTCCAAGCAGGGAGGAGAGGTTGTACAACAAACAGCTGTGTCAGCTGAACATGACAGTGTGGCTTGGTTGCTCCTTTTCCCAGAGCCCTCCCTGAAAGCTCTGCTCCTCAAACAAGAAATAACCAATGCTTCTGATTAACACCAGTATTAGATTGGTGGGGAGATGATGTGCAAAACTTCATGGTTACTAGGAAGTGTAGATTAATTGAGCAAATGTGGGCTTTGGTCCCACTGAAAGCAACCTAGGTATCATTGTTCTAGGATTATTGTTCTGCAACACAATTCTCACGCAGCTCTCAGAAACTCAGACACTCGTCAGTCTCCACTACTAAAATTTGCTTCTGTTAAATTCATCCAAATATTCTGCCTCTTTTCCTCTGAAATCCTGTTGTAATCAGCCCAGTACGCAGGACTGGCTTTGGGATAGCCAAGCATCATTAGTAAACAGATGCTTCCTTACAAGGACATTTTGGATTCCTTTTCCTGCTTACGTACTAATGTTGAAATGTCACAACTCTCACCAAAAGGCTGAAGGCTTAAATGTGTGTTTGGCAAAATAGTAACAACTTCTTCTTTATTCTGGATATAAAATTGATAAAAACCACAGCATCAAGTTTTTATGGGGCTATCCAGATAATTTGACAAAGTGTCAAACAAACATTGCATTAGAGGCAGAATTTTTTAGTTTCCCCTTAAACCAGAGGCCTGTAGAAAAATACTTTGTGATAGATATGGGTACAACTTCAACAAACACCCAACACTTGCCTTACTATATATGTGTCCTCTCCATACATTTGGCAGACAAAAATGTAACTTTCCTTGAGTAAGGTGTTCAAGAGAACATCTCACATAAAGCTGCAGAGCCCTCAGCAGAAGCAGCAATGATTTAACTTTCTCAATTCCTGCATCAGAGCTACCTCCCCTCTGGGAAAGGGACCCTAGAAATTTACAGAAATTTACATTATGCATTATTTATAGAAGCACAAAAATAAAGCAAACATGTTCATTAAGTGAAGACTTTTGTACAGCTGACTTTGCAAGTATGATCCATGTTTGGATCTTGAGCTGACATACTTCAAAGCTGACAGAAACCAATTTTATAAAAGCAAAAAGTAACAAAGCAATGAATAATTAAGCTATCAAGCATAGCTTCATCACAAGTCAATGTTTCTCCAGCAGCAGCAGTTGATGTACATTGTATTATCTCATACATTTAGAAAAAGTAACAGAGAATTTTGCAGCAACAAGTAATATAACTGTATGCCCCGATTTTTCAACCTGACATTAGTGACACATACATGACAGGTGATCATAAAGGTACTTGAGCAGTTTAAAAATGAGTAAGCCTGAAAATATCACCCAATGAAAAGAGTCACACTGGGCTACAGTTTATATTTGATAATTAAAATTCTAACTTTTTCTTATTACAAGGCTCCATATTTCTGCAAAGCAGTCCCCTACCCCCATTTTCAACTGTGCTTCAAATAGCTGGGCAGTTTCTGACATGTCAAGACCCTGAGATAACTTTGGGTTTTTGAACTGTAGCAAAAGTTTTCTGAAGAAAATCTGAAAGGCAAATTTGTTAGTCTGAATCTAAACATGTTTTTATTTTAATTGAAATTGACTGCTTTACATCTTGCAGCATTCCAAAAAATAATAAACATCTGAGACTTGCTGCCTCTCTTGCAGGACAGGTTTCCCACAGCTGAATCCTTTGATGATACTCTTTGGGCTTTCTATTTTAGGAAGTCATCCCTTTCTGCTTCTCTCTGGAGGAAAACTCTCTGGCTGTCCTGCCAATCTTCCTCTTGACCTCTCTGTCCTGTGTACTTGGCCCTTCCATCTCTTTTCCAAAGTCCTCTCTCTCTCCCTTTCCACACTGCTAGACCTTCATAATTTCCAGTAATTGCCCCTAAATTGCTGGAAAACCTCTTCTTCTGCCCCGACTATCAAACTATTTAATCTCCTAGCCCTCTTTCTTTAATTTCCCCAGAATATTTCCCCAATTTTCAGAGCAAGTGTACTTCCAAGACCACCCCACGTATTTGTATGGATGTAACAGCCAATATTGATACAACTGGATGTATTAACTGCAGGAACCACACAGAGCAGCAGAAATCTGTTACTCTGACACTGAAGTTGTGCTTAAACACCAAACTTAATTGAACATCAAGAGGAAATTGTTTTTCAAGTGCCACAATTTTAAATCAATCTCTAATTTCCAAACCAAAATATTATGATAAAGAACACACAGAGGTGGATTGGACATTGCCTTTTTTTTCTGTAGAGATCTGTTTAGTAATCACCTCTCCACCATGAGCACTATAAAAATGGAAATATGGTTAGACCAGCTGCTTTTCTGTGTTTTGTGTGAACTCCATTATTTGTTGCAATGGTTGTAAGAAAGCAAACAAAACCCTCTCCTCAGCACACACATTGACATTTTCTTCGTGAAAACTACAACTCTGACCAAAGATTTTTATTTATCAGACCCCTCCAAGCCTTCTGTCAGACCAAGGAAGAACTTTCCATGCCTTAGGATGAAGGGAGAGTGCTCGTTTTGGCCTTGGTCAAAGACCTTATTTATAGACACACATTATTCTCTCCCAGCAATATATCTCTATCTGCTCCAGTCAGATTAATATTTAAACATGACAACATTGTCATTCAAATGCTTCAGGCTTGATTACCATAGTTCTCACAGTCACAGTAGGAAGCCACTGACTTTAAAAGAATTACAAATCTTTCAGAGCACAGCAAAACCAGAAGCAGAGGCGGCCTCCAAGCCCATCATCCTCACTCACAGCCCTCCTCCCATTAAATATCACTCTAGATACTTCATTTCGAGTTCTCAAAACCCTCAGAGGGACAGAGCAGCTCTGCGAGCTCCCTCACCCAGCATGAACACACTTGCACTTGAGAATTGCCTTCAAATAGGAACACAACCAGGAATCAAACTCATGGAGACAGATTAAGTGGTTCAGGCAACAAAGAGACTCGCTCCTAAAAATACAGCAATTATTAGAATACCAGCATTTCTAAAAGCCACTAATAAATCTTGCTTTATTGACCTACAGCAGGCTCACAAAAATAACACCATAAAATAGACAGCTCCAGAAACCCCTCTCCATAGACTGGGGCAAAAAAGAATAAATGCACTCTTTGCAAAATTTTGAAACAAGTAAATTGATAAAAACAATTGTGAAGTTAGCAAAAACACTTTAAAATATTCTGTTTGCCCGATGTACACTCTCCTTAATATCAGGATATCATGTTGGGCTTAGAACATTTCAGCTTAGAACAAGTCAACTTTCAACCTTAGATGTGTAAAGTCTTAAAAACTCCTGGTTTTGAAGACCTTCAAGCTGTCCCTCTCCCAGTTCCCACCTGGCAAAGGTACTGATCCTAACATTCATGCTCACATTTTATGCAGTGAAGTAGAACAGCTTTCAATTTAGGAAACTAAAACACCCTCCAGCTGAAGAAAATTCTCACATTACAGTATGTTAAGAAGAATCTACTTCAATTGTGGTCAGTTGTCATGGAGAAAGGAGGAGGGGGGGAAAAAAGTATATTCCCATGTGAAAACCTTTCTCAGTTAGGAAAAAGAAAAAAAAAAAACAGAAGAGAAGCACAAACAAAACCTCAACTCCTCTCCTTCCTGTGCTTGACGTTTTATGCAAAGTAGGTGAATCTGGAACAAGAGATCATTTAAAAAATACTCATTATGCTATTTATGTACAGAAATGTGGTTGTGTAAAAGTATAACAGGAATGCATTCACAATTGGTTTAAGTAATTTTCTCTTGGCAAACCACCATAAAAAACGGGCGTCATGGCGCCACCAGAATCCTAAATTGTGGTGGAGAATCATCAGTACACATGGCATTAATCTCTGTCTCCTTGCAGGAGACACCCCTGCCTGCATTGCTGGCCTGTCTCTTAAATCTAAGACGTTGTAACTTGAGTTTAAAATGACACTATAAATAAGATACACTCTCCCTCCCCACCAAGGAAAAAGAAAAAATTACCCACTTTATTAAAAAGACACATATTTTAGACAGTTTATTCCTGTTGGAGCTTTTGGTTGCCAAAGAACACCGAAAGCACAATACTAATGGGTTAATAATAGATCATGTAATCCTCAGCATTCACGTTGGACATGATTCAGACTACTGAGAGGCTTTTTAAATATATACAAATAATTAGTTAACCCATTGGTACTACATTCTTGCTACTTTGGATTGATCATAAGACTGTAGGGATCTCATTATACCATCCCAGTTTATTTTCCCCAGTGACTGAGAACGCTTAGCTGTCTTTTAATATCTTACTATTAATCGCTTACTAAGTTCTCAAATCTTTTTCCCTCTTCCAAATTTAGGCAGAGTTTTGTTAATAGAGCAATTTAAAATATCACCATTCTCCCTGCAAATTTCTCCGTGGCATGTAAACATTGTTAAAATGTTCTACCAGATGAAATTCATGTCTTTTAAAGGAAACTGTGTCTCTATTTTGGTGAAGAAAAAAAATATAAAAAAGAAAAAAAAGAAAAAGACTGATAGTTTGGGAACACCCACTCAAGATAAAATAAGGATTCTGGAAGATTTCCTGTGGGGGTTAATGGAGGCCAGGCCAATGGTATCTGACCTTGAAGTCCCTAGATGAAGCTTCGTGTTTCTCCTCAAATTATTTCTGTTGAGGTTTTTTTTAAGGTTTCTTCATTATGTAAAGCTTAGTTTGTCAACCCTGATATGGTGAGAGTCCAAAAAATGTCACCGATAAGTGCCACCTTTCCCTGCTCTTACTAAAAAAACCCAAGGAACTCAATGCAGAAATATTTTTAGTTGATTTTCTTATATTCTTAGCGCAGCATTGCCAGAAACATGCTAACACAAATCGCAGATAGTACAGCAGCACAACATTAGCATTTTGAATAATTAGCAGAAATAGGTATTTTAAATGAAACTTACCCCCAATGACACACGTTTAATTCAGATTGTGAGCCACAGTGTGCTTTTCCCCACAAGTTACACGGCTTTATTACTGTCTTAAAAAGCCATTATTCTAGGTACCTCGGAAAAAAAAAGGGGGAAAAAGTGTTAAAGATCCATACACAGGGTTTCTGCAAATGAATATGATGTATTCCAGAAACAACATGCACTCACACAGACACTCAATAAGAAAGGGACTGTTTACTCAGTTTATAGCTTGAAAACCACTAGGGACTGTGTTCCAGTATGGGAAATTTTAGTACAGTGCATTGTTAATACAAAATAAAAAGCAAGCCTGGGAAGTTAGGATTATAATTTTTTTGAAAATGCTTGTTTGGAGCATTAAAAAAAATATTGCCTTCTAATGTCAAAGTACGAACAAATACTTTTTCAGATGAATAAAATCTGTAATCAGTTAGATAAGTGCAATATGCCTCTTTTTTTGGCATTTAATCAAACAATGAAATCACATACACATTTCCTGACACAAAAGACAAATGATGTAATAATCTGAAGGAGTTTCTCTATCTCCTTGGAACTTTGCATACTTGACTTGTTTTCCATATTTTGTGACTTTAAATGGTGGGAAAATTATATTAAAATGCTTGTAGCAGTTCCTCTAAACTAGCATCCTTTTTGTTTTATTGTATTTAATATAAAAGCAGCAATTATTTGATTTCAAAGTTATGAAAATATGTACCTTATGAGAAAACAAGCAATTTAAGCTTTAATTGGTGTCATTTTTCACAGAACTGGCAAGATTCTTGCATCCCTGGCATGTTGTTTTCTATAAAACTGCAGAGCTGCTTTCAATGAATGTTTTACGAATGTATAAGTTGTTACATGAAGGTATGTAAGTGGATGCCTGGAAATATAAGATTTCTGGGGGGATTTATTCACAAAAGATGCATTTCATTTCATAGTGTATATACTGTAATTTTTCCTTAATATTCCTAATGTGCTTTGGTTCCCATTAAGCATTTCTTCCATTCTTGCATGGGAAGAAAGGGGAGGTATGCAAGAGGGATATTTTGCACAGGAGAAATAGAAATAAAGATAGGGGAAACAATGGGGGGGAAAAAACCCCCTGCCTTTAAAAATTATTTTATGTACATTTTTTGTGTAAAATTAGGCAGCAAGACCAGTTGGGTTTTGGTCTGTTTGAGTGGAGGGTTTTTTCTCTTTAATGAAAGACTCAATCCTTAATTTAAATTTATAGTACTCATGCCCTTACCCACGTGAATAGTCATGATTTTAGTTCTTAATTTATTTAAAATTGTATCAATATGATACAAACTAGAGCCCTCCGACACTCATTCCTGTAAAGATGCACCAGAAGAGATAATCCCAATTAAAGACCTTGGACTGTGTGTAGCATCCAAACACTGGAAGGGGCTCCCCAGGGAGATGATGGAGGATTCCCCATCCTTAAAGGTGTCCAAGGAACAACTGGATGTGTTCTGGTCTGGGTGACAAAGTGGGGATTAGTCACAGGCTGGGTTCAATGGTTTTGGAAATCTTTTCCAGCCTAAATGATTCTGTAATTCTCTATACAAATATCCAACCCCTCACCAATCATGGACTGCAAAACTCAACGCACCCAAAGTGTTGCAATAGCCCTGCCTCAAGATGGAAACTTCTAAAATTGAAACATTGACACAAACCTGAGACATGGCCATAATTTTTGTCAGATTCGGAGCATTGAAGAGGAGCAGGAGCCTTGAGGATGCTGTGCCACACATCCTCACCACTCTCTGAGAAGCTCCCAGGACCAAGGTAGGAAGAGGCCTCAGACAGCATTCCAAAGAATTATTTGGAGTGGAAAAGACCTCTTAGGTCATCGAGAACAACCTGGCACTGCCAGTTTTACACTGGTGGGTTGGTCCAGGACTGGGTGTTAGAGGAGGAGCAGGGTGGTATCAATAGTTGTGTGGAGGAATGGAATGGTGGTGGGCCCATCACAAGGAGCAGCCCTGTCCCAGTGTCCTGGTGGGTCTGTCCTTCCCTTCACACAGAGGCCACCACTCCACACACACACATGTGACACCAGGACTTTGGTGCTTTGCAGACTCTTAGACATGACATCACCTCAAAGGATTTCAGGAGCAGAACTTTCACCCTGTGCTTGGCCCAAACTGGTGAATTAATTCACTCACACACCCAGGAATTTTCTTCTCCCAGAATAACTGCATTCCACTAAAAACCCACCACTGCCACTGGTTTTGGATCTGCCCTGTGCATAGCCACGCATGAGGTGTTGTCTCAGGGAGGGAGATCACAGCATTTCTCTCTGCCTTGAAAAATCAGGGACCTTGTGCTGGAGCTCCCCACAAGCTCCTGTGTGGGGACAATCAGCACTCCTCAGCCTCCAGCAGGAGGGCACGTTGGTGCTGAGCACTTAATTAAAGGTTCACAGCCATTTAATCCCTCATTTCTCAGTTTGAGATTTTACGAGGCAGGCACCAATGCCTTTGGCTCACAAATGTTTCCATTCAGCCTTGTGTTTACTGGAACCAGTAGTGGGTACCTGTAAAATACCCAAAAAACAGTGACAGGCTCTGCAGCCTCTCCTCTCTCCATCTCCTTTCTCACACACTCCCCCTCTTACATCAAAACACCTACTACTGTGCCTCTCTATCTGCCTGTGACCATTCCTTCTTTACACTTCAACATTTTAATTAAAAAGCAATAAAACACTTTAATTTGAGGTTTGTACATAAAAATACAAGTAAAAATGGCCTGAACACTGGGCAAATACTATTGAAATCTGAGCTAAAAGGCAGTTAGAGTAACTTTAACCACCTGAGAAATGCAATAATCACCCTGAAATGCACAGCCTGGCGTGTTTTATTGCCATTATAAACTGCAATTTATACATTAAAATAAGGAAAACAGTCAGACCCATCCATTTATGAGCTATAATAAATATGGTTATGACATCACTGACAACCAGTCACAACCTTCCAAACACATCCAGAGCTCTGAAGCAATTTCACGATTACCTTTTAAATCTGTTTTCTATCAGCACATGTGTATTTCTCGAGTGTGCACGTAGCCACGGGCCTGACTCAGCAGCTGTGTCCTCATGGATGCAAAGATCTCCTGTATCCTTCAAGCTCTTCACTCAGCTTTCTCTTTCATATCCCTTTGCACCCATCCAATCCCCTGCTACATTTACATCCTCTGTGCTCCCCATGGAGAAGAAGCAAACCAGAAAGACCTGAATAGTTCGAATCATTCCTAATTTTCTTTTTTGTAGTTCTCAAAACACCACCTTAACAGTATTTGGGTGAAAACCTCCAAAATTACCATTACAACTCTCATGAAACCCTTCTCTTTGAGAAACAAGTGATTCTCAGCTATTTACACTAAATACCTGCACCCAGAAGAGTTTTCCTTTGCATGCAGCCTTGAATCCAGCTGCTCAACCACTTTTCTTAGATTCCTCTTTCAAACACCATCCCAACTTTTGTTCTTTCCACTGTTGCAACTTTCCTGGGGGAGGAGAGCTTCTAAAAAGGATAAATTGTACCTCAGGGAACAGCTCTTCTCTAAGAACAAGTTAACAGGATAAGCCTATAATAGAAATATAAATCAACTGCAGAACTTTTCTTTTTTTTTTTGTCTTTTGGAGAGTTTTTTTCTCTCCGAACCAGCAGTGCAGCAATTCCCTTCTCTATTTCTCAACTCTTTTCCTGGAGAAACCTCTCCTGGTGCCTCTGCCCTCCAGCTGCCCATGCATGTGTCACTTGAACTGCTCCTCCGTGGGGATCAAAGACCTTTCCCTCCAAACCCCAGACTGATAATCTGGAGCTAAACTGGAGATGATGAGCAATTCCACGGGTGTGTCCCATGTGTGGAGGACAGCAGCAGAAGACATTGAGATCAGAAGGAACTCGCAGAGCTGGGAGTCACAGGGTGAGGAGCAGCCACGGGTTTGGTGCCACACTGTGTGTGACAGGCTGGAGCAGTGCATTCACCATCACAGGGAAAGAATAAACACCAGCTGAGGGAAGGAAGAGGCACACATCGTGCTGGAGAAGATACAGCCAAGATATGCTTGGCTAAACACAAACTCTTGTGAGATATCATGGTTCTGACCCAGTTATTTCCTGCTTTATCCCTCCTGCTCATTGCCCTTCTGTTCCTCTCTCTGCAGCCCAGAGGTGGTCATTTCTCATCTCCCCAAATTTTCCTTAAATCAGCCCAAATTTCTTGCAGAATTATTCCCTCTTTTCACTCGGCTTACAGGGAAATTATCTCACCAGGGAATGTTCAAATCCTCCACCTTACCTTGCCAAGAACCAAATTCAGCCCTTGATGAAGAGTCTTCTTACACTAAATACAAGCAAATGAAGACTGGTCAGGCAATGATTAAAAAAAAAAAAATGATAAAAAAAATTTTAAAAAACCATTTTTTTTAATGTACCTTGTGGCCAGCAAAAGTAGGACAGGATGTGTAGGATGTGATAGGAGAGCAGTGGTCAAGAGAGATAAAGCCTTTTCACAGGCCTTCACAGAAATTCTCTCTGAAGACACAATGGTTATTTGCACAAGGAAGGATCTTAATATCCAGCAAGACTCAAGATATTTGTCTTTTCAAATATCTTGATGAAAAGGGTACTTATTTTCACCACTTTGAGGAATTAAACACTAAAAAATTTATCTTCTATGTTTTTGTTTTTTTTTTTTCATGGCTGTAGAAACTGGAAAACTGACAACTGAGGCAAACTATTTTCAGGCAACTTATTCTATACTGCCCATAGAACACTGATTAATACCTGAAATGCAAGAACCAAGTCTAAATGTTTGGATTGAAACCTTGATTTTGGTTTAAAATCTTGGTTGAAGACTTAGAAGAAAAGCACAGATCTCTTCAACTCAACTCAATATTTTAATACAAACCAATAGAAAGTGAAGTGCAGATCCAACAAGCTTCATGCTCACAATATATTATTCCTACTACAAAGGAAAATTTTAAAAGTCTAACAGTTGATGTCACACTTCAAATTAAGTTACCTAAAAAGAAATTTCTTTTCCAACCTACCAGTAACCAGGGATGGTAAGAAATGTTGTCTTCAGCACTGAAGTAAGTTTCACCTCTTCCTTTTCACCAGGTTCATTGAAACATCTTAACCAAAGCTGATGACACAATTCTTGTCTCTGTGACTTCACCTGCCAGCCAAGGCAGGACAAGGTCTCTCTTGCCAATATTTTTAATTTTGCATACCTCCACCATCATTGCCAGATGTGCATTTAATTCCAGTTATGTTTTACTTTCTAATGATAAAGACACCATCCATTTCTTCACCTGCTTTTCCTCCTTTCGGCTGCAGTAGTTTCTGCAGCCCATCCACATTTCTTCTCCAGCACCACCATACACTGCATTGGGTCAAGAAAATCCCATGAAAAAGCAAGGAAGCCTTCAGATTTTGGCAATAAGTGCAGTGGCAGGACTGCAGTTTTGTAAGGAAAACAACTTTCCTCACTACTGAGGAGATTTGGGGCAGGTCCATCAGGAGGGTTTCAGTGAAACAATGATGCTCATGTTTGAAAGGGTTTATTCTGAAGAACTCCTGTAGATTTGGTTGATTTGATGCTGTTAGAGGGAAAGGAAAGAGGAAAAAAGGAAGTAGTGAAAAAAATAATCAACATTAGTGGTTGATGGAAAAATAGAGCTGGGAAAATGCTGAGAGGAAAATAAATAAAATAAAGGTTTTTTTCCCGGCCTTCATCATGCAGCAAAACAAGAATATAAGGCTTTTTTTTAATGTAAGGAAGTTAATATCTCTCCTTATGCTCACAGCAGAGCAAAGGCAGATAGAACACCAGGCAGGGGAAAATCTCTACTTTTAGTCTGGCATAACTCATAATGAAATACCCACGGAGACACATCCCCACCCAAAGCTTCCCAACCTGCTGTGTGCAATCCCCATTTTCCTAGTGAAAGGAGTCACTTTGATTGCCTGAATTTTAAGAAAACTTGTAATAGAAATTCAAAAGGTTGAGAGAGATGATGGTAATAGGTGCGCACAAGTGTCTCTCATATATATATTTTTTTGTTGTTTTTCTAGGACAATAAAGTTTTATCACTTGGAAATTTACTTGATTTCATGGGCCTTTCAGCATCAGCATGTTCAAATTTTTCACTGACACAGAATATTTTTTCTCCCTTTCATCAGGAAATCATTTCTTAGTTGGAAAAATAACTCCTCAGTGCTCCTTATTAATATCTTTAATAATTTAAGATGTTTACCAGTTTACTGTATCCTAGATATCTAATTATTTGCAGACTTTCACTTACACATTGCTAATGGGACAAACATCTTCTGGCCTCATTTGTTTTTTAATTTGGGGGAAGTATTGAGTTACAGCAAATGCAGCGTGCAATCAAAAATTCTGAATATTTGACCTTTTCATGGTAACCAACTGATAAGCAGGGATCACTGTTTCTCAAAACACTGAAGACACTGTTCCTCCCAATATCTGATAAATCATTTGCTATCTGAAATGAATGTTCCATCACTGTAGTGCTCTTGTTCTTTGATTACATGATCTAAACTACAGAAGCAGGTGGCTACTCTGAATAATTTGTTTTTGCTTTGCTTTACTCTGAGGGACAGTGGAAATACTTTTGTTAGTGGGAATGGCAGGTTAAGAGAGGGTGGAAATCAGACCAGGATTTAAAACCTTTTCTTAAACACAAGACTTTGTGTAGCTGAGTACTTGAATCAACAGGTTACTATATCCAGCTTTTATCTCAGTGACCAGGGCAATGTAACAGTAAAATCAAAATGTATTTGTAACACAGAATTCAAGCTTTCAAGATCTTGAGTGAAAAATCAATCTGTGCAATTGCAAACAAAGCCTTAACCCTGCAAAGACATATTTTTATATTTAGCTATACCCAAACTGAGCAGCACCATTTTCATCAATAGGATTCATCATGGGACTACTTAGAGACATTAACACTAATTAAACACAAGCATAAAACTCTTTGCAGGATTGAGACCTAAACGACTTCAATTTCCACTAAAAAATTATTTTCATCTTGTAATTAAAGCAAATTTTTGCTACTGGCATAGTATCTGATCTCCACTTAAATCTATGGACATAAAACTCTGCTAGCACAAGTGGCTTTTGGAAAGCCAATAAGAGCAGTGAAAATATCTGCAGTTCAATTTCTGGGTAAAATTTCATTTCTGAGTTCTCCTTTTTACTTTTTTGTCATTATTCATTATTACCATTACTTCAGTACTAGCCCATAGTCTGTGATTTTTATTTTCTTTATATCTTATGACCTATTCCTATAGACCTTCCTTTAAAGAAAAAGATATCCACAAGATGTTAATGAGTACAGGCACTGTGCCTATCCTGAGGTCAAAATCCCGATCCTCCCAAAGTTGAAAAGTGAATGTTGGACTCATGATCAGCATTTTGTGGTTTAAAATCCAAGAATCTCTTAGCCAGCTATTTCCCCAGCACTGTCAACCACAGCAGAGAATCACATTTAGGGCTGAGGCAGTTATGCTTTTAACAACATTAATGTGGGTTTGGGGTGGGTTTCTTGTGGGGGTGGAGAGAGAACGAGTAGTCCCCTCACTGAAAACATACAGAGGTCTTAATAGCAAAGCCCATCTGACATTTTAAGTCGTTATTATTAAAAAACATATTTTTAATTTTCCTTTTTTACTTTTTCTCAGAATAAATGTGCTTTTAACTTCTCATGGGCCACTTCCAACTACTTTTCGAAAATGACATCAGCAAAACAAGGCCAAAGACTTACTGTGTCTGCTCAATAAAATATTACTATTTATATTGACCAAAGAGCTGGGGAGGTCATCCTGCCCCTCCACTCCACCCTGGTGAGTCCAGGCAGTGCTGCCTTCAGCTCTGTGTCCCCAGCACAGCAAGGACATGCTGGAGCACGTCTAGAGGAGACCACAGAGCAAATTTCAGGGAGGGAGCACCTCTGTGAGGAAATGCTGAGAGCATTGGGAATGTTCACCCTGGAGAAGAGAATGTTTCGTGTGAGCTAATTCCAGCACCAGAAGTGAATCTACAGAAAAGATGGAGAGGGACTATTTAGAAGAGCCAGGACAAAGAGGAATGGCTCCAATCTGTAGGAGAATGGGCTTAGACTAGTTATTAGGAAAAAAAATCTTTACTGTGAGGATGGAGAGGCCCTGGCACAGGTTGCCCAGAGAAGCCGTGGCTGCCCCAAGGCCACATTGGATGGGGCTTGGAGCAACCTGGGAGAGTGGAAGGTGTCCCTGCACATAGCAGGGGGTTGCAATGACAATCTTTAAGGTCCATTCCAACCCATACCATGCTATTTATGAGTGAAGGCCAACCATAGCCACGAGTGTCATGATGATCTTGGGGTCTGGAAAGGGATGAGGGAGCCCAGAGGAGCAGCAGAGCTCGAGGAGTGACAGAGTGGGCTGGAGCACCTCTGCCAAAACTGCCCCACCACTGAGACAGGGAGCTGAGCACAGGCTATTTCTGGGCCCTGATCTAAATTTGTTATTTATACCACGGAGGTCCTATTTTGAGTATTTTGAGCTCTATTTTTAGATTTTTGAACAATCTCGTGCCTCCAAGGCACATGTGATCCGGGAATATCAGGAAATACAACATTAGCCAAAATATTCCTTCAAAGAGGGTTTTTTAGCCTCCTTTCTGAAGCTGGATAGAAAATGATCACAGGACTTCACTTCCCATACCATTCCACACCACACCCCCCACCTCTGTGCCATTGCCAGCTCAGGGCTCTGAAGCTTTGAGACAGCCCTAAAATTATGAGATTTGCTCAAAAATACCTTCTTTTTTTTAATCAAAAGTAATTGAGAGAGTGGGAATGTTTGCTTCTTCTTTGCTATGAATATGCCTCATATATTTCTTCAAATCTCTCCATATGGGCAATCCACCAGGAGAAATAATTTTTTATATCTTAAAAATGAAAAAAAGCTGAAAATTTCGTGCCACTGAGGTTTGAAGAGGAGGAGCATTGCTGTACTTACCCAAGCTGACAACTTCATCTTTTTCCTGGGAATGCCTGTAAAGAAGGAAATTTTAGCAAGACCTTTTAGCATAGGAACAGGAAAAGGAACAAGGACTGCCCATCATGTGTGGGTTTTAATTTTCTAAGGCAGAATCCCAAATGAAATTTCTTCAATAATAAATTTCATAGCACAGCACTCCATTACCTCTTCTGTGACTAATATTTCTACATCAGACTCAAACTTCCCAGTTCTGCTATGGCATCAAACCGTAGTGCCTGATTTGCATTTCCAAAAAGGAAATTGTTTTCCAAAAGACGCGTGTGGAAGCAAGAGACTCCGAACAGCATTCTCATAGTAACACACAGTAGCACATTTCAAGCCAACTAAATTTACTGAGCACTCCTCTATGTTTTCAGCGTGTTTCAGATAATTTTTAAGAGCCCAGAAAGTGAGCAGCAGGCATGGATGATTTATTGAAAATGTAGTCCTTTAAATCCCTCCAGTTTAGAGACAAGGATGTCCTGCAGGACAGCGTCAAATGCTCTGCACAATTCTGTGTGGATGAGATCAGTCACTCCTTCCTTATCCACAACACTCTAACCCTATCACATCAGCCACTGATTGCCTGTAGTGAATCCATGTTGGCTGTCACAAATCACCTCCTTGTTTTCTGCATTGTTTCCAGGAGGATCCCCTCCATCATCTCACTGAGCACCTTCCTTCTTCCCCCTTTTTAAACATGGAGGTTCTGTTTCACCTTTGCAGTCAGTGAGTTCTTTGCTGGACTGCCATGGCTTCTCAAGCACGATGGGCAGGGGCCCAACAACTCCATCCACCAGTTCCCTCAGGCCACACATAAATGTGTCTCCTCATGCTCCATGGCTTGTGCAGCTTCCTGTTCTTTAGATCACACCTGATTTTCTGTGCTGGGTGGTTCTCTGTCCTCCCAGTCCCTGCCTTTGCCTTCTGCACTTTGGGTGGTGTGACTGGAGCACTTCACAGTGAAAACTCAGCTAAAAAAAGTCCTGGAGTAGCTCAGCCTTCTCCATATCCCACGTAAGCAGATTTCCCATTTCTTTATGGAGAGGGCCCATGTGTTCTCTGGCCCTCTTTTTATCTCCCTCTTAAGATATTGGGAAGCCAACAAAAAACAGAAATTCCAACCTGCAAATCCTTGCGGGTGCCTACCTTCACCTTGGGCTGAACATGTCACAGATGAGACACAGAGCTCATTCCTGTCCCCACCTGCTCCTGTATCACAGTCCATGTGCTCTGGTGGCAGCACATTTGGTGGCAACATGAGACACCATAAGGTACAAACTTCATTCCCTGCTTCTGTCCAGGAGCCCTGCTCTCGGTCTGAGCATAGCAGCCTAGATGCCGTCATGTAATGAGGCAAAGCTACTTTAAAATCTATTTATATGCTCATAAAATAAACATAAAATGATGATAGAACCGAGAAATAAAGCTCCCAAGTATTGGCCATATGCTCCCCAAACACCCAGGTAGAGGCTGTAGATTTGACAGTGAGACAGAACCTTATGGAAAGTGTGCTTTGTCAATTCACGTAAGAGTTGGTCACCTTTGGTTACTCAGGGTTTTCTTGCCAAAACCAAGATCAAGCAAAAAATAGAAGATATGTTCATATCAAACACTGCTAAAGTCCTTACTAGTGAAGTTTTCCCAGCTGTGGTCCTCTACAATTTTTCAACACCTTAGCAGTCCTCCCAAAATTAGATAAAATATCATAAAAATCTATAGCTGCTTCTATTAGTGGATGCACAATTTCTCACAAAAGAGCCTCAAAATAAAAATAAAACAGCCTTTTCAAACTTAATACATATATTTTCCTTTTTTTTTTACCTTAAGATAACCTTCTTTAGTCATGATATGAACATGATGACTGTCGAGCAGAAAGCTGAGGAGAACAACAGTATTATGTTTGCAAAGGAAGTTATTTTTGGAAGGTATTTTTCACTTAGGGAAGGGAAAAAAAATCCAAACGAAGTAAACAATTTAGTTCATAATCATCAACACAGGGACACTTTGCAAAGACATTTCCTTTCATAGGTCACTACATTCATTGGATTAGAATTAGTTAGAGGACTGAAAATAGTAAATGACAAAAACTACTGGAAGTAGTAGCCCATGAAGGAAAACACAACCAGCTGAGGTGAAAATTAGATCACATTATGCTGAACCTACTCCTACCTGTCCTGCAATTCAGGATCCTGTTCACATATATACAGTTTACTATAATGAAACATAAGATCTATTAAAGATTTCAGCAGTGGGGAATTAATTCAGCTTGTGGAATTCCTACCAAAAATCAGACAAAAAAAGGAATTATTCTCAGATCAAAGTGGGTTTTTTTTTCATTTCTGTTTTTTTTTAAATTATCTTCTGCATAGCTTTAACACTATCTAATACAGTGTAATGCATCAATACACTATAGCAAATTTTCTCTGCTTTAAATATCACCCTCATTCATACTGTGATTCAATTTAAGAATCATTCAAAGATAAATCTAAATAAATAACAAGCTGGCTTTCAGGCAAACAAATGAATTTGCATTGTTTTATATTCATCATAAATATTTCACCTAATTACTGAGGTACTATGTTCAGAAATACAAAACAACATTATAAATTTATTAGCACTGTCCCTGCTGATTTTACAGAAGTTCTGTGGAATGTAAGAGCCAAAAGTAGAAACAGGCTCAAGAGCATAACCAAAAGAGCAGAGGCTGCATTCAAATGCTAAACTGGATTGACACCCTCTGCTTTGCTCTGCATATTTGCCCCAGCCAAAGCTTCCTGTCTTGAATCAGGTGTTATCCTATTTATTCTCAAAACCCAAGGTCAACGAAAGCCTTTTCCTTCTGTTGACTTTCCAAAGCTAAACATCTGAATCAGGCTGCTTCGAGTATTATCTCCAAAACTATCACAGGAGTTCTTTTTCCCCTCATTGTAAAAAATGTGAAAACGCAAAAGGATGTAGCAGCGTTTTTCAAAGGTTTAGGGAGGTCAGCTGCGTGGAGAGAAAATAAGAAGTACTGCTTAAACATAAAAGGTAAAGCACACAGCATTTATCCTCAAATTATTTAAGTTGTTTTAATGGCTCTAAAGACTAGGAAAAATGTTTTTAAAATGTAAATATGTGGATCTTTTAGAAGAAGTTATCCTTCTTTGTAAACCACAGTATCACTGGTGATTTATAATTTTCAGAAAATCTTAATCCCACAGGAAGCATATAAGAGTTCCTCTTTATTTTTAACCTAATGCTGTATCTAACATGGAATGCAGTTTTCATTATTGGCAAAAAAAGCTATTATTTTTATTTGCTTATAACAAATTAAGGAAAAAATCTGAAAGAGTGCAAGTACAAAACCATTTTAAAAACAGATTACTCTTCTCCCTTTACCTTTTGAACAACTTCAGATGTAAATAAAATTGTAGTTATCACATTTCCCTAGGGATTAAGTACTCTTACTGTTCAAATGTCATTAATTACCCTTAATGCCGTTATGAACTATTTGGAGATTATCATTATTAAACTGTTAGAGTATTTCTTAATTCCTCACCAGAAAGCCACAGAGTGACTCTCTGAGCCTATCCTCCCCCTCTTTTGTTGAAATAACAATAGCCCAGAGGAATTGTGTCTGCAAAGAAAAAGTCAAGAAACAACAATAAAACACATTTTGTTGGACTAAACAAGAAGCAGAGAGAAGAGTTTGGGTTTTAAGCCATGTTCTGTTTCATAAGTGGAGTTCCTGGGGCTGGTGCAGCCCCATGGGAGCAGCCAGGGTGCTCTGAGGGATGGGGGATGCAGCAAAAAATCCCTCAAATAAAAGGGTCTTATCTGTAGCTGGCCCATTTGGACACAGTAACATCTGAAAAAATAAGTTTTAGGATCCCAAGGATGTTTCACTGCAGTAAAAAACAGTCATTAGAACAGAATATGGATACTGCACAGACTGGGTTTGGTATCACAACACTTCATACACAAAAATTCAAAATAGACACATTCTTGTCGCAGCCTCATCTTTTTTTACAAAGCACTAAAGCAGGGAGGATTTTAGCACAGTTGTTATTTAACTGTGTCACTTGGCTCTCTCCCTGAATAACCGTGGGGCTGGGAGCCTTTGCTCCACCACAGGGGCCACGTGGTCCTAATACAGCTCAGATCCTCAGCTCTTCCAAGACAAATCACACTGCCTGGATCCATGTTTTGAAGTCTGTATTTTACTTTGCTATTATTATTAAACTCGTATTTTTCATTCAAATGCATGCCAGCACCTTCATACTCTTGTTTAAAAACAAAAAGTAGTAAGTTTAGCTGCAGGAAAATTTGATCAAACAGGAAAAAGGCTCAACAGAAACTTTTTAATGACTACCTGGAAAGGTGGGAACAGACAAAACTAAAGTATTTACTGACTTCTTGGTGAGTACCAGTGGTCTTAGGTCCTGATTCTCCATCAAAATGGGAGAAAGTGAATCATGTAAGCTTTGTTTTCCATCAAGCTACTTGTCAACTTGAAGGCACACATTAAAACACACATTCCCCTACTTTGTGCTTACACATTAGATTAACTTCTCTGGGGATTTCTAGGTGTAATTTCTTTTTTAAAGACCTAAGAAGTGGTCCTGCTTTTTTGGTCTGCATTTCTATCTCCTCTTTCTCCTACTCTGGTAAAGTTCTGAGTCTGTGCCTGGAGCACAGTGGGCAAAATTTGGTGTTTTTATAGGACAGGAGAGGTGACAGGTGATGCTGTCAGTCACCAGCTTTGTGAGTCATCCCCAGATCAGCCAGAAGGGTTATTCCCTGGAAGTGTCTGTCCTAGAAAGGAGGGGGACACTAAAAAATGGATTGCTGAAAAGCTGTGCTGGTTTCAGAAATAGGAAAGGAGCCTGAGAAGGGCCATCACAGAGCAACACTAATGAGATGGTGTGGTCTGGGATGGGTAAAAAGCTTTTCTCTGCCTCTTTTCCTGATCAGATCTACACATTGCAGAAGCCAGGGCTCCCTCACAGAGCTCTGCTGAAAGGTAATTCAGTGCTGGGGATCTGTTATGAGTTATTCCAGTGAGGAATGTCTGGCTTTTTATGGTTATTTTAATTGGTGACAGTACCCACTGCTTAAAGTGCTCAATCTGAGGTCCTGCTCCATCCTGAACACTCATCCTGTCTCAGGGCTGCTTTCTCATCCCTGTCAGAAGCTGCTGCCCCATCACTGTCCTTGCTCAGGCATTATCTGGTCTGGTCTGGTCTGTGTAACACCAGCCCAGGGCAAGCACTGACATATTTCACCAGAGATTAATACTCAGGCTGCCTGTCCAGAGAGCATGGGAAGTTGATAAGTGCAAAAAGCTTTAAAGCAAACCTGAACTCAACCCTCTTTTTATATATTTTGTTCACACCAGTAATGAGCAGTTCTGCCCCTTCTTCGGTACATAAAATAGGGTTTATACCAGTGAGAACGCATCACTGCCAGACTTGTGGGCCTGACAAAGGAAACACTTTTACACAACTTTTCCTCTAAACATCTCACAGAACTCTGCTACCAACAGCAGCCTTTGCTGTGCAATACTTGTAGAAGACCATCATCCCTACGCATGATGACTTAAGATGACTTCATTTGCCAAAGGACAAATGAATTTACAGCAGTAACAACGTCAGTGTCTGTTGCCCACTGATTTAACACAGCCCTTCCAGCCTGTTGGGCAATGGAACTCTGGTGGGCTTCAGACCCAGGGTTGACTCGTGTCATTGTGTATAAAGCATGGAAAACAAAGCCTGCATGATTCACTCTCTCCCATTTTGATGGAGAATCAGGAGCTAAGACCACTGGTGCTCACCAGAGTACTTGTCTTGGCCCCCTTTCATATTACAGATAAAGAATAACCACGGGCTAGTGAAGATGAGCAGCCTCCTTCCCTTAAACTCAGAAAAGAGGAAGGAAGGTGAGCTCAGCATCTCCTCTCTGCATCCTCCTTCATCACCCATGCCTCACAACCTTCTCCTCCTTGCATTGCTCCCACTCCTTTCTCCCAAGCACAGCTGTTGCTCATCCATCCTATCGCACCACATGGAAAAATCCTTATTTCTTTTCATTCCCAGATTAAACACACAGAAAGACACGACAAGCCCACAGACATTACCTGGGGGAGGAGACAACAGGCTGCCAATCACCCAGCCAGCAGAAAGGCAGTGGGAGGCTGAAGCTGGGAACTACCACATCTCCCAGTTTACATCCTTGGAGCCTCCATGGCTCCCAGCCCTCATTCCTTGCTTTACCCTGCTCAAAACCAGCCCACGTGTTGTGCTGTGCCAGAGCTTGGGAGGCTGCACAGGTCATGGGGAAAGGACTTTCCTTTCATCCCCACAGGCAGATTTGGCAAAAGAAGGCCAGGGAATAATCACAGGACAGTAGTGACTCACTGTTTGTGTCAGTGGAAAGAATCTCTGCTGCCCAGTGCGCCTCTTCTCCCACCTGGCATCACCACCAAAACCACCACACCGACGAGCAAGGAGGTTATGCAAGGCTGTGAGGCCGGAATATTAGCTTACAAAATTCAGGAATGGTGGGAAAGGGCTGCCAGCTTGACTGCATCAGCTTCCCTGGCCTGCTAAGAAAAATAGGTCAAGGTCTTCCAAGGTGACCAATAATTTTGGATGTCCAACTTTGTGCATGTTTAAAAAAAAAAAAAAAAAAAAAACACCAAAAAAAAGGGAAAAATTATTATTTTGGAAAAAACACCAACAATTTTAGATGTCCAACTTTGTGCATGTTTAAAAGAAAAGAAAACACACAAAAAAAAAAAAAGGAAAAAAAAATTATTATTTTGGAAAAAACACTAATTGTCTGTCACTGAGGGGGAAAAAAAGGCAGCCAGGCAGCTGCATGTTTCAAGGTCCTTGTAGTTGAGCACCCCAGAAAAAAACAAATTACCTTGTGACAGAAACAAAAAAAAAAAATTAAAAAGTCAAGCACTGTGTAAAAAACAACGGAGGAAAGCCCGTGGGTAAATAACCAGTGGGAGCTCACAAGAGCAGGGCTCAGGATACATGTGTGCTTCTACTGCGGGAGAGAGAACAATTGAATTAAGAGGAGCTCTTAAGCAAGTAAAGTAAACATCTTTTGGCAATTTGGGGCTGCACTTTGAAGCCTGGCGATGTCATACAAATGGTGAAATAGCACGGACACCCTTCTGCTGGCCAGTTTGTTTAATTTGGTGAGCCGGGAGTTTTTTGGAGCGCAGCACTCTTTTATGAGCTCACGAGCTGGAGGAGGGAAAGTGTGGAAGGAGCAGGAGGGAGATGTTGAAGAAAAGCTGGAGCTGTGGGAAGCAGCACGAGAGGAAAGGGAGCCCTGCAGCATCCGGGGGGCTGCCACCATGGGAACAGACCCCCAGCATCCCCCACACCACGGGAACAGAGAGGGGGAAAGAGAGAGAGGGGTACGGGGTGAGGCGACAGGGATAATCACATGAGCGGGGTTAATTGCTATAAATATCAAGAATCAAATCAATATGTCAAGATGTGTGTTCCACTTTTCACATATATGCGGCACGTAAATGAGAAACGGAGAGAGAGGGAGGAAGAGCTAGAGAGAAAAAGGAGAGACTACTAAAGAAATAAGCCCCCCTGTACAGACAGCCTGACGCCAGATGGCTTCTTCTAATAAATATTCAACCTTAACTCAGTTCCCATGTAACTTTGTTGTAAAGCTGCCAGCACACCCACACAGATCTGGGCCAGCAAAATGATTACAGTAGTACAAACAAAATAGTGCAATAGAGGAAACAGGCAGACAGGGTCCTGTATACAGAAAGACAGAGCTGTAAAGATGTGAGTTGATGAACCTTTAGATTTAATACTGAGAAACTTGAAATAATGACTTGGGCAGAGGGGAGAAAAAGCCCTGGTATGGGGGGGGGGAAACACACCGACTTATTTTTTTCCTTGCTGTTGCTTTTATTGTTGGGAATACAGAGAACATCGTTCTGCTAAGACAGCAAATGAGGCACTATAAATCAGTTGCTCTTCTGCATATTTTCTGCATTCAGCTGGAATTCAGATACCTTCCCTGAAATCACAGCCCAGCTTACATTTCTGCTGCCTCTTGCGCTCACATGGGGCACGAGTTAAAAAGGGAGATTTTGTGCATGACATTTGTTGTATTAATTGGGAAGAGAAAGAGGAGGTTTGGTATATTATCCTTAAGAAAACACTGGCACAGTGCTCAAAAACATGCATTTCAGTTGTGCGAGTGTTTTTGCCCCGAGCTCTTTAATTTCAAAATTGGATTAAGAGATCTGAATATCAGAACACACCATGTTGGCAACTCCAAAACTATTTAAATAGGACCTTGACCAAATCGTGATCTTGTGCTAAGATTAGGAGCGGGGGAAAAGCAATGAGAAAGGACATGCTTTGCAGAAAGGCTTCTACTGATGAAGCAAAGCAAAAAAAAAAATGTAAATAATAGAAATTAAATTTTAAAAAGTGTTAAGTATTCATCCTATTGATTTATTGGCTCTTGATGTAGAAGATCTTGAGTTTAGAGGCTTACCTAAAATTACCTGCAGTTGTTTAACAATCACCTATGAGCCAGCAATAGATCAGGGAATTAAATTATGCATTTACTTTGGTTGAGAAAGAATCAACATGAGGCAAAGCTCTTCTTTCTCAAGAACATAACCTTTTGGTGATAGAACTCGTGATGTGCTCCTGGAAGGACATTATTTTGCATGATACAGAGGAGTATAAATAGAATTAATAAGACAGAAATGAAAAAAAAAATATGAGGGGTGTAGGCTGAACGTCAGAAAATATTTCCTGGTTTGTGAGAGTCTCCCTCTGCAAAGCAGATCGACAAGGAGATGTAGTAGGCTGTAGAGTCAGGCTTTCACCACTTCCCTCGGGAGATTGTCACTGGAGGTTTTAAAAACAAAGCTGAACTCAGCACTAGTAAATATGCTGCAGGGAATAACCCTGTGTTGGGCAAGATATGGACAAGATCAATTAACAGATCTCTTCTATGTCTACTTTCTATTATTTTTGACTGTTGGGAAGAAAAGTTTGCTAGAGAAAAGCCTGAACCTCCCTCCACCCCCCTGCCTTTTCTTTTTTAAAGAGAACAGACTCTCTGGCATTGCAGGCTCAGCTCTGCTCATCGCAGCAGCGACGTCTCTCCCACCAGTTTCCCTCTGCTCACCCTCCATCCCCACTCTTATTGAGAAGCCCTGGAAAGAATTTCCTGGACAGAAAAGAAAGGGGAAAAAAAAATAAGATCTGAATCGCTGTTATTTCTGATCTTTCCAGACTCCTTTGTAATATTCATCTATTCTGAGCAGCATTTGACACTTCCTTCCCACCCACCCCTATTAGGAATCAGCTGTGGATTGCCTCCCCGTGCTCCTTCTCTCCAGCCTCAAGGTGCACATTACAATTCTATTCTTATCCAGAGCACGATAGCATCAAATGAGGGAAGGGGTCTGGGTAAGCTCCAGGCTTGAAGAAATGCACACCTTTTGTTTATGGCAGCAGGATGAAAGCCACGAGCTGGAGCTGGACACAAATCTGTCAGCCCTTGGGAAAAGAGGCTGCTAACGATGGCAGCACTGAGTACCCCCAGCACATCAAACAATCCTTCATTGGCTATGCTGGCTTGAAGTTCAGCATATCTGTGCTTACCTTAATAAACCAGGCCTGAAAAATCACCCTATAGAGCTTAGAGGTGCTTAGAGGTACAAGGGCACCACTCAGACTCCTCCAGTGCTAAGCTTCATTCTGCAAACAAAATTGGACCAAAATTAGGGCTAAATTCAAAATCAATTTAAATCCTCCACATACACTTTTTAAATAAAAAATATTGAAGGGAATGAACCAAAGCATGTGGATTTCTTCCTTGTCAAGAGGCAGAGAGATGAGCCCATGGCTAAGAGCAGCATTTCCCTGTGAGCTGGGGTGCCACGGCGTGACCATGCTGTCACACAGCACAGCCCCTCTGAATCAACACACAGACTCTGACTTTTACATTCATTTAACGTCAGGTTTCTATTAGGATTATTTCATTCAGAAAAGAAAAGAGGCAAGGAACATCCAGAGAAAAAATATCACAGAGAGAATTAAATAGTAAAGAGACCTTGCTAGAAAGAAAATGATGGACACAGATGGTTCTGCCCCAGCCTCTCTGTGTCCTCTCCACTGCCAGTCCCACTGTCCCAGAAGAGGTGCCACAGCCTCACTGGAGTAAACTCCAACCCTTCATGGCTTCTCAGCTAAGCACTAGAATAAATCAAATAAAGGCAAAAACACATGGAGAGGTGAAATGTGGGCTTGGGGAGAGAAAAGGGTAATGAGGAAGGAGCTCTGCATTGTCTAGAGGCACCCAGGACACAAACAGAGTATTAAAACTTTCCAGTGAACCACTTTTTGCTGCTTTTGTGTGCATCTTGTGTGGAATCCCCCCATGAAATGCTTGCCCATATCCCATCTCCTCCTGCCACAGAGCAGGGAGGGCAGTTTGGGCCCAGTGCAGCCACAGTGGCTTGGGGAATGGAGAGACACAACAGTACTGGAAGAGATCCACAAGGATCACTGCATCCAGCTCCTGCAGTGCTGGAACCAACATCCTCCAGGGCTTCCAGCTGGAAGGAAAGGGGCAGGATCACTATCCCAGTGAGGAGCTGGTGAGAGTCAGCTTCTCAGCCCTGCAAGCAACCTGGATGAACACTTTGCTGTCATTCAGCTTCTGAGGGTGCCTGTTTGAGGGAACCCTGTGCTTGCAGGCTCAGCACCCTGCAGGAGGCCACCAGGATCCATCAGGAAGGTGTGCAGCTGGGTGCATTACATCCACATATGCAACTCCCACCACATGGGATTGCTTCAGAGCAGGGTACTCACCTGGCTGGAGCAGCAGCAAATCTCAGTATTGCAAACAAACTTTTAAAAAAATAGTGAAAATAAAATTGGCCAAATTTATATTTTTTTGCAAAATTTGGTGCTGTCTTTGAATCACAGGCAGTGATTTTGGACATGAGACTGAGCAGAATGCATTGTTGATACTCTCAGCCATTAGTTTATAAATTGAATAAGATAGATGTGTTCATTCATATGAACTAATGTAGTTTTTCTTATGAAGGTTTCATATTATACAAATCCATTAGCATATTTACAAATTAATCTTCCCTTAGGAAGAAAAAAGATCAAAGATTTACAGAAGGAAGTGCTTTATTACTTTTAAACTGCCTTTTTTTTTTAAAGAAAGAGAAAAAGAAATGAAGGGAAATTATGTTGAACCATAAATGTTTCTTTATGACTACTGTACAGCAGCTTTGTGGGAGATTTAAATTTACTAAAGGGCAAGGGGGACTTTAAGCCGTCTATATGAGTTCAGTATTAAAAATATATATACATGACAGGTGCCCATATAAGTTCATGCAGTACAAAATATTCCATAAATGAGCTCATTTATCTGAGTAATTTAAAAAGAGCTTCTGCACAAGGGGAGATATTTAGTATGAATTATAGTCCGTTTACCTTTCATAAGTTTTTTCATCACTTCCCATACCTCCTTTGGTGCTACTGAAAATATCTGTAGTTATCAAGCCTTATATTCAACCTTGCTATTCCCTATTCCCAGGAAAGCCCTATTGGTGGAGTGACTCCACGTTCAAGATATGCAGCTTGTAAAGCCTTGCATGCAAGATTATTTCTTCTTCACCAATGCCAGATAAAACAAGATCAGGCTAAGAAATCTTTAATCTAAGCAAATAACTTGAATAACAAAGAGCATTCCAGGAAAAGGAAAGAAATCTCTGGGTTTACACCCATCATTTAGATTTGATTCAGTTTTGAAAGATTCCTCCTTCTGTTTTCAAAATTATTTTGTACTGTGGTTGGAAATAAAGAGTAGTAGAGCAGCAAGGAAATGAAATGAGATGCAAACTTTTAATGATTTATTAATAACCACTTTCTGAGACATTTCTAACTGCTAAAGAGAAATCAGAACACTAAATACATTAAGATCTTTAAGAGCAGGGGATGGAAGGGAGAACTATTGGAAAGTTATGAAAATAATGCAAAAATTCCAAGGTTAAAGAACCACCTGACAACCAAAGCACATTTTAGGTAGAGCTGCTCCTGCCTTGGGACAGGAGTCGCAACTAGATGACCTCTGAAATCCCTCCCAGACATAAGATTTGTACTTTCAATGCTGAAATGTTTGAAGACCCTTTCCAACATGTACAATTAATTTATTTTTTAGTCCTTTAGGATACATTCCAAAGGAAAATTTCAAGGCTACTACCAAGACTACAGTTAAATCACCATTCATGAACAGAGTAACACTCATTTTCTCACGATCACTGCACTCACTCAAGTGTAACTTCTTTTACTTCTTGGAGCTTGCTGAAAAAATGGTGTCAGACTGAAAAGGATCAGAAACATCCACCTTTCCTGGAACACAAGGAACCAAACTGGACTTGTTCTGCTACCTTTCCCTCCTCTTCCAAAAAAATTCTCTCCCCATCCATCCACATGCCACCTATCCTCAGGAAAAACACAACTTGACAACTTTTGAATGAAGGATTTTCCTCTACTCTGGAGCTGACTTTAATTGAAAAATCCCTCCACATCCTCCTGCTCCCACTCAGGAGTGCCCTGCCTGAATAACCAGGCGACTTCATCTCTGTGTCTTTCCCTCTGTTTTCCTCAGGGAAGCTCTCCAAAAGGTTTCCCTGTAATAGTTGGAGGGAAGTTCACTGTCATTTTTTGTTTTCCTTCAGACGTTGCATTTGGCTATTAGAGTGCTCACAGTTAGCAAACCAGGACTCTTCAATGTCTCAGTCAACCCACTTGGGAAATCAATAAAAGATAAGACTTCCCATGTTTCAGAGTTATGAGGGTTGGCAAATGCTTCTAAAGTGCTTTGAAAACCTGGAAAGGTGCAATGTTCTTATAATGACCTTAATGCTTTGTAGTTCTACAGAATATTTTATTCCAAAATCTTGAGCTTTTACAAGTAACTAACCTTAACTACAACAGTCCTGTGAGATGTCTGTAAATAAACAATAATGTTCAGGATAGTGCTTAGTCCATCATATCTTTGTCCAAATACTGACGTCAGACGCTGTAATTTATCCTTCATATGATCTTCCAGTCCTGCTGAAGTCTACAAAACCTTTTTGTATAGAAATATTATTGCCAAACCTACTCAGTAGATTAATGCTAATTATCTTAGGGCAGGAAAGTTGTGTATTACTCGAAATTTGGCTCACTAAAAGAGAATGAATAAGCAAAGAGGCATGTCCTAAAGCCAGCAGGAGAGAAAACAGTAACTGAGGTTCAATTACAGAAAAAAATATTAAATATATACATATCTATCACCAGAAAAACCCTTAGACTAATGTTCTCTCAGTTCAAGAGGCATTTAAGGTTAGGACCTTACACTTTCCAGTCATTCCACTCTCCAGCCATCACCACCTTGTTAAGGATACTGACTGCATCACACATGTGAGGGGAAGTTTGGCACCACAAGTTTTCCAGGTGAAAAAGTGTGTCACCAATGAAGAAGAATTACTAGTCATTAAACTGGAGTGCATGCTGTGCATGCCTCTTCAATTCAATATAGGGAATTAAGAAGTCAAATGCCTGTGGCATTAAATATGAATGATGAATGCGAGAAATAAAATAAGTAGAAGAGAAATCTATGTGTTTCATTACATGGGGTAGCTGTGCCACTGGCACCTTTTGCTTTTGTATTAAAAAAAGAAAAAATGGTCTAAGATTAGAAAGCAAAGAAAACTCAGGTTTTGAGAAAATTCATGTACCATTGTAACGAGATTAAAATATAAAACATTTTCTAATCTGAATTCCACCCTAATAATCTGAAAAGATCACAGAGTATGATAGTGTATGAACCAGGAATTGAGAATAGCACATACATCTCCCTTCACAACGGGCTTCTAAAAGAACAGCCAATATTTCAGGAAAGAACACAAACTACAGCAAAAGAGCAATGTCAGAAGTGACACATTATCCCATTTTAAGGCTTGTGTCTGACTCCTGCTTAGAATAGGAAGGATAAACAAGATGAGCCACAAAGGCTTCTGTGTGCATCACAAAGCACACGGCATGGGAAACCACTTCTGCCTCTCTCTGACGGAAATGGTTTCTTTCATCTCTAAAAAATACCTCTGATCAAGTTTCAGAGGTATTTTTATTTATTTACACATGAAGGGCTGTGGACCAAATTCACCCCATCATTTCATACAATAAACTGAAAAATACATCTATTCAGCAGCCTCACCAAGACATGTAGAGGTTGGAGTTGTGTCCCTCAGGTAGACAGATGTCATCTGCACCCAACACATCTCTCTGATGAACATCTAATATTGAGCAAAATTCTATTAATCCTCTGGATGTGGTAGAACAAGTGACTACGCCCTGAACAAAACGAGAATTGAGAGCAGCCAGGTAACATCTGAAGGTGCTAAGAAAGAAAACAAATACTCAACAAACTGGTTGAATATTTTTCAAGATGATGAAGATGAGGGAGAATAACTTCTATGAACCAGTCACCAATTTCACCAAAAACTGAGGTAAAAATAAAGCAGTGTTTGGAAATATATTAGTGAGAGTGTGTTCATGATTTTTTTCTTGGTGATTATGAGGTTCCAAGACAGTGTGATACACAGAAAACTGAATATCAATAAATTCTGATCCATTTTATATTACTTAATAATATTTCTAGAAAGGTAATGAAAACAGAAACTGCTTGAAGACCACGAAAAGTTTCTGTTCCAAATGAGCTAGTTTTGGAACCCTGCCTGAAACATAACACCCTATTATTGATAAAATTAAACTCTGTTGAATTTTTGAGGACAAAACCATGAATTACATATATGCATAAACACACAGAATATAGAGAACATATATGATGCATTTTGGTACGCAGTACATTCTCTGTCCCATATAGTCTCATCCACATTTTCCTCAACTTATTTTTAAGCACAAAATATGAGATGTTTGCATCTTGTAACTTCCTTCTCATGGCATTGTTGTGTGATAAATCGTGATGAAGATGGCATGGGTCACATCCCAATTACCAGAATCACTATGGAGGAAAAATCAACAATTTGAACCAGACACTCACCAATCCCAGAGCATCTAATATGAGACGCCTTAGATGCAGTCTGGATTTGTGCAGGCGCCTAGAAAAGGGACAATATTGCAATTAATCCCCAAACCTCAGGTATTGTGCATTTTACAGGCACTGTGTCTTTTTATGAATTCAACATGTTTTTTAACATTTAACATGTGCTTTGTTGTGGGAACTGGGTCACTGGAAGTTTTCACAGCTTTGGTTGTTTTTTTTTTTTTTAAATTGCCATTGTGGAAAAAATCACAACTCCACCAGCACCATCCTCCACATCCTGAATATGGTTGATGGAATAATTCAGGTGGCACAGGAATCTTTGAGAATTCCAATCTGAATTAATTTTTTTAAATAAGATTTCTTTCCCCCAGTGCCAAAACTGAAAATGATGTAAGTGCAAAAATCTCTGTAGTAAATTAGTGATAAAAGAATAAAACAGTTAAACGAATATATTTTTCATGCTTGAGGGCTGTGTGTTTAACAGTTTTCTAACTGTTCATTCATTTATATAAAAATACTTTGGTTATTATCTACTTGAGTTGAAATTAGATATTTAATTGACTGGAGGGAATGAAATCCACTCACTTTTAAATAAAGCAATGATTTAAAAATATTCCTGTAAAGTGATTTGTAAGACCACACCAGCACTAGTTCTTGGCACACGTCCTTGTCTGTGTATATATTTTAAAAGCATGGTTGTTTTTACAAATGTAGTACTGTGAGAGCTAACTTCTTCAGAAACATGTTTATCTTAATTAGGAAAGTCAACAGACTTCTAATGGGAAGAAATGCGTATTTTTCTCTGTGGTATCTAAAGCATCAAAGGCCTCGTTCTCATGCCAAACCAATCTTCCTTCCTGCCTGCCTTTCAAACCCAGGTGATTGCAGACAGCTGAGCAGACATTTTCCCAAAAGCTTCTATTGACCTGGCTCCAGTCCTTTCCCGTGCTCTGTCTCCTTTTCTATCCGCATGTCACTTCTCTTTCTCTTTCTGTGTATTTGTTGTATTTTTGCCCGAGGAAACCTAGGGATATTCATGGCACTGAGGCAAATAATGTGGAATTAAAAACTAAATTCTTCAGTCCTTATCCTAGCAACAGGACCATCACCATCTGTTCAGAGGACAGGACTGCCATTATCCACTGCATTCTTTGTACGTACTCCATCACCTGTGAGGGGAAAAACATTGCCCCTTATCCTGGGGTCTTTGTTTAAAAACAAAGTTGTCTGCTGCTCTCTGCTACCCATACATTTCATAAATGTGATATACAGTACGTTGGAAGGGATTAGGCAGCAATAAAAAGCCTTAAAAGCTTGAAAGGAAAAAAAAACAACTAAAGGGAGGACATCTGCATGATAAACAACAAAAGCAAATATTGTTTAATTTAAATAAACAGTTGAGATTAATTAGTAAAACTTCATACAAATTCATATAGCTGCTACCAATATCAGTGATGCAAGCACCACACCTTTCATTTTAGGAGAATTTTACAGCAGTATTGGAATTGTTTTTAGGAATTTAGGTTTTTTTTTAATTTAAATAACTGATTTGAAATCTTTGTTCCCCAATATGCTGCAAAGGCCATTTTGGCTCCACGCAAACACGTCTGCAGCTGAAGTCCCAAAATACAGCAACAAAATCTAAAGGGCTGCACAGCTTTTACCCCAGAAAAACATGAAGCTGCTCAAAGGGCTCAAATATCCCACAATTTAATTTGAAATTCTCATCTTTTACTCTCTAAGAATAGTAGTCCTTATTCCTCATTTATTTCCACTTTGAATATTTGAACATGAGTAAAAGTTCATGATAGAGGAAGAGGTAAAAAATCAGGGAATTAAAAGAAAAATAAAAAAAAATTCCTGGAAATCAGAGCAGCAGCCTTGACCTCAAATTATGTTTTCAGTTTAAAATTATAATTTATAAAAGCTGGTTGACTGGCTGTCTCTGTTGTTTTTATGCCACTTATAAACAAAGCTGCAGTCATATTTATTTCTCAGGGCTTACAGACACATTTGTGGTGTGTAGCTTGGCAACAAAAACTGGTAAAAATTTGCCTGCTCCCACCAAATCTCCAAAGTGCTCAGACCATCCCATAACAGCCACAAGCCTGAAGGTCCAGGATGCTGCATCCCCTCCTCCCCAGGGAATAAAAGGGCAGAGCAGAACCAACTGATCTAATCCCCCTCCTCTTCCTCTCCCCAAGAGGTTCAAGTAAGGATGGAAATCTATAGCCTTACATTCACAAGGGAAATTCTCTGCTTTTGCTTCCCCCAGCCTTTTTTTTTTTTTTGTTCCAATTTTATTGATTATCTCAATTGCTTCTGCTTTTCTGCAAGCTATAAGGCTGACAGGTAAAATTTACCACCTTATTTGGTGGATCACAGGATTTCCTAGATGGGCATTCAGCATCACCTGACCACAGAGGCTGGACCCGTCACATCTTCCTTTTCAAGTAAAAAGCTGAGTCAATTCAGTTTTCTCACAAATATTCACAAGGATTGAAAAAATTTCAAAGGGAATGAAGAAGAAATAACCTATCATTTAAAAAAAAAAAATCCCCAAAAGTTTGCCCTAAACTATTAATTTGTTGCATTAATAACTTTCAGGCCTTGGTATCAAAGAAGGGCTAATAATGGTTTGCCTCAGCCAAGCAGATATCCAAATTTTGGTGAGCAAAATTGTCCAAAGCAGAAATAGAGAATTTTTTCATCTCAGAATATCTGGGAGGTTTTTTACTATGGAATAAATCATCGGCTCTTCTACAAGCTTGCATGTGAGAGGGGAATCTTCCTTGGAAGCAACAGAAGTCCCTTGGCTCTGGATAGAGGCTGGTGCATTAATTCATCTTGCTCTGTGTCTAGGTGGCCTCAGATAGGACACCACTTTGGCCAAATATGAATATAATTGCTCTTTTGAAATTGCCTCTCAATGGAAAAATCTGTCTCAAATGGCACTACTTCAGTTTTGTCAACACCAACATAAAGATTTATTTTTAAAGCCTTTGAAGCATTGTTTGGATTTTGGCTTTCTTACCATACTACTAAACTTCTCATCTCTGCATTCCTCCAATATTTCATGAAAGTCATAAACTGTTGTACGTATTTACAGACCAGAACTGATGTTGCCTTCCCTTTAGAGAATACAAATACCTGTATTAGTATTCACATAATCCTACCATCATTACAAACCAGCCTCTAACAGAAAAGAAAAGAGAGAAGCATTGTGTTTCAAATGGAAAACTGGGGGGTGGTGGAGGAAGGGGGAGAGTAGAACATAAAGGTACTGAAAGCAAAACTCACATTTCAGTCACAAACTTAAATTTCTAGCAGTGCTCAAGTGTAACACGGAGACAGAACTAATGAGGCCCTCCACACTTTTCTAGTTTCAAGGAGGAAGTTGTTTGTAATTTAAGACAGATAAAGAAATCCACTAATTAAAATATTCTGAGATGAATGGCAGCATCCAATTATTTTCCCGATTTGACACAATCTAGTAACAGCACAACATAACAATGTTTTACGCAATATCATGGGATTTTGTAAAAACAAAGTACAAACTGAATTGGAATTTTGAGGACAACAACAATAGAGTGCTCCCAGGCCAACCCATAGTTGGATTCATCTCTCAGTTTAAATGAATACAGAAATGAACAGAAGAGAGTTTGATGTTGAGGAATAAGTGACTTTTCATAAGACTAAAAGTTGCGAAGGAGAATGTAAACACGCAATAAAGGTTACAATTTGTAATAAAATCATTGAATAGATTGGATTGGAAGGGACCTTAAAGTTCATCTTGTTCCACCCCCTCCAATGGGCAGGGACACCTTCCACTACACTGGGTTTCTCCAAGACCTATGCAGCCCAGCCTTGGATATTTCCAGAGATGAGGCCACAGCTTCTTTGGGAAACTTGTGCCATGGTCTCAGCCCACCTTTTGTTGTAGTTTAGGTGCAATTTCAGCAACCCTGCTCTTTTATAAAAGCAATTTACATGTACCTTTCCTCCACCAACTAAGTATCCGCAAATACAATAAAGCCCAGAGCTCACGTTTTCCCCACTCCAATCCCCATTGGAAGGCAGCAAAAAGTTTACCATCCAGTTTGATATCTGAATAAACCTCCTCTCATCTCAAGTAGAATTTAATGCAGCACCACAGTAGCTGCTGAGAGCACACCCAAGGTCATTGATGAGTGAACTGAGGTGTCTGCAGGGGCAGAAATTAGGCTGTTCTAGCAAGGGCTGCTGTGACAGGGACCTAGCAGGGCTGCTAGCCACATGGAGATCTCTCACTGCCTGACACACTTGGGTTTGGCCACTTAGAACAAGCTGTGTCTCAGTTTTACCATTAGCAACATGGATATTAAACATTTGTCTCCATCCTGATGCATTGCCAGGAATTTCTGTTTTGCAGGAACATTTTGAAAGCTATAGAGGAATAGAGATGATGGCTGTGGCTATCAAGCCAAAGCTTAGCTGCTGGTGTAGTGTGTAAGCATAATGATAATGGGGAACGGTAAGGACATTTTAAAAGCTGCTCACTGACAGCTCCAGCTTTGATTCACATCTCCAAGCTGCCCAGCCAATTACTAAGAGAGGAGGTGGGAAAAATAAATAAAAAGCTCTTCTTATCATATAGTGCTTCTTCAGATGGACCTGATAGCTCTGTAGGTGAATACAGCTCACAACCAGTAGCACAAAAAAGGGGCAAACAAAGGTAGAACACCATTAGTTATGGAACTGGTTTCCCTGAGAAGGCCACAAATACAAGAGCAGCTCATGGGGTTGGAATCTTAGATGACATGCTGGGGCCACGGGCACTGGTAGTGATGCCATAGGATTTTAGCTTTCTATTTTTCATATATTTGTAATCTTACAATTCCTAAGTGTATAACTCTAAACTCCATATGGAGTGTTAGTTACTGCCTTCCCATTTTGATTAGACAAAACAATTCCTCTCTAGGCCTGGGAATCAAAGACAGGAAAAGTATAAGGTCTGGAAAAGCATAAAAAAAAGTAAGTTGGGGGAGAAGCAAACTTGTAGTAAATTACTTCATTACCTGAAGCTGTAGTTGGAAGATCACAACTGACAATATGGAAACGGACCAAAACTTATAAAAGTGTGAAAAACTCATGACCTGCTGTCCATTTTGGGTGTAACTCCTCAGGGAGGGGTCATTGTCTTAGACACGTTTTATGAAAAATCCTTTCCTTAGGATATTTTCTCCTGAGAAGCTGAGAGGCCTCAGGAACAAAATGTAACCAATGGTTACCTGCTGCTGTGGAATGCAACAGGTGCATCTGGGATTGGTCTCGTGTGGGTGTTCCTAATTAATGGCCAATCACGGTCCAGCTGTCTGGACTGTCTCAGTCAGTCACAAGCCTTTGTTATCATTCTTTTCCTATTCTTAGCCAGCCTTCTGATGAAATCCTTTCTTCCATTCTTTTAGTATGGTTTTAATATAATATATATCATAAAATAGTAAATCAAGCCTTCTGAAACATGGAGTCAACATTCTCATCTCTTCCCTCATCCTAAGAGCCCTGCTAACACCGCCACAGCTCATCTGCTTAATGCACCTGAAGACCCCTCAATAAACACATCTGCTTTTGTTCTCTTAATTTTGCGTGGCCTCTGTTTTTTAGGGCAGCCCTCAGAAAGGCATCAGGAGTGCCAGGGCAGGGCTGCCAGGGGAAGGTGGGAGCCCACGGGGCAGGGCTCGCCGCTGGAGCGGGGCTCTGCAGCCCCGGCCCGGCAGAAACGGCTTCTGTTGCTACTGCTAATGATGAATACCATATGCTTGGCTCTTGCTGTTAGAAAATAAGTTACGTTACTGCTGCCTGAGAGTGAATCAACTCTTTTCTTTCATTAAAAATAGACGTTCGTGCCCATTCATGTTTCCTCGGCACTAGTACATGGGCAAAAATGTTTTTTTTTTTAAATCAAAATATCCTCCAACTGTAGCTTTTTTCTGCCTTTCACCATATCACTACCTTATTTCATCTCATATACAGTATCCCTTTTCCCAGACAAAAATCCTGAAACAGAGAAGAGAAAGAATTGATGTGATCATTCATATAATTTTTTTCCTTCTGTTACTTTGAACCAGTTCAATTCACTGTAGTTAAAACATTACTTGTGATTGGCAGCCTTGATTTGGGAAATGCTTCTTTAGATGTGGGAAAAAGAGATGTTTGCTGTAGACATCTAATTTTATTCAGCCTCCCACTATCTGAGAATCAGCTCTTTTATTAAAGTCATTTTGGCCACCACTTATTAATTTATCAGTGGAAAGAAGCCTCTTGGATCCACTTGTTTTTCTTTATAACTTCATATACAAAAAACTTTGTGATTTCACTAAAGGTGATCAAATCGCAGGACACATAATTAATCAAGTTGTATCCTGCAGGCCTATCCACTGAAATACTATAGGAATATTTCAACATTTCATAATTTTAAATTGTTTCCTTCACAACTGTATACTCTGTGACATTGTGAAATCGAAAAATATTTTGAATTTATTTATGTTTTCAAGTAAACATCCCCTCCAATTTTACAGGTATATTATCATATACCTGCCTATGTTAACAGCCCAAACTGCTTTGTGGATGCTCAAACACAAAAGCAGAGATTTCAGATTTTGACACATCTTTTTTTACTTTTGGGGTTTTGCTAAGATCAGTTTTCACCAGTCAAATGAAGCAAAGGTCCCGAGGAGCAGAACAGTGTCAGCACAGGTAGAAGGAGAGTGACACAACTGAATTCCACAAAAGACCCTTTCTTCGTGCTTCTGACAAAGCAAACCTGCATATTATTTCAAAGCCTGCTATAAGAAGAAAACTGGAAAGATTAAAGTAATAATAATAAAAATAAAAGGCTGGCAACAAGCCTTTAAAATAGAGACAACCCTTTGCAGCACCTCGCCCTGTTTACTTAATGCCAAAACAATTTCCTATCCACCTGTTCATAAAAAATGATAAGGGCAAAAAGTATCCAGTAATTGTGAATTTGAGTTGCAGGGAAAAGGAATATTTTGGCACACAGCCTGTAGGAAAAAGGAACACAATGTATTACTTCCCTCATACGTGTACCAACTACAGGGGATCATTTTCATACACTTCAATAGGCCACTGTTAATGATCAGCAGTTGATTGGCCAAATTAACCCCAGGTCTACCTCCAAAATGATTATGATTGCATATTATAATTAACAATGACACTAAGGATATTAGGCTCAGAAGGGGTTTTGTTTGTTTGAATGAGTGATGGATCATTCCATTCAAGGGTAGATGTTCGTGGCATGCTTTGGGCTTGTGCATTTCCAGGAAACCTTGGAGATAATCTCATGGCTGATGGTAATTCTGGAGAAATGGGGAAAGGGAGGGGGGCTCCCTTCTGGATTTTAATCTTATTTCTTCCCTTATGGAATGGAATTAGCTCAACACTTCTTGGTTGAACTCTAGTCTATCATTTTAATTAAATGTATGTAAGCAGTCATTGTCAAGTCTAGATGGAAGTAATAGGTTGGCAAACTGAATATTGGTGTCTAAAGGCAGAAAGGAACATCTGCAGAAGGTATTTAAGGCCTTAGTAAAAGACAGGTTTTATGTATAATGCACCAAGAAAAAGGAGAGGTCTAAATTCCTGACCAAAGCCAAGCCCTGATCCCAAAGTTTGGGACTCTGAGTGACCAGTGATCTAAACCTTGTCTGCCAAAAATAATCTCTAAACTATCTCTAAAATGAACTGGCACCTAAAGTCACATCCCTTGAATTTAATAACTCTTGAAAGTTGGCTCTGGTTTTAAAAATTAGATGCAATCACTTTGGTTTTGTCTTCTTACACTTTTCTTTCTTGAAAAGATGAACACCTCTAAGAAAAGTTTGAAAATTTGGGGTTCTGAAGGGGAATTAATGAACAGCCCCAAACACAGACCTGACACCCATTGCTGGAAGAAGTTTCTGCAGAGGCTCTAGAAAAGAAACCTGAAATGCAACATGATTTACCTTTCAATCACCTTTCCATTCATGTTTAAAACCTCCAGAGTAAGGAAAAAAGCCCCTAACTAGTGGCAGGGCTGTGGCTAACTCATTCCTGGACAGGCCATTCAAAGCAAAGTTTGGGTCTTTTCAAAATAAGCTGCATCCTCTTGATCCAAAAAACAAGTGAGCCAAGTGAGCAAGAGACACAGCCCCTGAGGTAGTCTTTGCACTTCTCAATATGATCTTCCTTGAAAATCTGCCACCACAGCACCAAAATTCTTAAATCAACACACTTCCTGAGAGTGTGCAACATATCTGTTGATGGGCTGTAAAAACTATACAGAGGGTGTGTTACTGCATGTGCAAAGCATGATCTTCAGCGCTGGATTTATCAAGAGATTTATGCATGCTTTGGAGAGAAAAAACAACCTTTTCTTATTTTTTTTTCTCCATTTTCCACCCTCAACATGTGGTTGGTCTCCATGTGTAACTTTAGAAGATTTCCTTCTAATGCCATGTAAAAGTGGATTAAAAATCTTTTCTCTGTGTCCATCAGATACAAATCTGAAGCCTCAGATCAGTAGTTCAAAACTGATATTTGCCACAGAGAAATTTTAGCCTAGGAAAGAATTACCCTTTACCTGTTACTGGAAAGCTGATATTAATAACAATAATCTCTCTACCAATAATTCCATTCCAACTGCACATCAAGTATGGAAAAACAAATATTCAAGTGAAAAAGAGAATGTTGGGCTGCAGTAAACGCTCATTTTCTTTCTTTTCGTATTTACTTTTACAGTACTTATACAGCAATTTACCCACAGTTAAAATAAACTAGAAGTTTATGAGTCAAAATACAAATTGTGAGTTACTTGGTATTTATTTTACTTTTTCATTCTTCTAAGTGCATTGTTTTCCATAAATATATAGCTGTATGTGTATAGGTATTTGTGTCCTCTTTTGTAGTCCAGAAATAAACATCATAATTACTTTACCTCAACAATTTTTTTCCACTGCTAAGATCTGTCCACCTATGGTTTTAAATACAGCAGCTACTTGACAGAGTTTATTGATGGGCTTTAATCACTGCTGAACACTTCCTGTCTGTTTGTAGGCACTCAGAGAAACCCAAGGGGCATCATTTACAAGAGCCCAAACTGAAGAGATTTGACAGGATGTCACAGGGAATAATCCAAGAATTATGAGGGTAAAAACAGATATTGAATAGCATAAACCAGTGCAGCCCTGGCAGTTTAGCAATGCCTGTAAAACCAGAAGAATCTCTTACCGACATGGCATAGTTAGAACAAATTATTTAGGAAATCTTTGTGGAAAGCTCAAACAGTACTAAACTCCAACTGAAGAGTACAGACAAGTTTGAGAGAAGGGGAGAGAAAAACCACTGATATCCCAGTGTTTCCTCATTTCTCAAAAGATGATGCAATAAAACCTTGAGAGTTTTTGAAACTACACTCAAAATAAAAGATAGAAACTATTTATAAAAAAAGTCATTCAACTTTCTTCAGTGTTCTTTTGGTTCACACAGGAATAGAAATAATGATACAAGCTGGAAAAGATCCTATTTGCCACTCCAAGTCCAGGAACTGCAGATGTGCTGTTTGCATCGAGGCAATTCTGCCTTGCTTTACCTGGGCACTCCCTTCCCCAGGGATCCAGAAACAAAGAAAGGCCCAGGTGACATCTGGCCACATCTGTCCAGATGTGAGTGCTGTTGTACACTTGTAGCAGCAGCAGAGGTGGTGATTTGGCAGATGGGAGCTCACAACAGGACCGAGCATCTACAGGAAAGGATCCAGGTCAGAGAGGTGACAAGGGAGCTCAGGAGCTGGGGGTGATGGGGAGAAAGAAAACAGGAAAAAAAAAAGCAGCTGACAAGAGGAATGCTGACTCTGAAAAAAGAGTCCGAGGAAGAAAAAGGGGAGAGAAAACCAACATGAATTATATTGATTAGGGGATATGAACACCACTAGAAAATAATATGAGCTGGGGACGTTATTACTCCCTGTGGTCCCGAGAGCTTCACCTTCCCATTTGCAGAAACCTGCATTCCTTGACTGCCGACTGACAGGGAGCAGGTGAAAGGGAGAAGGTGTTGAAGGACTGGGAGGAGGGAAAGTGGCTGCAGAGATGCATTAGAAAAACTGGGTTTTGACAGGGTGCTATGTATAATTCAGCACAGAAATGCCCTTGACAAGGTCTGGAGTGAACCCCCCAAAAAAAGTCCTCCTTGTGTGCTTACAGCTCGATTCTCAGCTCAGTAAGTTGCAAAGCCAGGGCCTTGGAGAAGGGAAGTTGATTCCTCTGGTAATGAAAAATGCCTGTGAGGAAGGAGAAGACATACATGCATTGTGAAGAAAAAAGACCACAGCCCCTGGATTTATTATATACATAATAATTAATAATGACCCAATTTTTCCTATTCCAGATTTCAAAATTCCTAACTCACTTTAATTAAGTTCACTCTAAAAATAGGATGCTGTAGAACAAAGAACTTTTTTACTACTTTAAAAATGAAAGCTTACTCACTAGTTAGGATTTTCCCAGCTCCCCTTGCTTTGGTACAAAGAGCTATTATGACACGATATAAATGCGCTATCAATGGGAGACATTTTTAGATAAAACTTGATAATGTAAGATTTACTGATTCCATCTGTCAAGACAGATAAAGAGAATGAGACTTCATAGCAAAATACACAGGAAACATATAGAGAGCAACAAAAACAAGTGCAGGCAGTGCAGACCCCAATTGGGGACTTTCAATCTGAGTCAAACTTTTCTGCCACAGACACAGGGCCCACTTTCTCACCAATATGGCTCTAGGATCTCCCCTTTCAACAAAACAATTGCATTTACTTGACAGCATTCAGAGCTTATTTACATTATGCATTTTTAAACCTCCTAATTCTGTCTTCTGCACACAATTTTAATGGTGAACAGCAATATGGGGCTACAGAGCTGCCTAAACACACGGCCAGTCCAATGAGATCTCCTTCCCTGAGGCCCAGCAGCAGCACTGGGCTCATAAACACAGCTCAGAAGCCTCACATTCCCCTCCTGAGCCACAAATCTGATTTAAATTCCGAGCAAAGACCAGCATCCCCAGTGAAGAAGAGCAATTGCTCTTTAAACAACTTTTGTAAATGCTTCCTGTGCCAAGGAGGGAGCGCAGAGTTTGCTTAGGTGAAATAAAGCAGACAGACAGACAGACCTCCCCACGCCCTGGTTTGCTTCCAGGATTGCAATAATGAACAGGGGTGTGCAAAGAAATGAGAGCAGTGGAAGTGCCAAAGGTATCCCCTGGAGATGTGAGTGTCCTGTTGTCATGCAAAAGAGCTCTTGAATGATACAGAAGCAGAGCCCAATTACAACTGGTTCCATGCTAATCTGAGCCCAGGACTAAGTGTAAGCTTTGGAGGGTGTCGTGGTGTCCACAGCAATTAATTCACCTCTCCCTTCCCAAAACACACTAGGAAATTAATTTCCATTGCTGGAATTAACTTGGCACTAGGAGATGTGTTTGGAGTCACCTGGCAATGGCTCGGAGGTCTCATCTTGGAGGCAGGGAAGAGGTGCCTGTCACCTCATGGAGGCTCAGGAGCTCCACTGCCATGGAAATCTGCACTGCCCTTGCCTGCCCCTGGAGAATGGAGCTTATCCCAACCTTTTTTTGGGAATGGAGCTTATCCCAACCTTTTTTTGGGGAATGGAGCTTATCCCAACCCTTTTTTTTTGGAAATGGAGTTTATCCCAACCCTTTTCTTTTTGGGAATGGAGTTTATCCCAACCTTGTTTTTTTAGGAATGGAGCTTATCTCAACCTTTTTTGGGGAATGTAGCTTATCCCAACCCATTTTTTTTGGGAATGGAGCTTATCCCAACCCTTTTTCTTTGGGAATGGAGTTTATCCCAACCTTTTTTTGGGAATGGAGGTTATCCCAACCCCTTTTTTTGGGAATGGAGCTTATCTCAACCTTTTTTTTTTTTTTCGGAATGGAGCTTATCCCAACCTTTTTTAGGCACCTCCAGGCAAGGAGAAGACTGCCATGGACCAAGACGGGGCATTTAAATGGATAAGCTCCCAAATCTTGGTGTTAACACAATATGTTCTTTATGGCCACACAAAGAAACAATTTAAGGACAGATTAAACAAATTAAGAATTAATTCGCAGCTCTTTTCAGGCCTTTATAAATAAACATGAGCACCTCACTAGCTTTGTGAGAAGATGGTGATAAGTATGAACTTAGAGGTGCTAAGAAATCTTCCAGGTACAACTGTAAAGTGAAGCCTGCTCTGTAAAGTTAAAGTCACATTTTAAGTGATTCTGGATTAATTTTCATATGTTTGGGCACTGAAGGCCTCCTAAAACCATTTTCACTGGAGCTTGAATTCTAGTTAATGAGAAGAATTTTACATGCCAACAATCTTAGACTGTTCAGAAGTATTCTAATTATCTTTTTTTTTTGCTTATACGACCAACTTTTATAATTGTGCACAGAAAGATCACCAAAATTTTAATGTTTCCAGCCTATGACTTCATCCTGCAAACTCATCCTGCCAGATAATATCAGCAAACCAGGAAAAGTGTGAAGCTGACATAGAATTTTGGTTATGAGTGTAAATGTTTAATAGAAATCTTCCTTGTTTCAAAACATTTCTGAAAATAAGTAATTCTCCTAAATTCTGTTGGAAATAAAGGGTTTTTTTAGTTTAAATACAAAATTAGCATGATACAAAGATGTCACAATATGCCCTGGGCTAATTTATGAAATTTACCCAGATAAATAAATAAAATATTTCTTATACTACGGTCAACTCTACTTGTAAGCAATCCTTCTCTCTCAGCCTCTCAAGGCTGAAGTTTCTTTCTGAGCTTTTGCTCACAATGACATCTGCATCACATCCATGGGGCAGAAAGAAGCTTTGCCTCCCAAACCTGCCCCTGGCAGCACTGGACCACTCCAGTGGTCACAAAAAAAGATTTTGGCCCTGGGACAGCATCTAGAAAGCATTTGCTTTACCTCCTCACTACTTTTTTTCCTGCAAAATCCCCACTTTTTAGAACAAAGCTAAAGTGATAGATAGGGATGTGGCAGAGATAACCCCCTGCATCCCATCTGGCTTGTTATTTTAATTTTAAAAAGGGTCTTATCCATCACCTCAAATTAAAAAAATACCTCTTTGCCCTAACCAAACTTAATTTCTGAATTGCAACTTTTTTATTTTTGGCTCAGTAGAGAGGGGGGGAAAAAAAAGCAATGCTTGAGAAATGGAATTTTGCCCACAGACTGGTGACTACAGATCACATTTCTAGTGGGCTTATAACCTGCTCCAGTGAAAACATAATTTTTAATTTGCTTTTAGGGTTATTTATTTTTTTTATTATTACACTAAGGGTTTATAATTTAACGTCAAACATAATTTTGCAGGAATTACGAGGCTGCACTGTGATGCTGAAGATAAGATGTATGTGACTGGTTGGCAGGGCCTCAAACTGGGTTTCTAGAAAATGGATCACTAATTGGCAGGCTGCCATCCCATGCACTGCTCAGTGCAACTTCACATCAAACAGGTTGTCTTTTGCAGAGAGTTATGCACATCTCCCTCCCAGACAGGGCAAAGAAAATAAGACATCTCTTAACAACATTGCATTTGCCATTTCACACCATACATGCAATATTTGATGGTGGAATCACTTGATAATATCAAATTTCTGCAGTTCTTATTAAAAAAAAAAAGGTATTCCTAAATGTTATGCCTTTAAAAAAAATAACACTTTTCATGTGGCAATTAAAATCCTAAATTATTGGTCATATCACTTCATAAAAATCACACCAATTTTGATTAATTGTAGTTCAGCCATTTAAGAGCTGAAAAAACATGACATTTTACTATGATGTCATTTTCCCATTCATTCCAGTGGTAAAAGTCCACCACCACAGCTACAGTAAGAATAATATAAAAATTAAAGCATGGAAATGATCAGAGGAAATAATTTTGACAATGAAGTAATTTCCTAGATTGGTTTTTAAGTATGACTTCTTTGTCAGCTTTAAATAAAAAAATAAAAGATGCTATGATTTTATTGAACTTGCATGGGGAATGAGTAATGTGCATTTGTAAGAAGTGGTGTTACTTCACTTGAAAATCAAACCGTATGCTGGAGCCCAGCTAGGAGAGAACACCCCAAGAGTAAACCCAAATCAAACATCTGAGCCAAAGTGTGGTGCCTTCAGAACCAAGGACTCCTAAACATAAAACCCACAAAAAAGTAGGATGTTGAGGTCAAAGGCAATTCCATGACAAATAGACAAAATAGCCTTTATTCAAATTTTTGTTCAAAACTGTTATCAGTACCTTACATTCCCCATCTGAAATGTCTGTAAATATCGAAAATTTTTCTTCTAAATCAGTAATTTCAAAATTTTTACTGTTGGTTTGGGGGGTTTTTACTCTTGTTTTTGAGTGCAGTTGAAAGTGAGGCCCTTGCATATGTTTGTATTTTCATAGGTGCCAAACTGATGCTAGGATCCAATCCAACTGCTTTTGAAATCAATTGGAATTTTTCACTTGACTAGAATTCAAGCATCTGTTATTAGCAATTTCAGAGATGGAGAGAAAAAAAAATAAAAGTGAAAAATAATCCAAAATGTGGTGTCAGGACACCAAAATTTTCTCTTTTGCCTTAGTTCCTCTAGAATCTGTGTCACTTGCAAACTGATTTATTTCTCAAAAGGATACCAAAGACGAGAAAAAGCAGCAGGGACAATATTCCTGCAACAAACTTTTACCTAAAAAGTGCCTTGCTGGAACAACAATTCACAAAGCTCAGACACAGATGCAAAGCCCTCACACAATCCTGCACTTGCAGGAGGATCCAAGAGCAGAACTATGGAATGAATTTCCTTTTACAGCAATTTGCATCATCCCAAAATGCCTTTGGACTGGAAGCAAAACAGAACTTCTGGAAAGGGCCTTAAATCTTATCTCATCCCAACCTCCCTATCATGAGCAGGGACGCTTTCCACCAGGCCAGGTTGCTCAGAATTCCATCCAGCCAGGCCTTTTTCCAAGATTCCAAGGCCTCAGTTCCCCCATGCAGAGCAGAAGGGCCCTCAATTAACCTTCACCCAGGACAAGATCCAACCTTTCAGACTCAGAGTACGTTTTTTCATTACTGACCTCCAAGCTAAGGAAAACTTAAATTTAAACCCACATCTCCAACACACCCAGCCACCAGCTGAATCTACTTTAACATGCCTCTAAAAAAAGGGATTCCCCACTGCAAACAATACAGCTCAGAAATGTTGTAACTGCCAGGAAATGAAATTTCATGGGGAAAAAAAAGAAAAAAAGAAAAGAAAAAAAAAGAGAAAGAAAATCAGAAAGGAATCACTCTGCCTGGGCAGAGCCTCAGGGAGTGAATCATCAGTACCAAACTGGTTTTTCTTTGAAACCATGCAACAGTTTGTGTATTTAGGACAACATTTGTTTAGCAAACAGACATCAACAAAATTTGCTCAAGGAAAGTGTGCATATGTTTGGGGTAAGGCGGTGACCTCTGGAGAAGAAGATCCAGGCTCCCTGCAGTGCTGAGTCCCTTTGGTCCTGGCTGAGTCTCCCAAGGCTGCTTCCCTCACAGGACTGACCCAAGGAAAGATGGATTTACAACCCCAAGCATCTCATTGCAATTTGCTAACTGGGAGATGCAGTCGTAAGAGCAGATAAACTTCAATTTATTTAACTTAAACCACTATAACCTTCCATTATTATTATTGTCATCCCTAATATTTTCCATTATGAAGACAATTTCTTGCATATAGGTGGTACTTTTGCAGCTTTCATGGGATTGCTTCACTTTTTGTCCACACGGTAACCTGATGTGTAATATATTTTCTTTAAATCACTGAAATCTTAATAATGAAATATCCCAGAAGCTGTTCCTATAGTGCAAGACAAATGTAAAAAGGCCTAGCATCAAGCATAGGAGATCTGGGAATACAGGATCAGTACAGTGGGGTCCCTATCCCTTTAAAATTCATGGATGGTTTCTTTGCCAAAAGCCTCATTGCACATCACAAACCATAAAAAGCAATCAGAACCTAGCCAGGGTTTCATTTTTCTGCATGTACATGGGAGATTTCACAAGATTTTCCTGTCCAGTCTTACAGCACTGGGAGTCACCTGGATACAAAACTCTGCCATCCAAGTGCTGTGGAAGTTCCTGGAAAGTGAACTTTAGTCTAAAAATTAGACTAATTAGTCAGGCCATCACTTGGCACAAGTTTCCCAATTTTCCTGGTAAGGGTCTAGAATCAGAAAGTGATTATTCCACAAAATGATTTCATGTAAACCTATAAATGCAGAGTCAGGAGTTTCTCTTTTCATAATGATTGACTAGTATGAACCTTTCAGCTTTGCTTGAAATATCCAAGTTTTTCTTCTCTTTTCTAAATTATGTGCATAATCAACATTTCCTTTTACCAGATTGCTCTAATGAGTGTACAGGAAATAATATTTCAAAAGACTTCTACAGACTTGTAAGAGATCATTCCCACTCCTGAATGATTTGATTAAAATATTTTTTCAGTTCTAGTTACGAAATCACTTTCCTATAATTTTATTTTGCCTTTTATTCATGCCTCACTCATAAGAGCCTCACTGATTCCTCACTAA